>CAMZMU010000115.1:8034715-8099240 GCA_947311845.1 Poa pratensis | reverse complement strand
TGTCCATGGATGATCGTTGTATATTGGCGTGGATCCATGGTCGTCGTCGATGGAAACATCGTATACTTCTTCAACGTCCTTTCTTTCCAGCCTTTGAGTGCATGGTTTGGTCTTGCCATAAAATGTGGAAGCACACTTATTCACGGACGGAGGGGTATATAGCACATGAGGTCCATTGTGTGACACAAATAAAAAATGTACATGTTCTCTTTTAGTATTTGGTCCCTCGAGTAAATACCCCTTCTTTTTTCAGGGGAACAAGAGACATTACTGGTTCTCCAAAAACAAAAAAGAGACATTACTGGCGGGCCGCGGGAGGGCGTGAAAGCAAGCCCAGCCCAAGAGGTAGCTACTGGCTCTAGTCTAGTCCCAAGAAGTGGCCTCACGGGCTGCGTCTCTCACGGTCCGTAAACGGCCCATCTAACTAATCAAATACTGATGCGGCGGAGAAGAAGCCTGGTCGGCGGCTCGGCGCCCTGCGCTTGGCAGCACCGGCGTACGACTTGGCCTCGCCGGCGGCGAAGTGCCGGCTGCCGGTGTGCTTTTCCGGGCCGTCGCCCAGGTAGGCCACGTTGGCGTGCGGGATCGTGGTTCAGTTTATCCGCATTGTTTTTGCACGCACGCCCGCGTGCAGCCTGTGCCAGTACCACTGAAAGTTATGTACTGTCTGAAGATCTGCTCCGCTAGCCATGTCCCAGCTGCTTTTCCTCTTCACCAACCAGCTAGCTAGCCACTGATCCAGCGAGACAGTACGTGTTCGGCATACGAATCACACCTCCAATAAGTGCTATGGAGAGTTGGATACGAGCACGTCGAGTCCAGCGAGTCAGAACGCACGCTATTCTATCTAATCGGATAGCGGATACGACTGTTTTAAACCTCAAAAAAAAACGCACGTTGATGCCGGTTCTAGCTCCTTCTTCGTATATTTTATTGTCCGTACACCACGAGGAGCAGGTGACCGTATAATATGTGCTTACACTTAGTAATACGTGACAACCACACGCACGGCCTATGTATTTTGACCCTAGTAATATATAAATCGCGAGCCCAAAATCATTTCTTTCAAGAAAACGCTGCAGGAACCCATAACCTTCTCTAAAAATGCAAGCAAGCTTAGCTAGTCGCTGATAATTGGTTGTATGGTGTGACAAAGAAAGACAAATTCAACATAAGAGTAGAAGTTTGTGCTTTGTTATGAGCCATTTGGCATGTGCGCAATGATATCATTTTTAACGAGACAAAAGTTTCTTCTTTCTTGCAGTTTATCACCTTGATCACCCACTCGATTTGTATGTTGTCTTTTCTCCAGCCGGTGGAGCGCAGGTAGGACATGGATTATGGGTGCGTTTGGAAATAGTTACACATGGCTTGTTCAACCAATACGGTAGACAGCTTCATTATAGACTATCATGTTAAGTCATAGGCTCCACATGTTAGTGTCTTTTTTTAGATGGTTGATTCATGTTTCAACCTTGTGACATATGAGATGTAATAAGTTTGAATGCTACTTTGAAATAAGTTAATAGGTGGCCATATACATCGTTGTTTCGATGAAGAGGCTGGGCATCTCCAATTCGAAAAAGAAGCTAATCGCTGATAAGAAACTAATTGATCCCTAGCGAGCTAAGCTAACTATTTAGTCATGTTTACTGACCTGCCGATTGGCAACGCACGTATATATTGATCAATTGATGTTCTACCCTTTTTTATATGGACATGTGCTCCAAGAATTCTATTGGCCTAGAGGCTACAGAATTTAACTAAATGTAAGAGAAAGCTGACAATCATGGATTTTTTGTTTTACGGATGCAAAAATGTAATCAAGTTGGTTGCTCGGTAGTGTCCCAGCGAGTTGTTGACAGATGAAGAATTAATCATTCATGCCCATGATCTATACTAGAAGGACACCCCGCGCGTTGCAGCAGCGGGTATCTCTTAAGAAATTCAATAAAACGCATGAAATTAAAGTTGACTAAAGAAATATGCAATATTTAGTTAATCATGGTAGTCAAGAGGCTAAAAAATTTAGACATCGAATGTATGTGTGGTTTATAATTTAAAGATCGTGATAATTTAGGAGTGTATCTGATTGATATAGATAAGATTATATCAACCGGTTGAAGAAACATATATTGTGGATGGCTTGCATGAACATGACATACACATTACCTCATAATATTTCTAGAATCTTTTTGAGTGAATACATATGAAAGAGCCCATAATTTTGAATAACAACAAGATTTTTTTTGAGTGAATACATATGAAAGAGGCCATAATTTTGAATAACAATAATATGATTTTCATCATTGAAAATAATTGGCAAAACGTTCAGGGCGAAACTAATTTTATTCCAGTGTTCTACTTGCACATGATTTACTTGTGTAACTACATAGCGACATGTTGTGATCTTATAATTCGAACTTCAAAAAAATTATGTGGACAATTTGATGGGTTAAAAAAAGATGATGTGGATGTTTGCATGTAGAGATAGAAAATAATTAATGTATGTTAGTGGGATGACATGGACAATTGATTGGCTAAAATAGCAAGTGATGTGGATAACTTGCATGTTGAGATAGAAAAATATTAATTGCACTTAGTGGGGTTTTGCTTTATAAAAAATATAGATAGATAGATAGATAGATTTGATACTTGTGCACGTTGTGTGCACATGCGCCAGCTGCTGTACGAATTTCACGTCATATTCATTCAGCTGGAGATTGATGAGATGAATGCAGATTTGTGCCGCTCGAGCACCAGTGTGCTTGGGAGGATTTTTTCAAATTTTGAATTTAAATTTGTAAAAATCCAATAAAAATCTTGTGATACACTACTGCAGGTAGTTGCATGCATGCAAGTATCGGTGTAGCAAAACATATTCATTACGCAAGCACGTGCCAAAGTCGTATCAGTTTTTTTTTTAGGGTCGCCAAAGTCGTGCCTGTTGGGCACGCGTTCGCACTGGACCCGTCCGGGCCCTTGATCAGCCTGCCGGCTGGCTCGGCCTGCCAAGGTCAAATTAACCAGACACATAAAAAACAAATATTTCAAATAACCCGCAGTAGATTGTTCTCCAAAAAAAAAACGCAAATATAGATCCTTATCACTTACTAGCCGAGTGTATTTTTTTTTTACCTTTTTTGGTTGCAGAAAATCAACTCCGGTAGTATATATCTTACTTGTAGTTTTGTTGACGTTTTCAATGTTAAGAAATTAAGGCCGGCGGTGCAGTTAATAATGTTGCCCGTGAACAGCTTCAAGGTGCAGGCACTAGTTAACTACACAATCCTCCTGATTTGCTTCGTTATCTTTTCTAAAGAAAAAAAAACATGGATGATATGTTTTGCTCTCGTACAATATGGAAAAAAACATCGCGCTATGTCGGCATCAATAACGCGTTATAACATATCTAGAGAGTCCATCCTAAATTTTAATGCTTTTGGTCGATATGCTATTCACGTGATAGCACGATGTATTGCGCAAAATGTCATAGCGTTAGCACTACATTTTCTTTTTCAGCTTATCAACCCAAAGTGCTGAAGTTG
Source organism: Poa pratensis (assembly GCA_947311845.1). Taxonomy (NCBI): domain Eukaryota; kingdom Viridiplantae; phylum Streptophyta; class Magnoliopsida; order Poales; family Poaceae; genus Poa; species Poa pratensis. The sequence continues at coordinate 8,095,692 of CAMZMU010000115.1, read as the reverse complement.
CTTCCTATTTGTCGTGGTGATTAAGTGCGGCAATCGGGTCGGGTTTGGTCAGGTCGACCTCTTCCAGACCCATGCCCGTTTAACAAATGGGCAAGCTTCTCTGCCCGCGACCCTACCCATGGGTCAGATTTCATGCCCATGCCCATGCCCGTTGGGTCACCGACCCGTCGGCTCACCCGTCGGGTCTGCATACAACAGCTTCTCATGTCAATTCTGACACTCCCAAATGGCATATTTTATGTGTCAAACTGCATCAGTACATCAATAAAATCGTAATAAGTGTTGAAATGCATCACAATATCAGTACATCAATATCATCAAACTTGGTGTCGAGAATTACATCAAATATTCAAGTCATCAAGTGGCAGGCAAGCGGCCACACAAATAAGCCACACAACTGTGTGTCCACTGTCCAGCATTACAACAAACTAACAAGCTTATACAGGAGCAGGTAAGAGGAGTAGAGAGCTCCTAGGAAGGCAACCAGCAAACACGTCCACGATGTCAGCTAATCGGGTTACCCATCGGGTCTCCCATGGGTACACATGTCTGCTCATACCCTACTCATGACTAATCGGGTCGCTCACGGGCAAGACCCATGGGCGAACATAGCGACCCATACCCTGCCCATTAGGGTCGGGTGCCCGTGGGCGGACGTGCCCATGGGCGGAATTGCCGGCTTGAGTGGTGATGAACTGCAATCTACTGGTTACTCATCTGAATCTGAAAATGGCATCGCTAATGTTGATGATTCTAAATAAGGAATTTATGTTATGTTTTTGCCCCGTGGGATGTTGATGTTAGGCTTCTAAAAACTGGGAAAACAATTTTTATGTGGTTATGCACATATTGTTATTACATTTTTTGACTTTATTATTTATTCTTGTTAAAATCCTTTATTTTTAGCTATATCTAATTTGTTTTAAATCGTTATTTAAAATATAGCACGCTATAGCGTGTATAGCATTTCGATGAGGCCGCCGCTATTTCTCATAGCACCCTACTTTTTTACCTTGTGTACAACACACATAGATTCATTCTCCACCGGAGAGGAAGTCGACCGAGAAAGCAACATAAAGATAGTTAGGATGTACGTGTGGATGCTGGATCCATCAAAAGGGCCAAGGCCAAGCCAATGGATGGATCGATATGGGGAGGGCTGAGATTCGCTGACTTTGAGTCACTTACGTGTGGGCCCCACCCAAAGTTAGCGGGAGCAAAGTCAGCGAATCTCAACGGGGTTTTGATGCCTGCACTGCACATCACTTTGCCTGGTAAGGAAAGGTCTTTTACATATGCTCCAGCCAGCCAGCCTGCTTTTCAATTGTGGCAGGCATCCTCCTCGTTGATCAGATCGCCCAAGCCACGCATAAAGCGGCCAGCTTACTTTGTTGCAACCTCTTTTTCGTCTGTCTAAAACAAAAGGATAGATCGAGCTCTGACCGCTAATTGGGAGAAGAAAGAAGAAGGAATCTGTACTTGTGTAGAGCAAATTGTGTAAACCTGACAGAACATCACTACTAGTAGTTCTAGTAATCTCATACTCCCTGTGAGACTAGCCACAATGGGGGTATCATAGGTGGTATCATGCATGACATGTTGGCAAAAATCTGACGTGTCACTGCAATTAATGATGAGAGATGATAGTAGTATCATAGGTAGATACCGTAACATAGCGGATACCAATGCAAGATGAGTCTACAACCTAATAAATATAGTATTGTATGATACCACAAATATGTTACTACCCATTGTGGAGATGGTAACATAGACTAGTAGCATATGCATAATACTAATATATGATACTCTCCATTGTAACTAATCTGAAAGGAATTTGTTCCAACAAAGTTACCGGCCATGCACGTTATATTGTCGGCTAGGTAAGATCGAGAAACCGTAGTTCTCTTTATTTCTCACGCACGCCTTGGCAAGCTAGGGCCTATACCTAAGCTAGCACGCGTAACGAGAGGCCAAAATCCGGAGCAAAAAGGTCGTCGCATATGCATCCATCCATGTACTCGCCGAGCGACGAGAGTATGCCTTGCACTATAGGGTCACGGCATAACGGAACAACTTTTAACCGTTGGTGGCATGTTGACACGGACAGATACATCCACTAATTAAGTTCTTGACGGAAATTAATGCAGACAGGCAGGCAGGCAGGCAGGCAGACAGGCAAGCAAGTGCACTACTAAAAAGGAGTGGTTGATCATACTTGATCTTATTTAGGCCTCCTACGCGTGCTTAAGTTGAGTTTGTGGTTCCCCGTGTGCACCACCGACCAAGTTCAGGCTAAAAAAGGCGTCGCATAGTACTCACTCTATTCACTAATGTAAGATAGTCTACCTAATATTACAATATCGACTATATACATACTAAAATGAGTTAAATCTATATATAAAATACGTTTAGATATATTTGAATCAAGAAAAAACTAAAATGGTTTACATTAGTGAACAGAGTGAGTCGTACAGAAAAAGCAAATACTAAAAGCAGAACCCCCGGTACTCTCCTCCTTTCCCCATCTACAGTGTCAGGAGGCGATTTTTGGGCGTTCCCCGTGCGACCAGCTCGCCGCCGGCGATCCGCTCGATTTCTCGCCCTCCGCGGCCGCTCCGGCGGCGGGAGGACGGGGAATCGACGGATCCTGGTGTGTACATAGTCTAGGTGTGTGTGGGGTGCCTGCCGGCGGCGCTGTGGAGGTGGCGGCGTGGCCGGAGAGGCTTTTGGTGGCGGCAGTCCTCTCCTCTGTCCTCGGTGCTCCGGTGGAGGCCCTGGGCAGATCTGCCGCCTCGGGCACGTCCGCTGCTTCTTGGAGCCGCGGCGTGCTTCCCCTCGAGCCGGCGGCCGTGATGGCGGTGCTGGCTCTTGTTCTTGGGGTCCGGCAGCCTCCACTTCGGTGGATGGTGGTGCTTTTGCTTAACCTTTGTGGGAGTTTGCAGGTGAGTTGCTCTCCCTCCTCGGTGGTCACGGTGGGTGCTGTGGAAGATGGGTGGCGCTGTCGTTCTCGTCTCCGGCGTGAGACGGCGACGGCGATCTGGCGGCGGCTCGAAGCCGATGCTCCTTCAGCGTTCAGATTCTGGCGCCTGCGTCAGATGGATCCTGCGGCATCTCAACAAGGTTGGTCGAGCTGGCTGCTTCGGTGCGAGGTGAGCTCGCTTCCTTCTTCCCCGGCGGCGTGTTGCTGGTGTTCGATGGTCGTGTGCTGCTCGGTGGCTCCGTCTCCGCTGTGTGTGGGTTGGATCTTGCCTCTGTTCGTGTGTGTGTGTGCGTTTGCTTGTTGATCTTGTACACGAACGCCCTTTCAAAAAAAGAGTGAGTAGTACAGGCCACACACTGACACAGATACTTTGTGAGGTGCTGTACCCGTGCGCACCACCGACCGAGTTTAGGCCAAAAAAGATGTCGCGGTCAGGCCGATCACCATACCACGTATAGTATATTACTCACTTCGTTCACTAATGTAACGTATTCTATCTAATACGGAGTATTTCAGTATTGACTATATACATATTGAAATGAGTGAATATATGTATAAAATAAGTCCACACACACTGACACAGATGCTTTGCGATGCTCCTCGCCCCACACTGGAATCGAAGTTACCACGACGGGAAGCTAGTAGGGTTCAACGGACACAAGATTGTTAATTTCTCCATCGTGTCGCCGAGGACATGCCAGCAGCATAATGACAAGCGTGGGTCGTCCAGCACCAATCAAGTGCTGAAATTTGACTTGCCATCGGTCGGTTGCCACACACATTCGAACGCACAACGTAGCCGACCAAACGAGACGACCCACAATGTATTTGGATAATTTGTCTACGTAGTTTCGTTTTCTCTAGTTCTCGTGACGCGGTTTTTACTCCATTAATTTAATATAGCCCCCTTTAGATCGCGCACAGCAAACTGAGAAACACAAGAACAAAATAACGCACATAAACCCGACATGTTTGGAAACACAAAACGTGTGATTACGAAGCACGGAAAAACTGTACAAATAGCCCTTCAGATGGAATTCAGGTTTGCATGCATGTCCTAAATACCTTAATTCAGGTTTAAAATAAGGGTGTGTATATATAGTTCAAATTCTATAAAATTAAAGCATAGTAAACCAGTACACATGAATTCTTTGGCACCATTCTTTTGATCCAAACCATATGCACATGAAAAGGTCCTAAATGCCTAAATTTTACGAAAAACAAAAATCCGTGGAAATTCCTACGATCCAAATAGAACATTCTACTCCGTTAATTGTTACCTCATTTTACTTTACTAGGAAACGTGCCCGTGCGTTGCACCGGGAGAGAAAAGATGTGCATCATACAATTGCACAAAGTAAGCTCTCATAGGTACAGTCGTGGCGTGTAGCAGAAACCAACCAGCTTCCATGGCGTGCTCTGTTGTTAGGGCGCCACCACTGCCTTCTATGTCTGCCGCTACAGTTCGACCACCCGGTACCTTCGACGACGCCAATGGAGTCATGTGTTACCATTGCGAACTCACCCCAAAGTTTTCGGCCCTCTCGGAGTCAACAAATAGAAAAGCAAAGAAAGTCGCATAAATCTCTATGTTTCCACTTATTTGAGGACGGAGGGAGTAACATTAAGGATTACTTGCCTACAACGTATGAACGTGTGTCTCAAAGCACCAATGAATATGTCTACGATACTGATTTTGTTGCCTAACATCCTGGATAACTTGCCTACAACACACATGAACTTACTTTAAAACACCTATTAATTTGCCTGTAAATATTGATTATTGCGTAATATTACTGATAAATTGCCTACAACATACGGACTTACCAAAAAAATCTCCGAAACCTTGCCTACAAATAACCACAGTAGGCAACTATTGGACTTCTTAATGGTGGTAGGCAACTTCTCGATGATGATAGGCAACTTCACAACAAACTGGCAAAACTTGTAAACGGTGAAAAACAACTTCACGGTTTGTAAAATGTAAGAATGAGGCAACAGATTGCTAAAATTGAGCAACTACTATGTACAGTAAGGATACAATCGTAACAAGTAGACCAGTCCGCCTTCAATCGTGTAAGAATTTATTCACTCATATTAGATTTTTTTTTGAGAGTTTTTCACTCGTATTTGATGAAGCACAAGGATCAGAAAGGATGGATCACAGCTGAGCCCATGTTCGGCCCAACAGAGGGCCAGTGCAGCCATGTACGCAGATGGTTGTCGTCAGGGGAAGACGCGTGGTCGTCTTCTTCGCCAACCGTGTAGGTAACTAATCGACCGCCGTCGTCGGTAGCCTACATCTGCTTCGGATTCTGTAGCTGCCCGAGGGAACGGGCGATGCGTGGAGTCGAACCAGCGGCGGGGGTAATCGTCGGTGCGGGGAGCACTAGGACAGCGGCGCATGGCCTCGGATGGCGACGACGACCAGGGATTTGTCGATGCAGCGATGTTCTCTGGCGCCGGCTTGGAGATTCGGCCGCAGGAGAAGCGGGGACGGCTGCGGGTGGCCTAGGGGAGGACTGGCGGGCTGGTGGCGACGGGACGGCCGGTGGGAGGAGAGGTGCGCGGGGAATCCACGAGGGCGCTGGAAAAAAAGGAAGAGCCCAACGGTCTCGACCTGGGAACACTGCGTGCGGGATGACGCCGGTGAGCCGCAGCGCCAGCGGTACAAGGATGCGTTGGACGCCGACCGCTGGGGCCGACGACGGCCTGTCGTCCCTCCTGCCGCCGGCGTACTCCCACGCACCGAAGACGTCGTCGTTTGTCAACGGGAGAAAGATATAATTTTTTCATACCGGCGCCGTCCTCGTTGTGGAGGGTGTGGTCTGTTCGGGGTGGAAAAAGAAGAACGAAGGGGTACGGTGGCATCGGTGCATATTATATTATTTGGTGGGAGGGTAAAACTGGAAAGAAAAATGACGTACCACAAGAAATCTTAATGCTTTTATTATTAGGTATAGATTGATGGACGATGTGTGGCAAAATGTTTGAGGCCCGTGAAAGTCAGCTTAATGTAGAAATTAAGGTGAACATATTCCATTGGCGTCCAAGTATAAGCGCTACCATCAGCTACATGAAACAGGGCAGCAGCCTTGTAGTTGCAGGGACAGCACAGTACTAGCAGTACTACGAACAGAGTACCAGTACATTCATGTAATCAATTAAAGATTATCCGCAGTTATGGATTCTACAACTACGTACTGATATCACCATGATGATTGATGCAGCTAGCTTAGCTAGCACAAAATTGGCATGCCGAATGGACATCCCATGCTGATTAACATACTAGTGCTACATGTGCCTTGTGTGTGGGCAATTAATTGCTAAGCTTGTACGCAATAATTAAGCAACTCACCTGGCCAATCTTCAGTTAAAATTCTCCCATTGATTAGTAAGTTGTTGCACGTACATACATCTATTTAAGCATGAACACTGACACACGATGGAACAATTGAATGAATCTGTGGGATCGTAATCGTGGCCCCAATCGATGAGATTAATCTATTAAGCAGCGATCCGATCACCACCAACACCTACCACCTTTTGGCCAATCCGGTCTCTAACATCACGTTCGAACTCTTAAGTATGCACATGACACTGCCGTTGATTTTGTTAGAGTAGATTTGTGCATATTGTATTTTGCCCATATGTTAGGGGCTTTACTGCATATTCACCTGTACATGTACTATATATATGTGGCCTTTGGCCCCCTGGTAATACAAGCAGTCTATTACCCTAACATGGTATCAGAGCAAGGTTAGGTTTTTTTTTCTCTCCACGTCCGTGCCGCCGCCGCCGTCGCGCCCCCGGCTCCCCGCCGCCGCGCCCCGGCCGCCGCCGCCGTTTCCTTGCCGGCCTTCGTCGCCCGTCGTCCTCAGCGACTGCTGCCGCGCTCGTGCTGCTCCCGCGCACGTACTGCTCCCTGCTCCCTGCTCCCGTGCACGTACAGATCCTGCTGCTCTCCAATCGATCCATCTCCGTGCTTCTAGCTGCTAGCTGCTACTCCGTGCACGTACAGATCCTGCTACTCCGTGCTTCTAGCTGCTGTTGATCGATCCTAGCTGCCTTTTCCGGCGGCTGACGCTGCTTCTCTCCTTCCTCTCCCCCGGGTCAGCTTCTTCTCCTGCCCGTGCCCGCGACTGCTGCTGCAGCCCGTGCCTGACCGGCTGCTCTCAACCGGCTGCTCTCCTGCCCGATTGCCGCCGGCCATCGTCGGATCCGGCCGCCCCCGCGCAGATCCCGCGAGTCCTTGTGCAGATTTCATCGGATCCGGCCGCCGGTCATCGATTTCATCTTGCTGTGCTCGATCTGATCTCGCGAGCTTGCTGCGCTCGTTTCCTGTGAGCGTTGACCCGTGGCTTCGGTTGCTATTTGGGCCAGATTGTTTCGGCCCGTGAGTGTAAAAAAAAAAAAAGAGAGAGATGTCTACCTCGTCGGGCTATGTTGCGATTCCTCGCTGCCCGATTATCTTTGATGGAGCGAATTACCCTGATTTCGCTAACTTCATGCGCGTCCACATGCGCGGTCTTCGTCTGTGGGGTGTGCTTTCTGGCGAGGTCCCTGTCCGCCCCACCCCGTTGCTCCTTCGGTGCCTGTTGCACCGACGCCTACTGCCCTTGCCTCTGATGCTTCTCAGGAGGACAAGGATTCCGCCACTCGTGCTGATGCTCTTGCTTGACTGCTTATGACCGGCAGGTCCAGGACCATTCTGGCTGTTGCGACATACCGGCAGGATCTGACTGCCTACTCTCAGTGGATAGATGAGGATGCTCGTGCTGCTGTTCTGACTTCCAGTGTCCTGCCTCAGTATGCTGCTGAGTTTATGGCTCTTCCCACTGCTGCTGCTCAGTGGGCCTTTCTTCGTCAGCGTTATCAGCCGTCTGGGGATGCTCTTTACCTGTCTGTGGTCCGCCAGGAGCATGCCCTTCAGCAGGGCGATTTGACTATTGATGAGTTCTACACTCAGAGTGCTGCTATTTGGCGTCAGCTTGATTCTCTTCGTACGCCTGTGTGTGCCACCTGTCCCTGCTGCTTGATTGTTCGCGCCGACCTGGAGTTTCAGCGCGTCTTTGAGTTTTGTCGCGGCTCCGCAAGGAGTTTGAGCCACGCCGTGCACAGCTACATGCCCGTGGTCGTGTTCCGCTCTCTGAGGTCCTGTCTGAGCTTCGTGCTGAGGAGACTCGTCTTCGTGGTGCTGGTCTTCTGGAGGTTCCCTCTGTTCTTGCTGCTCGTGGTCCTCCTGTGCCGTCTGCTCGTGGTCCTGCTCCGCCACAGCCTCCGTCGCGGTCTTCAGTACCGCCGATACTACCTACTCCTCAGGTCCAGGGTCAGAGTCAGCCCCCGCAGTCTCGTGGTTCTCGTGGTCCTTGCACCTACTGTGGCAAGCCTGGCCATGATATTTCTGGCTGCTGGCAGAGGGATCCCAGCTTACGTCAGCAGTATCTTGCTCGTCGGAGGACTGGTTCTTCAGGATCTTCAGGCTCTTCAGGTTCTTCTGCTGCTGCACTGTCTGATCAGGACATTATCCGTGGTCTTCGTGGTCTGCTCGCTGCTTCAGGCTCTTCCTTGCCGGGTACTGCTGGTTCTGTGTCTGGTTCTTCTGGCAACACGCGACCACCACCTTCTACACAGTCAGGTATGTCATCCCCGTGGTATCTGGATTCTGGAGCTTCTTTTCATATGACTTCTGCGTCTTCTATTCTTTCTGCTCTTCGCTCTCTTATTTCTCCTGTTCGTGTTATCACGGCTGATGGTACCTCTCTTCCTGTTTCTAGTCGAGGCACCCTCTCTACTTCATCTTTCTCTGTTCCTGATGTTTCTCATGTCCCTAGCCTTAAGATGAACTTGTTTTCTGCTAGTCAGCTTACTGATTCTGGTTGTCGCGTCATTCTTGACGCTGATTCTTGTGCTGTTCAGGACCGTCGGACTCAGGCCCTGGTTGGAGCTGGCCCTCGTAGTCTTCAGTCTCCGGGGCTCTGGGAGTTAGACTGGCTTCGTGTTCCTTCCGCTGCTACTTCATCTGCCAGTTCTCCTGCGGTTGCTGCTTCTGTCACTGGCTCTTTCCAGCAGTGGCATCATCGGCTGGGTCACCTTTGTGGCTCCCGTTTATCGTCATTAGTTCGTCGAGGTCTTCTAGGGTCTGTTTCAGGAGATGTGTCTTTACATTCATGTCAGGGTTGTAGGTTAGGTAAACAGATTCAGCTTCCCTATCCTACTAGTGCGTCTGTATCTCAGCGACCTTTTGATTTAGTTCATTCAGATGTTTGGGGTCCGGCTCCCCTTCAGTCAAAGGGGGGTCATCGATACTATATTTTGTTCATTGATGATTTTTCTCGGTACACCTGGTTATTTTTTATGCGCTCTCGCAGTGAGGTTCTCTCCATTTATAAGCGCTTTGTTGCCATGGTTCGTACTCAGTATTCCACGCCTATTCGTGTCTTTCGTGCTGATTCTGCAGGTGAGTATATCTCTCAGCACTGCGTGGTGTTCTTGCTGAGGAGGGTACCCTTGCTCAGTTTTCGTGTCCCGGTGCCCATGCTCAAAATGGTGTCGCCGAACGTAAGCATCGTCATATTCTTGAGACTGCCCGTGCTATGATGATTGCTTCCTCTCTTCCGCCACATTTCTGGGCTGAGGCTGTCGCTACATCGACTTACCTCATTAACATTCAGCCCTCTGCTGCCCTTCAAGGTGGCATTCCTCTCGAGCGTCTTTCTGGTACCTCTCCAGATTACTCGGCTCTTCGTTTGTTTGGTTGCGCTTGCTATGTTCTTCTTCCTCCCCGCGAACGCACCAAACTGACCGCTCAGTCTGCTGAGTGTGTTTTCCTTGGGTACAGTGATGAGCATAAGGGCTACCGCTGTTGGGACCCTGTTGCTCGTCGGATGCGCATCTCTCGTGATGTCACGTTTGATGAGACGCGCTCCTTCTATCCTCGCCATACCTCTGGCACTTATCCGGTGGATGATATTTCTTTTCTCCTTTTTCCGGATTCACCTCCTGCTGTCTCTTCCCCATCTCCTAGTTCTCCATCTTCTACACCTGGTGCGCCTCCTCCATCTTCGGAGCCATCCTCTCCTCCGTCTAGTACCCCTAGTACTCCTCGTTCTCCTGCTCGGCTCCTCCTTCTCCTATTCCTTCTTCCTCTTCTTCGGCTCCTCCTTCTTCCTCTTCTTCTGATGAGTCATCTTCTGCTGATGAGCCTTCCCATTCACGGCCTGTTCGTCAGCGTCGTCCTCCAGACCGTTATACTCCTAGTAAGTATGGTCTTTCTGTTGTCTCCGAGCCGACTTCTTATCGGGATGCTGAGCGTCATCCTGAGTGGCAGCTGGCCATGGCTGAGGAGATTGCTGCGCTTGAGCGCACTGGCACCTGGGATCTTGTTTCTCCCCCTTCAGGTGTTCGTCCTATCACGTGTAAGTGGGTCTATAAAATTAAGACCCGCTCTGATGGATCTCTCGAGCGCTATAAAGCGCGTCTTGTGGCTCGTGGCTTTCAGCAGGAGCACGGCCGAGACTATGACGAGACTTTTGCTCCTGTCGCTCATATGACCACTGTTCGTACTCTTCTTGCTGTTGCTTCTGTTCGACGCTGGTCTGTATCCCAGCTTGATGTTCAGAATGCTTTTCTTAATGGCGAGTTGAGTGAGGAGGTTTACATGCAGCCTCCTCCTGGGTATTCTGTTCCCGATGGGATGGTTTGTCGTCTTCGACGATCCTTATATGGTCTCAAACAGGCCCCTCGTGCCTGGTTTGAGCGTTTCTCCTCTGTGGTTATTGCCGCTGGCTTCTCTCCCAGTGCTCATGATCCAGCACTGTTTGTCTACACCTCTTCTCGGTGTCGGACCTTGTTGCTTCTCTATGTTGATGACATGATCATCACTGGTGATAACCCTGAGCACATTGCCTTTGTTAAGGCACGTCTACGTGAGCAGTTTCTCATGTCTGATCTTGGTCCTCTTCGCTACTTTCTTGGGATTGAGGTTTCTTCTACAGCCGATGGCTTCTTTATCTCCCAGGAAAAGTATATTCAGGATCTTCTTTCTCGGGCTGATCTTAGTGATGAGCGTACCGTTGAGACTCCTATGGAGCTTAATGTTAAGCTTCGATCCACTGATGGTGAGCCTCTTTCTGATCCCACACGTTATCGCCATCTTGTTGGGAGTCTTGTTTATCTCGCTGTCACTCGCCCTGATATCTCTTATCCCGTCCATATTCTGAGTCAGTTTGTCTCAGCTCCTACCACCGTTCACTATAGTCATCTCCTCCGTGTCCTTCGTTATCTTCGTGGCACGATTACTCGTCGTCTTTTCTTCCCTAGTTCCAGCTCTCTCCAGCTCCAGTGTTACTCGGATGCCACGTGGGCGAGTGATCCTACGGATCGTCGTTCACTTTCTGCTTACTGTGTGTTTCTTGGTGGTTCGCTTGTTGCTTGGAAGACGAAGAAACAGGTCGCGGTTTCCCGTTCGAGTGTTGAGGCTGAGCTGCGGGCTATGGCTTCGTTGATTGCTGAGGTGACCTGGTTACGGTGGTTGCTTGCAGATTTTGGGGTCTCTGTTACGACACCCACTCCACTTTTGTGTGACAGTACAGGTGCTATCAGTATTGCACGTGATCCGGTCAAGCATGAGCTGACCAAGCATATTGGTGTTGATGCTTTCTATACACGTGCTCAGGTGCAGGATCAGGTTGTTGCGCTTCACTATGTGCCTTCAGATTTGCAGCTGGCAGATTTCTTTACAAAGGCACAAACTCGAGCGCAACATGACTTCTTACTCTCCAAACTCAGTGTTGTGGATCCACCCTGAGTTTGAGGGGGGGTGTTAGAGTAGATTTGTGCATATTGTATTTTGCCCATATGTTAGGGGCTTCCTGCATATTCACCTGTACATGTACTATATATATGTGGCCTTTGGCCCCCTGGTAATACAAGCAGTCTATTACCCTAACAGATTTAATATTCAGCTTTCAAATAAGGTCGGACCAACTAACATAAAAATGATGTGTCCTCTGCTGGCCCCACATATTTAGATTGGATTGGATTGTGCGTAAAACAATTAAGCAAAGACGTATCAAACCAAGGGTCGGACAATGGATAAAAGATGGTTTCTCAATTACAGGGATGTGTATGTCTAGTGGATCAAGTTAGTTCTTGATGCATGGCATAGTTCAGCAAACTTCCACCCAATCTCGATTAAATTCTCAATGTTATTTGATTAAGTAGTTACAAGTACACAACTTTACGAGCAAGAACATTAATGCAACCAAACAAATCGGAGTAACTGGTTAACCAACACGAAACAATCATCATAATCAAGGGCCCCAATGACATTAATTAGTTAAGCAGCTATTGATTGATAATTCCCAATAAACGATGTACCACTTGTGAATCATTGGTCATATGTGATGCTTGTCCCCAATTGATGGTAACCCTGTACTACATTAGTAATAAAATTAAGCTTTTTCTGCCCTGTAAAAACTAAAAATATATATTTATAAACGATAGTATCAGTCCATGACTATGGACAAGCAATTGAGCATAAATTAACTTGCAAACAATAAGTAGGCAACCTTCTGCCCAGGATCGAAAACCTTGTGTTTATATCACTCATACATCTTGATAAATCGTGAACATTAAACCACTATGGGAGCAAATTGCATCGCTGGTTAAGCAACATGAAATGAGATGATCATCAGAATCAATGCCCACGACATATCAAATAAATCAATTTATCAGCGGCACATCGATTCGAAACCTCGCCATCAAGCTTTTGGAGCCAGACACCAACGACCACCACATCCACTCATCGTCAATAGTGCGTATGTTTGTCTTATATTATGGACTCCGACATTTTTGTTCGTACTCTACGTATATTATATCTGTGTTTATTGTTTGATTCCAACGTTTAAGTAAGGTTATACCAAGCGATACAAATAAGTCACCATCTCTAGAAGGTCTTTGTTTTTCTTCGCAGACTTGTCGGCAATAAGATAGTAGGTGGATTTCCCGCCTTTGTCGTTAAGGCAAAATCATAGCTCGGAAATATGTACAATTTGGTATCGTTTTGTTGTATACTAGTTGACAGATAAGTCCCATCGGTTCATGCTTTGGATTAATCCTTTGACTAGGTTTGGTCTCTTGCATATCGCTGGTCAATAGGATTTGCCTGCTACGACTTGCATGGGAAGACCTCACACGCGTTATTTTTCCTTACCAATCATTTTGCCTCGGTCTATTACGCTCTGTTGCAAGACTATTTGGCCCTGTCAGAGATATATTAGGTTACGGTAGTTTAGGATTTGTAATCCTTTCCTACCTTATCTCCAGGAGAGGCTTCTTGCCCTCTAAGTTTATACCCTCATATATACTCGCCCATGAGGCTCAATAATACATCCATCATATTTCGTCAATCTCATAATTCTACATGGTATCTGAGCGGCACGATCTCTGACCTAGCTGCCGCCGCCGCTTCCGCACCGCGCCGCCCCCGGGGAGATCGATCTCTATGATCTCTCTCGGGGCCGCGACCCGTACCTAGGGTTCGTCCACCGATCGGTTGATCGGCTGCCCTAGAGTCTTTTTTTCCGGTGGCTTGATCCGGGTTTTTTCTCTCGCCGGTCGTTTTTGATCGGCGTTTCTTTTTTTTGGTTTTCCGATCTAAGATTGGTTTGTGTCACCCGCCACCACCGTCTTCTTCTCGCGCCTCTACTCCGACAACGGCATCGACCTGCACCGGCCCGCTCCTTGACAGCCGGCTATCGCGGCCGACTCGTCGGTGCTGACTCCGCACCGGCCGGCCCCTCCAATACTTAGAGAAGTATATATATATTTGGTTATTTCTTTGATTTGTGTGTGTTGAAAGACTTAGAGAAGTATAGAGTTGATTTGAACCTATTCATATTTGAACTCCCTTTTGAGTTCACATACATGTGTTCGAGAAAATAATTGGTTTGGAATATAACTTCAGGGTTTATCGACATCTCTTGACTAACCATCAATATCTGACTCCCAGATTATTGACACTCGTCTGGTATCGACCCTAACTCTTTTTAACACAAAAGCGCGAAATTTTTCCATATTTCACCAAAACATGCATGGATGCACAAATGTAATTTCTAATTCTACCCTCTCGAGCCCTATAACTGCGGGGTATTACAGCGACCTCTCGCATGGCTACCACGACCAAGTCTGCACCGCCTAACGCTCTCGGCTCCCTCGACATCGGCACAAAGGGCTACCACCTCGCTTGAGCACTCATCAGCTTCCTCTATAGTCCAAGCATCTGTGTTGCGACACCGTCCACGACGTTCCCGCTCCTAGTGCGGGGGGATGTCAGCCCACTGGATTCTACTTCGCTTTATTTCCAGTCTGACCGTCCGCGACGTTCCAGTTGTTCACGACGCTACCGCTACAACTGCGGGGGATGTTAGAGATAATATGTAGGAGAGGCTTCTTGCCCTCTAAGTTTGTACCCTCATATATACTCGCACATGAGGCTCAATAATACATCAATCATATTCCGTCAATTTCATAATTCTACAGACCCTTAGGGGCAAAACTTACAGCAACTAAAAGATTTAAAATGTACCCAAATTATGAGTGAGTAGAAAATATACAGTAAATTATTAAGAACACTGTGTTTTTTCAGATCTGAAAAAAGAATACGGATAGTGTGAGCATACTGTGCTGCACAGTTTCTTTGATCCGATCGAGCTGCTGGCAAGTTCCCAACAGTAGATACACCATGGATTGTTCTTACCGTTTTTACCTGATTAATTGCATTACGTTTTACCTTTAAAACAAAATAAGTTTTGTACTCTAATTGACGTCTTAGTAATTCTTTTGACGTCTTCAACCTTGAAAATAAGAAGGCCGGCGCTGCAATGAATGCATAACACGGCAAATGCAGCCGAACTATATCAGCTGGACATCATATATACCTTTGCTTATTTGCTTGTGACATTTCCAAGGCTTCCTTGCATTTTAAAACAAAACGTTGTTTGCTGTCGTACTTGATATGTTCTCAGAAGAGGTCGATCGAGCTAGAAAAGCAGCCCAGTATAATAATATGAGATAAGATGAGACGTGTGGACGTTCGGATCCATCTCAACTCTCAAGGGGCCGGCCGGTCAGTGGTTTTGTTCGATTCCTGCACGCTCTGCGCTGCGCTGCACGGCACATTGCCTCCTAAACAAAGGTGTTGATCTCATCGGAAATTAAAAATTGGCTCCGATATGCTACTGACAGAATAAAAAATAGTAAATATTTCAAAAGTTTTTGAAAAATTTGGAGACGAATATATACACATGTTCTAAATACGTACCAAATTTCGGGGCGAAAGAACATCTGGGCTGTTATCTATACTAATATTAAAAGAGCAAACATGTTCGGGATACATTAAATTTATACCGTTTAATATCTGATCAATGATCCTGATCGTTCCAATGTTTGACAACTCAACACACTTTTTCACTTTCGTTATAATTATAACCACTGCCACCGAAACGACGGTGAGCTTTCTTTTTGTCGGTTCCGGCCTGGCCATGGTGACCGGCAGTAAAGGCGGTGGAGAGACCCTACTTGGCGGAGCTTATCGTCCACGGCCGGGTGCGTCATGGCCATGGCGGCGGAGCTTCTCGGCCACGGCCGGGTGAGTCATGGCCATGGTGGCGGATCTTCTCGGCCACGGCTGAGTGCGTCATGGATGACGAAGCGGAGATCGGATCCAACACGAACTGCCTTCCTCGCCCAACACTTTACCGTCTCGCGCCATCTTCTCGATGACCAGCGGCAGCACGTTGTCGTGCGGCTTGCAGGAGACGGCCGCGGCGGTGCCGGGAGAAAAGAAAGGCAAGGGCAGCGGCGGCGCATAGCTAGGCATGGGCACGATTGGGGATTATTTTCCTATATTCGGGAACACCGAACCGTCCTAGGCTCGCACGCAAGGGGCGAGGCGCCGCCGCAGGCCGACACGGCGTCTTCGGCCCAACGGCGGAGCGGCACGACAGCGCGAGAACGGAGGGCAACGAGCCGAGCGGGCCAGCAAGGCAGCAACGATCTCCATCTACCATCCTCCCTACGGCCGTTCATGCAGCCGTTTGATTGAACCTCCGCCGCCGCGGTTGCCGTGTGCGGCCATCCTCTCCATCGTGCACATTGCCATGTGACGGACCGACAAGATGTATGCTTGCATCAAGTTCTTCACGTTCCCATTCTAACTTTGTACTGTACATGCATCATATTTTCGAATTTACAGGTTGCAGGTACTGAATTATTTTTCAAAAGCTAATGGTATATTGTTTGAATCAATGTATCTGCAAATAAGAATCCCCACACATCCTTTGATGAATGGAATACGAGAGAGACAGTGTCTTGAATGGCCGTCAGAAAGAAGGGGAGATATGTCCCGGAAGAAAGGACAAACAAAAAATATCTGAATATGGTGTCCGTGTCTGAATTTCGCCATCTGGATTTATAACCTTGTTTCTGTTAGCATTTGAACACAAGGTCAACAAGATAATGAAAAGATACCGCTTTGTACCTCTTCGTCTCTAACAACAACAGAGGCGATCGGATCTCCACGTCTCCCGTCGGCGCCGCCGCAGGTCGGCCCCGCCTCTATGATCTTCAGACCATGGAGGCGCGGTGGATCTCGGTTCTCATCGGCGGGAGGGCTTCGTTTTTTTCTGATTTTCGTGGCCAGGTTTGCTGGGGCGGCGCTTTGTTGGTGGCAGCGGCGCTTCTTGCAATAATGTCTCCCCGTTTTCAGCCCCATCTCGACGTGACGTCGAGAAACTCGTGGGAGTGGTGTGGTTCTCGAGTACCTCTTCTGGCGATGGCGATCTCCAGATCGTCATGGAGTTTCATCGGCGGTTCATCCTTCTTCTTCGGCTCTGGGACAGATGTGGTCTTTTTGACCCGTTCGGCGACTTCCCGTCTGCAACCAACAATGTTAGGCCGGCTCTGGGAGGAGCGGCAGCGGCGGCGCGCCATCGACACGGTCTGGAGGTTGAAGACGAAGGGCATCTCAAAGATCTTGTTGTAATTTTCGTTTTCATTGAGGTGCTTTTACTGATTGGTGTTTCTTTAATGTCAGTGCCCTTTTCGCAAAAAGGTCAACAAGATAACTTACAGAACCATCGTTAACTTCCCCTGTCATTTAATGTTGCTTGTGCGAAATTTAATCTGATGTTCCTATGGTGATTGTTTCTGTCAATCTTTTGCTATGGTATGGGTGGGTGGTCATGGTATCAGCATGGTATTCCTTACCTGCTAGAAACACACTTTGTACATCGGATCGCCACCAGCAAGCCTTGTGCTTTTTTTTTTACAATCAGTGCTACTACGTAGAAGTTCAGTTGTTCTTTTAACTACCTAGAAGTTCAGTTGTTTTAACTTCATTGTACCCGAGGATTGAATTTTTTTACATTTGTGGAACTTCTCTTTCTATGAACCATGTTTTCAGAAAAGTGTCAAACATTATGCCTGTATGGAAGCAGAACCATACATGTTTAAGCTAAAAAAAATCCTGCATGTTAAAACATTCGGAGCTTATTATTGTTTTAAAGTTATGCTGCTACCAAATTCAAGCCCAATTCTTTATAGGTAAAAATTCATGTCCAAACTCTGCCTGCATTTCCTTGCACAAGACAGGTGATGATTAGGAAATTCCTGTCGAGATTTACATTCAGCTGCATTGCAATTTTTTTATTGTGGGCATCATAGACTACAACATAGTGGTCACGAAAATAAATGAATGAAACATTCATCTTATTTCCATAAATTATATTGTGCACAAATTTTTACCATTCAAATTTAAAATAATATATATAGATCTATATGAACTATATTAAAATAACTCATTTAAAGAGGAACTAAGATTGTTAGAATTTGGAGACGTGCGTTGCACGTGCACACCAACTAGTGTACAAAAAGGACAAATCAGTGACCAAAATGAGATTTTACAAATATTTTTCATAGCATTGATTTTGTTATTTCTGTACAGCGCACCACATATGTCATTTTATTACGAAACTTAGCACGTATTTAGAATACACGTATATGTTCGTCACAAAAAATATTCAGAATTTGCTGAAATGTTTACTATTTTTAAAAATATATATTCTACCAGGAGCATATGAACTTGGGAGCCAAAACGCCCAAGCCAAGCATAAAAAGAGGTCAGCATACTTTTTTGTACCTGCAAGGCTTTGCTAGTGCTTCCTAGCTTTGTACATGATGCTGTACTAATTCAGGAACACAAGTGTCAGCAGATAACCAGTATTAAGGTAAGGCTTACTTTGGCAGCAAAGTGTTTTTAAAATTAAAGTTTTGGATGACCAGATTATTTATATGCCTAGCGAACCAATAGTACAGTAGTAGTCAAACTCTTTTTTCATATACTTCAAAAATAGTGCATTTTTTTAAATGGTGAAGTATATAAAACTACAGTTTTAGCTAAATTCAAACGCCTCAAAGTATTTAATATTTCAGATTTTTGAGTCTTGAAATATTCTTGCAATACTTCAGAATTATGGAGCTCCCAAATGGGGCCTAAATGAGGAAAGGCAGCATAGAGCGGACAAATGGTTCCTAGATTACAGGGATCTTATTTGGAAAAAAAATGAAAATGGCATTTGAAATTTAGAAGAAAAGAAACTAGATGTAGCCAATGATAAACTTTACTAGTGTGTAAAAAACCAATCAGAATTATTTTGTATTTTAGTCTGAGCAAAAAAAAAGTGTGGATCTAGGTGCGATGAACAACGCTAAAATTTGAAAATTTGTCATTTTATTTGTAGCCTAGAATGTAACTAATTTTAAATTGAGAATTTACACGCTGGTATAGTTCAACAATATCTACGCATAGGATTATTGTTTAGAGTTTCTTTAAACTTACAAATAAATGCCGATTTTAGAAGGGAAAAAAAGAGCACCATGGAGCTTGGGCTCCATTTTGTGGTCCCCGGAAGGCAGCATCCATGTCTTATAAATTGTTTAAACCTGAGAAAACATAGTGTTAGTAGACTCCTTTGAAGGTGGTGAAAGCAGACGACGATCCTAGCTAGTGGTGTGCAGACTGAGAAAACATAGTGTTAGTAGACTCCTTTGAAGGTGCCAAGCCACACACCGTGCTCGATCTTTCTCACGGAATCTTGGGTACAAGTGCATGGGACGACAGCGAGATGCGGCGGTGTGGACTTGCGCAAGAAACACCACGGCATTCATACATACGGGGATCCAGGGAGCAGAGTGCGTGTGAACGGAGCTCGATCGATCGGGCAAAGCAGAATAACAAGCACACACAACAAAAAGGCCAAAATCCACAGGTCAAAAAGGTCGTCTTCCCATATACCGACATACGGCGCCATAAAGCAAGACTCGTCTAGTGGAAGCAGTTCTCGACGTACGTCAGTTCCTGCAGGCAAGTTGTGGTTGTACCAAAAAGGATCACTACTACGTGACCGCGTAGCACAGACCATTCGAGCGACGTCGCGGTCTTGCCGATAAGGACCGATGCGTAGGGTTCTAGATTCGCTACAACGAACTTCGATCCGCGATCGTTGGCGTCTGGCTCTAGAATTAGAATTATTATTATGTGACGATTTTTTTGCTTGGAGCCAATAAAAGTATGCTTAACATAGAAATGAAAATGATAAATTCAATCGCCAAAGTACCAAGTGGTACTCGATCGACGGAGCTTCAGTAACTTTGTGAAGCTAAGTCTCACTCTGATTTTGCCCAGGTGAGTGCCATCAGATTAAGATACAGAAGATACGATTGATCCAGATTTTGTACTCCAAATTCAAACTATTTAGACTATTTTACAAAAACTCCCAGTAAGTCATACATGTTCCATTGAATATTCTGCAATTTTTTTATTTGTATAAATGATTTATCATTAAATAGTTTTTATGTTTTGATCTCAACACATAATTAAATTATAAACCACTCAACACAATGAAACGAAATTTTTCCAATACAATCAATGGATGGTTCCTCAAATTTTTTATGTGTTCAAATGGCTGCAGTGGCATATATAGACGTATACGGAAATTGTAGAGTGGCATTTTTCAAAAAATGGAAATTGCAGTGGCGTTTCTCAAAATCGCATGAATTGGAATGACATTTATCCAATTAACCTTAAAAGAATACGGTAAGTCATGCAGTTTCCATTGAATATTCTGGACTTTTCCGTTTGTATAAATGATTTATGATTAAATAGTTTTTATGTTTTAATCTCAAGACACAATTAAATTATCAACCACTCATCGAAGTGAAAGGAAACTTTTCCAACATAATCAATCGAACATATATGGTTCCTATATTTTTTTCAAAATTGGAATCAACTGAGTTCCTGGTGGATCTTAATCTCATGACACTCACATGGGCACAGTCACTGCGAGACTTTGCTTATCTATCCAGTGGTACTACCACTACCACATACTCGTAGCTAGGGCAACACAGTGCTAGACTACATTCATCTACGTACATATTTAAAGCCGATCCGCAATTGCATAATATACTACCCGTAGTATTACCTACTCAGCTCCAAGAATTTGGATATCAGTATGTGAAAGTGCATGTGTTGCCTCATGCGTGGTTTTGGTAATTAATGTTAATTCTTATGGACTAATGTTTGCATTGAGATATTCTTATAGATCTTGTCCATAGGAAAAGATTGAAATTCATATGTTGGACTCTAGAAGACTACATGATGATCAATGCTCTATTCAAGGGTTTATATGAAGAATGGTCATGTGTAGAGTTGAGCATATTGCAAGTATGTCTTGAAGGATTCAAGACATCTTCTTTGTGAAACGAAGCTTAGCGAGGCTCTCCCATAATGGAGTATGGGGGAGCATTTGGAGAAGTCTTCATCAAGCATGTGCTAGCAAGCACAATCAAGAAATTCCAACTAGAGAGTCTCAAGATCGTCATCATCTAGCTCAAGTGGAATTCTCAAGGCAAAGGTATGATCTTGATAGGGTTTCTATTTTACCGGTCTCGTGATGTTAGTGGGAGACCGGGTTATAGGATAAACGGCGTACTATCAAGAGGGGCTCTCAAGTGAGTAACTTGATCGCATCTTTGTGGAGAGCTCAAACCTTTGCATATTTGACATATCATTTTTCTTGGTTCTTATTTAGCTTTTATCCATGTGAGAATTTAGAGCTTGTGTTCATCTCCATACCAAGCTTCAGTTCATCAAAAACGGATTTTATTTAAATATTTTGTGGTGTTTTTGATGTTGGAGGTTTTACCGGTTCGTCTCTTGTAGAGAGGTCAAACTCTCCTCTTGTGTTATCCTCCTCACATGATGTACTATGATGTGTATATGCATGATCTTGTAGTGGTTGTGATTATCTTCGGAGCAAGCTAAGATCATAGAAAACAGAGTCCGGATGAAAAACTTGTTGCGTTTTCATGTTGGAAATATTATCGGTTTATCCTTGAGGAAAGTTCCACACCTTCCCATGTGTGGCAACTTAACTATATTTATGGTTCTTAATATTTGGAGTTCGTACATGAAAGTTATTGAGTTTCAGTTTTGCTGGTTTTTTAGGCATGAGTCTCCGGCCACCAAGACCGGAGTCTCCGGTCTCCCCCAAGGCTGGAGTCTCCGGACAAAGGGCACCGTAATCTCCGGCCTCTTGCTTTCGAAGATTCTCAGCTCCAGGCGACGGCGAGTGCGGTATAGGGGTCCGGAGTAATCCCAGAGTCTCCGCCCGAGCCGGAGTCTCCGGCCCTCCTGGACCGGAGTTTCCGGTGTACCACGAGGATTCGTGAAAGTTGAAAGCTTGTGAACTTGTTACTCTTGGGTCTTTGGACCCTAGACGCCTTTGTGGTGGTTGAGACCTTGTGTGGTCACTTTGTAGCCATTCGGGAGCCCCCAATCCAATTGTGGGTTGTGCCCCGGGTTGTTGTTGAAAGGATTCCGATAGTGGAAGGTGAAACAATACTTTGTGGTGCGGTTCATCGGAGAATAGGGTGAGTCTTTGTGGCGTTGAGATCGACCTTTGTGGTGCCTCACACCTCTTCAATGAGACGTACTCGCGTAAAAAGGAGGAACTCGGCAATACATCCTCGTCTCCGCGTGCCTCGGTTATTTCTATACCCGAGCTCTTTACTTATGCACTCTATATTGTGATAGCCTTCGTGCTTTAAGTATTCTATCTTGCTATCACCTTGTTTCTTGTCTTGCTTAGCATAAGTTGTTGGTGCACATAGGTGAGCCTAGTTTTTAGGTCGTTGGCTTATTAATTTAAACACCTAGCTTTATTCCGCAATTATCAAGTCTAAACCGGAAAAGTTTTAATCGCATATTCACCCCCCTCTAGGCGACATCATTGTCCTTTCAGTATGAAAAGAATCCTGGAGGGGGCCTGGATTTTCGGTAACTGTGGTTACCGAAAGTTTACAGGTCGGATATTGTATGAGATTTTTTGACGAAATTTAAAAATCAAACATGAAACGATAAAAAATTAAAAACGATTTAGCGGGGTGGGGGGAGGGGGGCGAAAATTCCAGTTACAGGCCGGTAATAGTGTATTTCCACCGGTAACCAAATCCCTGCTCAACTCTCACCATCTACAGTTAGGTGTTGTTCTATGGTTATTTTTTGTGGGTCTGCAGATGTTAAGTGTTTGCACTTTGGTTTGAGCACCTTCGGCCGCACGAAACTGTGCTGCCTGCACAAACTTTGTATGCAAAATGCATAACCCAGCTGATGAAAACCGCTGCTGGTGCTGCTAGCTGTCCATTGCCTATTCACACGCCTAATTATTGATGAAACTGCACAGATATCCACCGTACATAAGCTCAGTGAAATAGCATAATACATGTGCCTTGTGTGTGGGCAATTAAATGGTAAGCTTGTACGCAATAATTAAGCAACCTCCTGCCCTGTACGGAGGAGTACCACTAAAATTCTCGCATTCATTAGTTAAGTTGTTGCACGTACATGACTCTTTTCAAATAGGCACCACACCATTGATACACGATGTACAACTGAACAAATCGTTGTAACTGATATTTCATTTTGCGTGGGGGAGTAGGTGATTAACCAACACGAAATGCAATGATCATCGTAGTCAAGGTCCCCCGGAGGACGAAATTAATGAATTAAGCAGCGATCGATCACCAACAACAGCTAACGCCATTTGTCCTATCCTGTCTAGCATTTTGTTCATACTCTTAGGTGTACTTGGCAAGATGGCGCGGCGTGTCCATGTGTAAAAATTCATATTAAAAAATTTCTCCATTTTAATTTTTTTTTAAAATTTTAAAACTGTTGGATTCAAAAAAAAATAACATTTATTAGTTGTTTAGATTTAAAGAAATTGGTAAATTTGGAAGTTTTTTAATTGTTCAGATTTTAAAACCGCGTCGACACGTCGTGCCCGTGTGTTAAAATTTATATTTTAAAAATGTCTACATTTAAAAAATTGTTCAAATTTTAAAACTGTTGGATTCCAAAGAAAATCACATTTATTAGTTGTTTAGATTTAATTTTTTGGTAAATTTGGGAAGTTTTTTAATTGTTCAGATTTTAAAACTGTTGAAATTCAAAAAAAAAAATCACACTTATTAGTTGTTTAGATTTAAAAAAATTGGTAAATTTTGGAAAGTATTTATATTTGAATTATTTTCATGTTTGCAAAATGCTTAGATTTGGAAGACATTTGTAAATTTGTAATATGTATCATTTAGCAGTTTTTTTTTGGAAATTTGTTTAAATAAGGCGCGTCGACATGCCGCGCCGTGGAGTATGATCAATCAAAAAGGAAACAAACATTACTGTAAAGAAGTCAACAAATATATACCAATTTAAATATGATGGTACATTATAAATATTTCAGTGTAGTTTTGCTGCTCCTTTTTGCTAGTTGTTTAACCAACTAATTTGTTTAAAATAATATTAACTTTTATATGCTACAAAAGTAAAACTTCAGTACAGAGTAATATGTCTAAGTTGCCGAAGCTGGAAATATGTCGTATTGCAAGAAAAAATAGATGGAGCGGCCATTTTACTTGGGCTCAAGACTTTACGGATGTGTGTATCAGACAAATAACCAATTAAAATATTTGGTAGATTAAAATATTGGGAGGAGAAGAAATTCCTCGAAATAAAAAATTAAATTTTAAAACGTTCACGTTCAAAAATTCTTTAGTTTTAGAACAGTTAGAATTCAAATAATTAATTTATATTCTTAAGTTGTTTTGATTTTTTTAAAATTAAAATTGGGAAGGTATCTATATTTGAATTATGTTTATGTTTTTTTAATGCTCAGATTTGGAAGGTATTCCAAATTTGGAAATATTCAAATTTGAAGATATTTGTTCATATTTTTACGACGGATGTAGAAGAAATTGGTGTAAAAAAATTTAAATTTAAGAATATACATATTTAAAAGTTGTTCAGATTTAAAACAATTGATTTTTTAAAAAAAAATTACGTTTGTAAAATGTTTAGGTTGGAAAATTTGTTAAAATTGGGAAGTTATTCACATTTGATTTCGTTTTACGTCTGTTAAATGTTTGAGGTTAGAATGCATTCAAAATGTTAAAATATTCAAATTTGGATTTTGATCTTATGTTGTATTCTTTGTTTTTTTTTGCATATTTGTAAATTTGAAGTGATTGTTTAAATATTTAATAAAAACACTTACTTATTATTTTTTAAATTACATATTTGTAAATTTGAAATAGGTTTGAAGTTATTGTTTTT
The DNA here is from genome assembly GCA_947311845.1 of Poa pratensis. NCBI lineage: Eukaryota > Viridiplantae > Streptophyta > Magnoliopsida > Poales > Poaceae > Poa > Poa pratensis. The sequence continues at coordinate 8,070,979 of CAMZMU010000115.1, read as the reverse complement.
TCGCAGCATTTAGCATTTTCTGGAAATTGTTTAAATAGGGTGAGCCCGCCTGCCAGAAATTTAGCAATTTCTGAAATTGCTTTTAGAACAATTGAAATTTTTAAAAATAAATTACGTTTATAAATTGTTTTGGTTGGAAAATTTGTTAAATTTGGGAAGTTATTCATATTCGAATTCGTTTTACGTTTGTTAAATGTTTGAGTTTTGGATGCATTCTAAATTTTAAAATATTCAAATTTGGATTTCGATCATATGTCGTATTATTTGTTTGTTTTTTGTATATTTGTAAATTTGAAATAAATTTGAAGTGATTGTCTAAATATCTAATAAAAACATTTACATATTTATAATTTTTTTGAAAAAAATTACATATATGTAAATTTGAAATAGATTTGAAGTTATTGTTTTTTCGCAGCATTTAGTTTTTTTTGGAAATTGTTTAAATAGGGTGGGCCAGCTTGGTAGAAATTTAGCAAAATTCGAATTTGGAGATGTTAGTATTCTAAAATTGTTTAAGTTTGGAATTTTTTGAATTCAAAAAAGTTGTCGTTTTTATATAATCGGATTTTAGAGGTTTCTCAAATTGTGAGATTGTTGTAATTCAAAAAAAAAACGTTTTAGGAACGTTTAGATATTAAAATTTGGGCAAATTGGGAAAGTTTAACGATTTGAATTGTTTGAATTGGGAAAGTTTAACGATTTGAATTGTTTGCACGTTTGTAAAATGATTAGTTTTGAAAGAATGTTTGAATTTTAGAAGGCTCAAATTTGAAATTTGGATTTATATGCTCTAATATGTTTGTGTTTTTTATTACAAATTTATCCAAATTTTGGCAATACAAAATAGTCAAGTTTTTTTTCCCTGTCATAAATAATTTTGTTTTTATTGTGATTTTGATTTATTTTTTACATTTTTTACGATGGTTATGTGTAAAACTGTTTTGCATTTCTTTTTTGGTTTAAAAATAAATAAATTCTGACAAATTGGGTCCGCCGTGACGTCGGCGTGACGTCAGCAAGGAGAGGGTTTCCCACGCTGACGACGGCGAGATCCACCGCAGCGGTGGTCTGCGGCGGCGCACCTTTGCGTTCTGGGACGCGCGCGGAGCCGGGGAGGTCATAGGTGGCGGCGCCGCTGCGCCTGGGTCGTCGGAGCGGCGCCGACGGCCACCGATTGCGGCGTACGCGCAAAGTCAGCTCGGCGGCGATTCCGGCGCGAGTCGTGCGAGACAGCAGCGGATCTTCGGGGAAGGAGGAGAGGACGTGGCGGCTGAGCTCTCCGTGCACTCGGATTTGTGCGGGGAGGAGCGTGGCGGGCGCGCGCCGCGCCGGCGGCGCCGGGGAGCTCGGGCCGTCGCGGGAGAAGAAGGAAGGAAAAGGGAGATGTGCCACGTTTTTGCACGGAGGCCCCTGGCGTTTTTGAAATTTGCAAAGAAGTCCTTTGCGGGGGGTTTTCTGTGAAAGTGCTGCGTCAAAAATCGTGCGGGAGGGGTGACTGGTTGTTCACCGGTTCCACCGGCGGTGACCTGGTGACGTGGCGCATCCTAATTGGTGCGGGCGCGCGACTACTGTTGCGAGGAACAGTTCCGCACGCTGGGGAGGACGTGGCCGTTGGTTCCGTCGATCCGACGGCCAGGGAAAAAGCGACGACGTGGCGCGCTGGAGAAGGGGAGGTCATGTCCTCCCTTTATATATAGAGGTATATATACATGTTGCCGTTGTTTGATTCCAAGGTTAATAAGTAAGGTCCTCGAAACAGAATTTCGTCCCACACACGGATTGGATTGGCTTTTTGTCAAAAAGAATTACTTTATCGGAAAAAAGCGTGAAAGGAATTAAGCAAAGATGTGGACGTCAATGGATAAAATTAGGCTTCTCAATCGTTTTTTACAAGGACGTGTGAGTCTAGTCGATTGAGTTAGTTCTCAGTGTAAGCAATGGTTGAGCAACCTTCTGCCCAATCTCGACTAAAGTTCTCAAGCAGTAATTGATTAAGTTGTTGCAAGGACATACCTTTTTAAACATGGATATTAGTACACGATGGAACACTCGAACATACTGAACATACTGGTTAATCAACACGAAACAATCATCATAGTCAAGGGCCCCAGTGAGATTAATCACCTATATCATCATGGATCAATACCTCATTAGGGATGATGTGTCACTATAAGTTGTTAATTAGTATGTGACATTTATCCTATCCTGTATTATTATTCTGAAGCCATATATAATGTAAAGTTTGACCAAAATTCTAGAAAAATCGAAAACCTTGCGAATTTTACTTATTAAACTTGCACTGAATAAGTAAGAACATTTCTGCCCAATCTTTAAACCCTCACGTTTCTTACACACGTACATGTGGATAAATCACGAAAAATAATACGAGATGGGAACAAATCACATGACCGATTAATTAGCTGGCACATAACGCAATGATCATCAAAATCATGGACCTAACCAATGAAATTAACCAATAAGCGAGCAGTGGTAGATCAATTCGAGACCTTGCCATCAAGCTTTTGGAACCACACACCAACTACCACCATCACTTATTAACATCAGTGCATGACGTTTTGTTCTATATTATAGTCTCCGACATTTTTGTACATACTCAATGGTGTTGTTTGATTCCAATGTTCAAGCACGGTCATGCCAAGTGATACAAATAGGTCGCCATCTCTAGAAGGTTATTATTGATCTTTGCATGCATTCTTCTCAACAATAGAATACCGAGTGGATTTGCCGCCTGTGCCGATAAGGTAAGGTCCTGATTGTATATATTTCGACAAATTATTATTGTTGTACAGATTGATAGATGTGTTCCATCAGTTCATATGCATTGGAATAATCCTTTGACCAGTTTTGGTCTCCTGCAGCGTTGGTCAAGAATACGACTTTCAGGGCAAGGCTTACACATTCTTCTTTACCAATCACTTTTTTTAAGATTATATTGTTGCAAGACTAATAAGAAAGCACTTACGTCACATGCATACAGTATCATAGATTGGACGGAATATGCAGTAAATTGGGCGCACTATGTGACTATGTCTACAATATGGAAAAATACATTGCAAATATGCTGTGAGCACGGAGTGCACAGTGTACTTTAGTTGAGCTGTCCGGAAAAGAATCTGTCATCAGCGACCTTCCTGCCCAGTACCCAACAGCAGACACCATGTCCATTGATTAGTTAATTATTAAACAGAACCGAACGACTAGGTGACGTCCATCCTTCCATTAATTTGGGCATTATTCAGAGGGGTCTCATCAGATTTGACCTAAACCCTAGCATTTTTTTCCTCTGAAGAAGCTAGCACATGCGACCTAAACTTTGGGAGTAATGGCGAACTGGCAGATAAGGTTGGTGCTCCCTAGCAGTTTGGTAGTACACTCCTAGAGTTATTGATGGCAACTTGTTCCACAAATCCACAAGGCAATTAATGTGCCGATGGCTTCCCTCTTTTTGTATGTACAACGTGTCTAAATTCAGTGAACCAAGGTTTTACTCTACTGACATTTTTGAACAATGAGGTGGCTTCATCATAGAGGGAAAGTGAGAAAGTCAGCGGCGGTAATAATTTAGCTTCCAACAGAGTCACGTACGACTAAATTTGATGCTCCCTAGCAGCTTAGACTAGTCACAATGGGAAGTAATATAGAGTAGTAATATGGTGATGTTACTAGTCTATGTTACCACCTTCACAGTGGGGAGTAACATTATTGTGGTGTCATATAAGATCTTATTTATTGCACTATAGACTCATTTTGTCTTGATAAGTGTGATGTTACGGTAACTAGCTAAGTTACTCCAAACATCTCTCTCCTCATTAACTATATGCCACATAAGCAAAAGGGTCTTGAGATGTGTGATGTTACTAGCTAAGTTACTCCCATTGTAACTAGTCTTAGTACTCCTAGAGTTTGACGCAAACTTGGGAAGTAATGGCGAACTGGCAGATAAGTTTGATGCTCCCTAGCAGCTTAGTACTCCTAGAGTTATTGATGGCTTCCAAATCAAGCGGTGCATCGACGAACAAGCGGCTTCCATATATCTTCTACAGTACCAAAAATAAACACGTACATAAATCATGACAAGGGAAAATGAGAAGAAAAAATGGCAATATTGGTGGGCCAAACAAAGGAGTGCAAATGTGCAATGCAGTGTAGCTTGATCCATCAATATTTCTCACAAAAAACACTTAACCGAAAATGAGAAGAAATTAGTGCCACCACTTGCATTGTTTGTTTGTCCATCCATCAACAACAAAAATGAGAACAAAATCAGTACACCTGCTCCTACTTGCATTATGTATCCACAAGGCAATTAATGTGCCGATGGCTTCTCTCTTTCCAAGTACTCTCTTCGTTCCAAATTAATTGACTTTCATTTGTCCAAATGTGAATGTATCTATGCTTGTAACATATTTAGATATATCCACATGTGAGCAAATGAAAGTCAATTAATTTGGAACGGAGGGAGTACAACGTGTCTTAATACCAGCAATCTAAATTCAGTGAACCAAGGTTTTACTCTACTGATTTTTTTGAGGGCAAGTGAGAAAGTGAGAGGCGGTAATAATTAAGCTTCCAACAGAGTCACGTACGACTAAATCAAAATCACGAGCCTTTTTTCGTAATCCGTGAGAGAGAGGACACCTTTTTCGCCACGTGCATTTGGCAGCGATGCATTCTGCTACGGCCCAGTTCTACTCCACAGGTGGCAGCCTACAATACACACAAAATGAAAAGAAAAGTTATTCCGGCAGTACTTTTGTTCGCTATACTTGTGAGCACACATCGTCGCCACCTGGACACCTCTTTCTCCGACTCAACTGCAACGACCACGCGTACACTCCGAAGAGCCGACTACCATCTACTCCCTCCATATCAAAATATAAAACTCTCTATATACTTTCTGTACTCATGTATCTAGACATGTTTAATATAAAAAAATTATACTAAAACAAGATACATGTGTGTAGAAAGTAGAGAGAGTCTTATATTTTGATATGGAGGGAGTATCTATGTAGCGACATCGACATCACTCAGGCTTTTCATTGTTGTCACACAAGCAAACCCGTTTAATACTCCCTCCGTTCACAAAAGGATGTCTTAAGTCTTAACCTATCTCAAATTTGAGATATGTTGAGACTGAACGGAGGGATTAATAAATTGCAAAGCCTTGTAAGGAAAACATAAATACAATTTTGGTGCAACCTCCTCAGACGAAGCTTGGTCGTCTTCCCCTCTCCCGCTACAGTAGAGAGGGGCGAATTTCTGAAACTCGCTCGGAGTCCCACCTCGCAAGCCGTCGGGTCGTCGATTCCTTGCCCTCCGGCGGCCGCTCCAGCGGCGGGAGGGTGGGGGATCGTCGATCCACGGCATGTACATAGTGTAGGGTTCTCTAGGTGGCCTGTCGGCGGCGCGGAGGAGAAGCTGGTGCGGTCGGCGTGGCGTTTTGGGGTGGAGACTTCCTTCTCTGGCGATGGTGCTCCGTTGAGCGCCGTGGTCGAGTCTCCGCCACCCTCGGGCTCGAGGATCTCCGGATCTACCGAGTTCGAGTTCCCCTCTCCGGCGAAGGCGTGGCGGCCGAGCCGGATCTGGAAGTTGAAGGCAGTGGAGGTGATGTTCGGCTTCGCGGTGAAGAGAAGGGACCATGGTGTAGGCTCTCTGGAGCCGACGACCGGCGACTTCCCGTCCGCACAAGGGGTGCTCCTGGTCCAAGCCATCGTGAGGAGTAACGGCGGCGGCGCGCCACCGGCGGCATCGAGGTCTTCGTCGACATCGGGGTCCAGGGGATCGAGGTCCTGGGGACCTATGTGTAATTTCTATCTTGTACTGGACCTTTCTGTAAGATCGAGGCTGTAATATCATCTCCCTGTATCGCAAAAAAAAAAAAAAAACAATTTTGGTGTGATCCCCTCGTCGAGGTGACTTAAAAAACACAAAATTATGCGCATGTACATGTATGTGCTCATTAACTGGCCTAGTAATTGATGATGATTAAGTTCGGCTGATTGTGGGCAAGCAATTAAGCAACTGAAGGATAATTAAGCTTGCACGCAATAATCAAGCAAGCAAGTGAAGGTCATTAGGAAACGGAGTACAACTTCATAATAAAGCATGCACCCATTTTGATCACGATGGAACTACCTCATCAGATGGCTGGTTAAGCAGCACGAAACAAAATGGTCATCGTAATACCATCTTAGCAAAGTTGAGCAAAATTAGTACTGTATATCGTGAACCCTAACAAAAATAATTACTCCGTAATACTAATCGAGCAGCGAGCAAGACCTCGCCATCAAGTTTTTGGCCCAACGACCAGCACCACCACTCGTTGTCATTAGTACGTGTCGACGTTTGTTCTATACCATGCATGGTCTCCGACATTTTGTTTGTACTCTACCTATACTAATACTACCATGTGTTGTGTTGTTGTTTGATTCCAACGTTTAAGTAAAGTCATACACCAAGCGACGCTACAAAATTGGTCGCCGCCTCTAGAAGGTCTTTTTTTTCTTCTTCGCGTGCATGCTTGTCAACAATAAGATACCAGAAGAAATTTGCCGCCTTTGCCGTTAAGGCAAGGTTGTATGTGTACATATAATTCGATACATATAATAGCATTCGTGGATATATAGATATATAAGCAAATTCCCCTTTGACTAGTTTTGGTACCTTCCAGCCTTGGTCAATTGATACGAGTTGCAAGGCGAGGTTTCACACACATTCTTCTTCTTTGCCAATTATTTTTGTCTCTGAATAATTACTACAGCTTCTGTCGACACCGGAGTAAATTGAGAAGAATATGTTTTTTTCGATCAGGAAAAATACAGGGAAATACTAGCTAGCGCCTAGCATGTGATGTGAGCACGCAGCAGTGTACAGTGCACGTGCGCCGTGCTGGCCGGAAAGGAATCGGTGACCTTGCTGCCCAGTTCCCAGCAGTACAGACACCACCCATTAATTCGTTTATTAATTAACAGAACCTAACGACTCGTCCAAGACCAGATACGACCTATTCCTTCTTCCCACACTATCTCCATTCCTTCCATTACTTTGTGACATTATTCAGATCTGACCTAAACTATTAATTTTTTAAAAAAAATACGTCATGGCGGTGCTAAATCAAAGAGTGCACCATGGAGAGCTTGTTCCATAGATCTTGTACCCAACATAAAAGAAAGTGCAGAAACGATATCAGCAAAAAAAAAGTGAAACCTGGGAAAACAAACGAAGAAAATTAACGTGTGTTAATAGTAAATGAACTAAATAATCATTCTAGTCTATGAGGTGGCTTGATGAAAGGGGAAAAAGGTTAGTGTGATTTGGGCGGTAAATTTTTCTTGAAACCGAAGGCAAAAGTTTTACATTATCCATTAATTAAGCAGAAGGTGCTCAGTTTATGATTTGGGCGGTAATAATAGAAGTCACAAAACAGTTACTGATTGCTGAATTAAAAGCCGTGATGCAGCAAGCCGACCCAACCTGATAGATGGACCCAACACGAGTGATGAGGTGGACGTATCAGGAAACAGAAAAACTAGGGAGTTTAGAGGTTTGAGGGAATTGGTATCAGAGTTACTGAAGCGGGACAGATCAAGCAGTGCATCTTAAAGTAGACCTGCTTGTATAAATATACAAATGACATCAGCAACAAAAATGAGAAGAAAATTAGTCCTCCTACCCCTCGCGTTGTATATCCTCACAAGGCCATGTCCGATGGCTTTTAAAGAAAAAAAGTTTGGTGTTTCCTAACAATTCGGTACTGCCAGTGTTATTGTGCTGGTGTTTCCTACCAATTTGGTACTACCCGTGTCATTGATTTGGTGTTTCCTAACATTTTGGTATACTAGACTTGATGGCTGCTAAATCGACTTGTACCCAAAATAAATAAAAAGTACAGAAATGATGTCAACAACAAAAATGTGAAATCTGGGAAAGCAAATGAAGTAAACTAAAGTGTGTTAGTAGTAGCAGTCTAATCAATCAACTGAGCTGTAATTATTCTATGAGGTGGCTTGATGAAAGGGGAAAAGGGTGAAAGTGATTTGGTCGGTAATAATAGAGGTCACAGATGACTGAATCAAAAGCACGAGCTTTTTCCTCCTAATCTTAATCTATGACAGGGAGGAAGCAAACCTTTTTGTTTGTCCAGCACGTGCAGCTGCCACTGCCAGCGACACATACCGCTACGGCCCAGTTCTACTACTCCCCAAGTGGCCGCCTACAATACGCACACACAAAGGTAAAAGCTGTTGATCGCAAAAAAGTTACTCCTATATTTGGATACCCTAAAAAAAGTTATATTCTCACATCTTTTTATTTCTACCAGTAGATAAAATGTAAGTAGCAGTAAAAAATACGGAGCGGACTAAATGACATATAGAGATAAGCGCACCTGATATAGGGATTTCTTTCAGAAATTCAAAAAGTGTTCCAACGCTCAAAGAGGACCAAGTATTTTACTTGTGTAAAAACGTTGCCCACAAAATGATTTTTGTACTGATTGCTGGGCAAAAAAGATAAATCTTTGACGAATATATTGTGTATATAACATCTTTTTCGATAACTCTTTAACCTAGGTTACAATAATAAAGTTCTTACATGACAAAAGTTTTTGTACAGGTACAATACTTAATTATATTTGTCCAGCTGATAAATTCGGGATTTTTATTTTTTGAATTACTATTTTTTTGAATACGGTGTGCTGGTACCTGAGAGTCATGACGTATTTTTTGTAAAAATAATCTTCTAGAAAATGGAAAATAATAAATATAGCAAGAAACGGGGGCGAGGGAGGGAAATGCTCAACAGTGGCAGTTGCCAGCCAGCCGCCTATGTTGGACTAATCTACTCTACCCACGCGAGAACAGAGAGAGAAACCAAACCACACGAGAAGACAAGTTCTCTTCTCCAGGGAGAGAGAGAGAGAGAGAGGCACGGGGAGCGAGGAGGCGGCGACGGTTGCCGAGGGAGGAACCAGCCAACGGCACACAGCCGCCCCGCGCGGCGCCCGAGGCGGCGGCAGCAAGAGGCCGCGACGGCGCGGGCACCCATGCTGGCGTCCGTGACGGGCTGCGCTTGCTGGAGATGAAGGTATCCAAGGAGCAGCAGCGGCAGCGGGAGGAGGAGCAGCGAGGGGCGGAGGAAGCCATGGACGGCGCCGCGGACGCCGGCACGGGAGATGGGGAGGAGGGGGCTCCCGGCGGGGGCACGGTGGTGGTGGGCGTGCGGGCGGACGCAGAGAGCCGGGCGCTGCTCACCTGGGCCTTCGTCAATGCCGTCGCCGCCGGCGACCGCGTCGTCGCCGTCCACGTCGTCCTCGCCTCCGCCACAGAGGCCGCCGCCGCCGTCGACTTCGACGCCATGCTCGCCGTCTACGAGGGCTTCTGCAACCTCAAGCAGGTCTGTTATCCTCTATGGCCTCTGCGTGCTTGGTCCGCGGTTGCTGTGCTGTCCGTTGGAAGTTGGTCGCCATTGGCCGGCAACTCCAGCCGGCCACCCAGCATGTGAAACCCTTTTCCCCTTTATTGTTCGGCATTAATTGCCCCAGTTCTCGTCTAATCTCGAGCCCAATTTCGTTGCTCTGGGTTGGCAAGATTGGGTTTGAACAACCGATTTCTGTGCGATTCTTCCGGCTTGTGTTGCGCCAAACTGCAAATTTGGGCTTCACCAACGGATTCTCCATGCTTGCCTCTTATGCCAAGCTAGAATTTTCCGGGTTGGGGCTGTTCTGGTAACAGTGTTCTTCTATCTGTTCATTTTTGGATCTATTGTCAACTCTCCAAGTGTACTGAAATCAGATCGTTTGGCCTATGCTACAAAGATTCTTTTTTTATTCTTCATTCTCATAGATTTTCTTCCGTGATCTTTGCTTACATGTTCTGTACCGAATTCCGGCAGTATTTTGCCCCATTCCGATGCGGTTGACGAAGTGGTAAATTTGCCAACTACTAATTGATGCTTAACTGTCGCTTGTGCGATGAACAGATCAATCTGAAGGTGAAGATTTGCAAGGGCTCGTCGGTGCGCAAGGCGCTGGTTCGTGAGGCCAGCTTGTTTGGGGCCTCCAAAGTTGTCCTGGGCATCACCAAGAAGAAGCGCTCAATCGGGTAAGTTGGATCCTCAATGCTTCCACTACCAAGTTTCCCAACCTTTTTTCACGCAATGATTGATTGCCACCCACTATTGTTGTGTGAAACGGTTGCTTCGGATTCGCCAGGTCCTTGCATTCCGTCGCCAAGTACTGCGCGAAGAAGCTGCCTGCCAAGTGTGCGGTCCTCGCCGTCAATGCTGGCAAGATTGTCTACCGGAGAGAGGCGAATGCCCACTCGGGCAAGGTGTCGGCGGAGCGTCCTGGCTGCGGCGAGGATGAGATGTACTGTGTGTTGCCGTTTGCCCGTCAGGGTAAAGAGAGCGCGTTGCCTTGTGATGAAAAAGAACCTGAAGAGGGTGTGTTGCCTTGTGATGAACCCATGGAAGGCTGTGGGGGCGAAGAAAAACAACATGACGTTGGAGCAAAGGGCAGTCAGACAGAGGATGTCGTCGCCGAAGAACAGCAGCCCTTGAGTGTGGAACCTCCCGAGTTGTCGACGGATCAGGTTCAGGACGAAGCAGATGCTACTGACAAGGCCGAAGAGTCGACAATGGATCGGACAGATGGCATTTTTGATCTTCCAGGTGATGGTGCCAGTGTGCTGTACTGCGTGTTGCCTGCGGGGAATGACCATTCAGTTGCAAGTACTTCAAGTCGGCAAGACGGTGATTCGGTCGAGGCACTAGCTGAAGGGGATGGGGAGCTTTACTGCGTGCTGCCCCCAAGAAATGGTCATTCAGGCAGGAGCAGCAACGATTCTAAGCGTTCAACTTCGAGTGGGAGTTCTGGAGGCTCCAAGCGTTCTGTTGGTGTAAGAGGTGTGATTAGGGCCATTAGGCGTAGCAGTAGTTTCTCGAGTGATATCCAATTTAACTTGGAAACATCGGCTGACAAGAGGGATGGCTCAGTTAGCACGAGTGCCACCGAACGTACTCGTTGCACCGCGTCTACAGAACCTGAGGATTTGCGAAAGGACTCTTCACGTAATGTGGACATGTTCTCTAATTCTCCTATGTCGCTTAGAAGGATGATAGAAGGAAGGTCTGACCGCTGTCGCCTGCGAAGGAGAATCTTCAGCCATCAAAGAAGCTCCTCTTTTGAGTGGGCCAAAGTGTCTATGGTTCAATGGGCAATGAGGCTTCCCAGCCGTTACAGTTCTGTCCACCCGGATAGCAAATCCTTGAAATCTGATGCAAGTCCAAGGTTTAACGGTGATCCAGAATCTGGATCTACTTCCCCTGTTGAGCCAGAATCTATCTTTTCTTTCTCTTTGTATGACGTGGCGTGGCCTCCCCCTGAATTGGAACCTCTTCAAGAGAAGTATTCCTCAGTTTGTAGGCTGTTCAGCTATGAGGAACTCAAACTTGCTACATCAAACTTCTCACCCGGTAATTGCCTTTGTCATCTGGATTATTTTGTTACACATGTTTGTTTCAGCAAAAGTAAAATCTATTTTTCTTTCGTTAATGCAGATATGTTAATTGGGAAGGGAGGAACTAGCCACGTTTACAAGGCACAGTTGAATGACGGCACATTATATGCTGCAAAGATTCTGAAACCTTCAGTTGACGCACTACAGGAGTTTATTACTGAGATTGAGACTGTAACTAGCTTGCAACATGAGAATATTGTCTCGTTGAGGGGATTCAGCTTTGATAACTACAGTCTTGTGTTGGTGTACGATTACATGCACCAGGGAAGCTTAGACAAAGCGCTTCACGGTAAACGTCAAGATGGAAATTCACCGCCTATTCTATCCCTAACCTCTTGACAAGTGGCCTAATATTTCGTAACTCTTTCTTCAGGCAAATGTGAGAATAGTCTTAGCTGGGAGAAGAGAATTAAGATAGCGATTCACATTGCAAAGGCACTTGAATTTCTGCATCATGGCGGTGTCACCCAATCTGTGATTCATGGAGATGTTAAATCTGCAAACATCCTCCTGTCAGAGGATTTTCAGGCCCAGGTATAGATATTCAGATCTGCTTGTCATTTTCCACTCTAGCTTTCTGCAGTAACTACTCCAAAAACAAATAACAACTTTAGTTGCAAGTAGCTTAATGCGTAAGCAGTGTGATGAATTGTGGTTAGCCTGTAACTTGTCAGTTGTTGTTCAGCTTGTGATATCATCTCACCTTCTCTTTTAAAAATTTCAGCTGTGTGATTTTGGGCTTGCAAAGAAAGTGTCAGCTTCAACCTCCCACCTAACGTGCACTGACATCACAGGAACTTTTGGGTTAGTATCATCTCCGGACTATGGTTACCTGTTTTAGTTTTAAATCAAATGTAAAGCTTATAGGTAAACCACTACTGTGACAGGTACTTGGCTCCAGAGTATTTTTCACACGGGAAAGTCAATGAGAAAATCGACGTGTACGCATTCGGGGTTGTGCTGCTGGAGATTATTTCAGGAAGGAAACCCATTATAACAGGGTGTGCGAAGGGACAGGAAAGCCTGGTTGGATGGGTGAGTGCTCTCCTAACTCCATTTTATATGCGTAGCTCGTCGTCTGAGCAGTAACATGTCCTGAGCAAAAAACAGTAGCTGATGATATTAACATGGGCAGATCATTGCTGCATTTGCTATATTGGCTTCATACTCGTTCTTGCACAAGCAAGCCACGCTTCCCTAACTCGTTGCTCACGCTTTCAGGCAAGGCCGCTGCTATCAAGCGGGGAGATCAAACAGGTGGTCGATTCTGTTCTGGGAAACGACTACGACTGCGACGAAATGGAGAGGATGACACTCGCGGCTTCCTGTGCACGAGGACGTCCTCTCATTCCCGACCGAGACGCTGCTGGTAAGAAAGAAGGGATGAAACACCACCAAAATTCCCATGTAAACACCATTTACCGATGATTCAGGTATCTGACATCCCCACTCCTCTTTGTACAAACGACAGGTGCTGAAGCTGCTGGAGGGGATGACGAGGCGATCCACTGGGCGAGGTCGCAGGCCTGCGCGGGCTCTTCGGACGGGTCGGACGAGGAGGCGGTGACCCTGGGGTCGAACAACATGCAGTCCCACCTGAACCTAGCGCTGCTGGGCGTGGAGGAGGACTACGACGACGCGCTGTCGCAGTGCAGCACGGAGCAGACCGCCGACGGCGAGTACTGGAGCCGGTCCTCGAGCTTCGACTAGGGCATCGATCCAGTAGATGTGTTTGTGTTGTGTATAGATCCTGATGATTGATTATTGTTGATTGGTTGGAATGGTGCTGGAGGCTTGGGTTGCTCATGTAGAGATGATTGTCTGATGTAGCCTGATTTAGGAGTTGGTTTTTGCAGTAGCAGCAGTTTTAGATCTAACCTTTGCTGGCCTTGGGGGGCCCTACAAAACAATTACTGATTATGAAATATTGAAATTATGAATGAATGGCTTTTTTATGGTGCATCAAAGATGGGAATCGATTCCTCCAACCTTTTGCCTTTATCCTCTGGAACATGTCTTTTTTTCGACGAACACAATACATTGTGCAGGAGCAAATAAAGTATCTCTCTCTCACGCTACAAATCTGGGAGTGAACTTTTCAGATCCTGGAAGAACAGTTGATTGCAAAGGTTTTTTTTGCCTCGTACGTAGTAAAACATAACTGAGGTGGACGTGATGCAGAAGTGGATCCAGTCCAAAACCTAGTACTAGTACTGCACGACAACAGGAAAAGATTGTGGATTCGTCGGTACTTCCAGGCGTGAAATGGTTATGTAGAGATTTGTTGTTGGGCGGTGAGCAATGGCCAATGGTTGACACCAGACCAGATCTGGTTTAACTCAACGCAGCGACGACAGACGCCCACCGGATAACTCAAGGGCCCGAACCAAGCCAGTAGTCTGTATGATGGACACTGCTGACGCCATTGGTGCTGGTCCATACCGAGACATAGTGCTGCTATCTGGTCCCTGCAGACAGAAGCAGATGGTGCTGCGTTGCTCGAAATTTTGACAAAAGAGACCACATCAAGAAATGAAATGGCAAAAAAGATCACCTGCGAAAAAGAATGTCAAAAAGGACCACCTGAGCCGTGGCGGCAGGCTCCCCAGGTGACACGTGTGACATGCCGCCACCGGCCAAGGCGGCCTATTCCTGATCAGTGAACAGTGCCCTGATCGATGAACAGTACACGTTTCTGAGTTAGCTATGAAAATTTGTTGAATTTATCTTTTTTGCTGAGCCCAAAATATGAGGTATTTTGCACGGTCATACTGCATACAGTTAGCTATATCCAGGTATTTTTTTTCGAATTTTTTGAGATGTTTGAAAAAATTCAAAACGGTGGACTGTTCATGTGCAGGAAGCAAATGCATGCATGCATGTACACGCCAGCGTGCCGCCTTGGCCCGTGGCGGCAGGCCGGCGGCAGGGCCTGCCGCCTCCGGCACTGGTGGCAAGTGACGTCAGGTGATCCTTTTTGACATTCTTTTTCGCAGGTGGTCTTTTTTGCCATTTCATTTTTTGATGTGGTCTCTTTTGTCAAAATTTCGCTGTTGCTCGTATGGCGCTTGGATTATCATGGCATCACCAAAAGAGAACAGGTGACCGGCCAAAGATGAAGGCAGCCTTTCCGTTTCTATCTGAAACTTCTCCGTATTGTTTTCCCTTAACTTTAAACATCAACATTTCTTTAGTAAGGGGTCGCACTTGATTTTTTTATCGTGGAATATCAAGTTTATTTGAGGGAACAAATTCTAAAACAGAACAAGTGATTAGGTTCTTCTCTTTTTCCCCTCGTCCCTCCGCGTCGCTCCCGTGGGCGACGGGAGGGATCTCGCGCGCCGCCCTCTCCGTCGTCTCTCCCCTGCCGCCTCCCCCTCCTCGCCGCTGCCCATCGGCGTCGCCGGCCAAAGGCCGGGCGCGGGCGGCGGCGGGGCGTCTTCTGCTCCCTCGCGTGGCGATCTCGGCGCGGGGCCGAGCGTGCCAGCCTGGGCGCTGCGGTGGGCATGGGCCACAGCGGCGTGGCTACCTGCGGTGGCGGGGCAACCGAGGGTCGGCAACGACGGTTCCAGGAGCTTCCCGGAGCGGCGGTTGGTTGAGCTGGTGTTGCTCTGGCCGGATCTGCGTCATGGCGGTGGTGGGGCGGCGCAACCGCGGCATCCTGGCGGCAGGGTCGACGACGCAGACGTCACACGGAGTAGCGGCGCCGGGCCGGTGAGCAGCGCGGTGGCGGCGTGGAGCGGCGTGGTGTGCGTGTGACGGCGACGCAGACGTCGCGGAGTAGCGGCGCCGGGCCGGTGAGCAGCGCGGTGGCGGCGTGGAGCGGCGTGGTTTGCGTGTGACGGCACCTGGACGCGTCGCCCGCGGCGCGGAGAGCACGGCCGCCGCGTCCGGGGTCAGCAGCGGCGCCGCGGCCGTCGGCAGCGATATGGGGTCCACTGCGACCTCATTGCAAGCTCGCCGCCATGCTCTTTTTTTATTTTCTTTTTTGCCACGTCAGCCCTGACAATGGGTCCCACCTGGCAGAAACATGGTTAAAACGTTAACAGGCAAAAATCAGTGCTCTGCGTCCCACACCAGCACCTGAAATGGTATTTATGTGTCAAAAATCTGAATTGTGGTGGCTATGCTAGAACTCACCTCCAAATGTGGTGGTTTTGTGTCATTTTCTCTGTCATCGCGACAGCACTAGCTAACCAAATAGTTCTTACTTCACCCGACTAGAATCCCCTCCCCTATGACGCTGGAGCGGCAATCAAAGGCGCTTGTAGATGAACTATGGATCCAAAGGTGATGGCTTACAAGGACAGTGTATAGTAAGGATGATCCATATGTTAAAATCTTAACAAGAAACTCTAATTTTTTTTTTGAACTATAAAGCAAGGACGAAAGCGGGAAATAAGAGTTCGCTTCCGTAATCAAAATACGCCCCAGGTCGCCGCTCCGGCCAGTCTCCGACCCCGTGGTCATGCCGAAGCTGGGAAGCTATGGCGGGAGGCTTCGGCAACATCGGCACCCGCGCGGTCGGCGCGGATACTCCGGTACGCCGCCGCGAGCTGCCGGCGCTCTGGCTCCCTCGCGCGAAACCCGGCGCGTATCGGAAGGGAGGGAGGGGTCCTTGCGGCGTGGCGCGGCGCGGCGATGGGTGGTAGGCGACGGAGCTGGTGAATTGGCCCACGATTGTATCGGCGGAGCGGATATGTGAAAGCGCTCCATTGCCCACATAGCACAGGTAAATTTCGATTCAGTTGTGGATCTAATAAAAATCTGTAGTGTGTTTTGCCGTAACTGTATCTTCAGAGTTCAGAATGAGAACATTTCTATGGCCACAAAAAAAAAAATTTTGAATGCCCGAAACAAGAGCTAGATGGATACACTTGATCAAATTATACACTTATTATGTACATGTTGCATTCCCACAATGGCGATTTCTCCGGCAGCATGACAAATCGAATGTTGGGGTCAGTGTGCCGTTAACCGAATGTGAACATTTTTAGTGGCCAGAACGAACAAATAAATAGCCAAAACAAGAGCTTGATGGATGCACATGATCAAATTATGCACATGTTGGATACCTAAAATGGTGTATGCTAAACCGGTTTAACTTATTCCACCACCGGGTGGGATTGGTATTGCACACCACAAACGAAATAATTACATGAGCAAAGGAAATGAGAAACATTATCTTGCAAGATCTTCGACCAGTTCGCCATATCGATGGTCCCATGTGTAACCTCGTCGAAAGGGACAACAACCAAAGATGATACTCCGTAGTTTTCTGCATATCGGTTGTTTTGACCTTTAGAAACAAGGGTTTTGACCTTTTGAAAAAGTGAACTTATTACAATAGTGGGTGGGATTGATTATCCCTCCATCCCAAAATGCAAGACAAACTTTATTTTGCATGGTCTTGAATGCACGATTTCGATCATTAATATACCAAATTTTATGGATTGGGAATGTATAAATTATATCATTGCATTTGTCTTGCAAAAAAATCATTTCATATATCTTTATACTAATTTTGTTGACATATTATAAGTACAAATCATAGTCAAAACTGTAAGTTGTTGACCAATGAAAATCAAGGGTGCCTTACATTTGAGAGGGAGAGAGTATCATATACCCTATTAACTTTAGATACAAACATCATCTTGCAAGATCTTCAACCAGTTCGGACATATCGATGGTCCCTCCTGTTGTCTTGTCAAATGTGATATCGACTGAAGATGATCCTCCATACTTACGTGCACGGCTGTTGTTTTCTTGAGCATTGGTTGTTTGCAACTGGAGCTTCCTTATCATCTCTAGGCTCTCTGCAACTTCCTTCATCGTTGGTCTATCTTCTCCTCTTGGGCTTAGGCAGTGCACTGCAAGTTCGGCCATGTTCTCGAGCACCCTCATACCTATTTCAAAATCCAGAATAGCATGGTGGGTATTTTGGTGAAACATCAAGGGAAAACTATAGGACAATGACTCAATTTCGTTGATGTCGTCGATATATATTGCCCTCTTTCGCGTCATCAGCTCGAGAAGAACCACCCCAAAACTGTACACATCACTTTTGTCCGTAAGACGATGGCTGATGAAGCTCTCTGGGTCAAGGTAACCAAGTGTTCCATGGACAAACCTGATGAACTCACTTTCATCCATGGACTTCAGTGTTGATGCTCCGAAATCGGCAACCTTTGTGTTCAATTGATCATGCAAGAGAATGTTGCCAGACTTGACATCCCCATGTAGAATTGTGCGAGATGTTGATGGATGTAAGTAAGCCAGAGCCTCTCCTAACTGTGTGGCTATCGTCAGGTGAAGATCCAAGGGGATTGATGATCTATGACCAGCACTGTGAAGGAGCTCAGATAAAGTACCACCGGAGACAAACTCGTAGACCAACTTCGGGACATCTACATCCAGACAACAGCCTATTAACCTTACAATGTTCCGGTGGTTGATTTGTGACAAGATTATTATCTCATTAACAAATTCTTCCCTGCAATCATCGTTGATTACCTTGGACTTCTTTATGGCTACCTCTTTTTTATCATCTAAAGTTCCTCTGTAGACCATCCCATGGCCACCATGTCCAATAACTCGATCTTCACTGTAGTTATCAGTGGCCCTCTTTATCTCTTTCTCTGTAAGTATACGAATTGTGTCGACCTGCCTTGACCTCATCTCTTCATATAACTTGAGACCTCCATTTTGTTTGAAATACTCATCTTTGTCCTTCTTGTACTTTCTCCGTTGTAATTCCATGAGCAACAAGCATGCTAAACCCATCACCACTGTTGCAGAAATACTGAGGCCTGCAAGATAACAAATTTGGAACTCACTACTTTTTGTTTGATTTGAATTTGTAAGTAGTTTTCAGAGATTTGTTTTTACTTTTGCATGAGTATTCATTTCATCTTAATGTAGATGGAAAGTATGAAATAGAGGTCAGCTGATCTTTAAGTAAATGATGCTTTGTAAGTAGTTTTCAGAGATTTGTTTTTACTTTTGCATGAGTATTCATTTCATCTTAATGTAGATGGAAAGTATGAAATAGAGGTCAGCTGATCTTTAAGTAAATGATGCTTACCAATGACCATTTTGTCAGCTGAAGAATACATAGACCGGCATCCAGAGTTTGTACCATCAGATCTGGTTCCTCTCTTGCATTTGCATAAGTAGCTTCCCAGTGTGTTGTGACAGTCCCCTTTTCTGCACGGATACAAATCTCCATATTTGGCATCCTGCTTACGTAGGGTGCACTCGTCTATGTCTGAAGACAGTAATGGAAACATCCCATCAGAATGCTCAAGCCAAACATAATTCGCTATATTGCTTTCATTCGGCTAAAGAAAGATTCAACAAGTAATAATCCAACTAGTCAATTCATTATGTAATGTTACAACCCTTGCTGTTTATAACTTCCTCTACATTCGTACCAGAAAGAACACCTTGAATTTTTCAGTTCCTTGTGGAGATGTGGTGGACACCAAATTTGAGTGTCCTAAGGTTTCTATTGCTGTTGATACCAAAGTCAATGTTAAAAACCATCTATTGGCGAGTCTTCATTTGAATTATTTCTGAAAGTGTATGTAGTTGAACTAACACTGAGATATGGCTTAAAATTATATCAGTTTTCAAAGCATTATGTGTGGAATTTTGCACAAGTTAAATCGAGTAAATAATCAACCTTGACAGCCATTCAGAAGATATGGATTGCCCTCGTATCCTTTGGAGCACTGGCATAAGTACCCTGGACCATTTCCCGCGGACATGCAATAGCTGTTTGTACTGATGCAAGCATAGTCCTTAGCTATGTTCTTCCCTGTCGGTGGGCATGAGCCATTCCTAATGGCCCAATCAGCAACGACAGGGGCACCTCTCTTGGCTTGATCATCAATAAACCCAAGTGTACCAACGAGGTCCTGCTGCTTGAAATTGTACCACCCAACCTCGGCCACCATGGCGTAGAAGCACGGGTTGAAGCCCCATACCTTGCTCTGGTTCATCAAAAAATAAACCCCGAAGGAGGTGAGGTTTGCAGGGATGGCAGCTTCACAGCAGCCCAACCCAGCACATGGCGCGCCGTCAGACGTGTTGTTGACGCCCTCGCAGTAGGAGTAGCATCCAGCCACATATTGGCTTGCGGCGCCCTTGTACCCACTGATGAGCCCTAGAGTGTTGCAGCCGATGACTGTGAAGCGGTTGCGCGAGGGGGATGGGAGGAAGGGCGTGAGCTGCAGCTCATACCCTCCGAAGAACTTGGTGAATGTTGTGTTTTCCGTGAAGCAAATGTGGTTGACAGGGCTGAGCACGCACATCTCACTGTGCTCCAGTGAGATGTCGGCGACCTCAACATTAACCTCAGGATCCCAGACCATTGGCCGCGGTGGATCTGTCGTGTTGTTGCAGGTGAGGTTGAAGTAGCCGTTCAGGTTGGTCGCGGCGCAGTGCGCCCCAATACCGAAGGGGTATGGGATGGGCACATCACCGCACTTGTCGGGGCAGCCTGGCAACGACATGGAGTATCTGGAAGAGGCTCCGGCCGCTGTTTCCACTGCTGGAAAGAAGATGCATACTATGAAGACTATTAGGGCTGTTGATGTTCCTGGCATTTTTGGATGCTAACTAATGTTACATGTATGCAAACAGCACACTAGAACGGGTTAAATCGATACGAAGTAGGTTGTCTCCGCAAGTAAGCAGGTGCAACTCGCGATACAGTACTGATTGTATATGTTTATTGATGGAGAGATTTGAAGGGTATCAGTTAAGTACTGGAAGTAATATTACTCTATCAGAGTGCGCTAACACGCACAGAGACTTTGACCTTGATTGTGTGTTTGTGCTTGTCTTAGTCTTAACTATTATTTTTTTGGAGTAGTTGCCTTAATCTTTAATTGCTGCTTACAGTTGGAGGAAGAACAGTACCATGAATTCCTGAATATAGCAAGTCATCCATGGCTGGTCAATGGGTTCATTCCCAGCATTTCCCCTAAACTTCCTCTGTTTGACTCATTTTATTTTGTCTTGTTTCTCAGGAAACGAAGTGATCTGGTGGTGAGAAGATACAGGAGAAGGAACCATTGCAGATTGGCTGGTCGGAGCCTATTAAAATCAACAAGGTGAGAACGCGCGTGGCCCCTGTCCCAACTGCTCATTGGAAAAGATAAATTTAGAGCCTATACATGCATTCTGTTTCAAGGGGAGCTTGGATTTATTATTTGGTCAGCTGGAGTATATCTAAAATATTATACATTCATGAGCATGAAGAGAGGGGAGCGTATGATGAGCTTCTAGCTGTATGGGCCTGGAGATCAGCTGGGCGTATTTACCACAAAATGCACATGTTCCGGTCCGGCCCAACTTATGCAAATTGGCCATGGCATTCCTCTTTGGCGTTTAGCCAAACAGTCATTACCAACGCCAGATCTCCTGAATCATAAAAACATGGCAACGACGTGCACGTGCACACTCTGTGGTGCTTCTGACTCGTGGCGCCATTCACTTTTGGAGTGTGCTATGGCCAGGTCGGTTTGGGCATTGGTGGATGAGCATATAGTTGAGCATCTGAGTGCAACTGCCGAGCCAAATGCTAAGTGCTGGATTTTTTTCTCTGCTGGAAACCTTACCACATGATGAATTTGTAAAGGTACTAGTAACTCTATGGGCGATATGGAAGGGGCTAGGAGAAAAGCTATTCATGAGGGAGAATTCAGAGTCCTCTGTCTACTATTTTTTTCATCCAAAGTTACCTAGCTGATCTGAACTTGTTAAGCAAAAAACATGTATCCTTGGCGCCAAGACCAGTTCATCAGAATAGTAACCCGAAGTGGATTCCTCCACCACCTGATGTTATCAAAGTGAATGTTGATGGAGCAGTGTCGAGAAACAACATGATTGGTTCACTAGCAGTTGTGGCTAGAAATAACCAAGGGCAGTACATGGGGTCATCGGCTGTCTCGCTTGCCGAGAAGCTCTTGCCCTGGCTAAGGATCTGGAGTCTGCTTGTCTGTTCAGATTGCAAACAGGTTGTTAATGATCAGGCTGATGGTACTGGTGGATCGTATGCTAATATCATCTAGGAGATCAGGCTGATGTCGACAGATTTTATAAACCTTAGTTTTATCCATGAAGGTAGAGTGAAGAATACTGAAGCTCATAATCTTGCTCGCTTTAGAACTAAAGCTCATTATTCACTCTAGCATATCTACATGCCAGACTTTTGAAAAAAATTGGGGAAAAAAAGAGGGGTGCTGAAAATCCTTATTGTTGTGGAAACAGTTGGCGAGCTAAGAAATTTTGTAATTTTCTGCCGAATAAAATGTTAGTACAGAAGTCCTGCCGGCCATTGCAGTTAAGTTAGTTTGAGTGATCAGGAAGACGACACTTGGAGCAAAACAACAACAGTCTGTGTTTGCTTAATTGGGCCGTACACATCAAGCACAGCTCGTTCCTAGCTGGATTACTACATGCTGAAATAATCAATACGGTTTTTGATTGGTCTCCTGCTTAATCAGCACCGTATTTGCACTTCAGTCCTTATGCTCTTATTCATTTCGTTGCAGGCTCCTTGAAAGCAATGCATTATTTGGCTATCATTTAGTCAATCTTGGTCCACAGAACTGCTTCAGCATGCATGTTGGCCTTGGGGCTTTAATTCTGACATCGACAACGGTGTCCGAAACGACAGCTTTCACGACACGAAAATGCATGACTGACTGTGTCGGCACCAATTTGGCACCAACACGCTTAAGATGTAGTGCCCTCAGTTACTAGTTTCGTTCCATTTGTAAGCATAAATGGATTATTTACTTTAAATCCTAATTGGTTATCGCTGTCGTCGACAATGCTGAATGTCTGATTCTTTTTTCGTGTCACTTGCAGCTCGCCGATCGCATGTCGGCTCTGTTTGTAGCAATAATCGAAAGGGCCAAGGTGCACTGTGCAAAAAAGGTTCTTCTCCGACAATATAAAAGCTCCTTGCCATGGCAATCTGTGTATTATTGTGCTTCAATCACACTTCATAGTTCACACCATTTGTTAGTGGTAATGGCATCGACGGAGTCGTTGTCGTCGTTCAGGACACCAGGGTCAGTTCCCTTCAAGTGGGAGCTCCGGCCAGGCATCCCAAAGCAACCTGCAGGCCACGGCGACAACCTGCCGGCGTCGTTGCTGCAGCTCCCTCCAAGGCTCGCCGTGCCTCCTGCTGCCACCACCGCTGCGCCGTCGCTGCAGCTCCCTCCAAGGCTCGCCATGCCTCCCGCTGATGCCACCGCGGCGCCTTCGTTGCAGCTCCCTCCAAGGCTTGCACTGCCTCCTGGCGGCACCGCTTGTTCTTCCCGCGTGTCCAGTGCCAGCGGGTGCGGTCTCGCCTCGGCATCGTCAGTGCGTTGGAGCTGCACGGCGCCGTCAAAGGCGACGACGACACCACGGCACCGGCGGTCCATGTCCGCGCGGTTCGCGACGTCGCTGGCGCTTCCATTCACGGGGACGCGGTGGTGGGGCCGGTCCAAGGACGAGGACGACGTCGCCTTCGCGGCCCTCTACGGCGACAAGATCGTGTCGTAGATGACCTACGTGTGTATCGTCAGATTGTGATTATTAGTATGCCTTGCTTCAGTTAGGAATCGATGATTGGATACTCAGTTTGTGTAGATCGTTTTCTAATTACCTGCTGCCAATCAGCATACACTGTGTGTGCGGCGATCACAGATTAGCTGTACGTATACCTATACAAAAGAAAAGAAAAATCTGCCCTCCAAACGCAAAAAACATAGGGTGAAGAATCATGTGTGAAAATGGCAGTGACTTATGTGCTTGCAAATTTTTCATGAAAAGTGTGCTCTGGAGCACATGCTCCGGTTTCAAAAAATAACTTTGTATTCATCTAGAAATTCCAAAAGAATTTTCATACGCAAATTTCCAGATTTCAAATTTAGTAAAAATCGCAATTCATTTGTGAGACATCTATAAATAACAATCTCGTTTTTTTAGCTCCTAAGTTTTAAAATCACAATCTCTTTTTTAACAACAAACTACTCCCTCCGTTCATAAAAGGACGTCTCAACTTAGTTCAAATTTACATGTATCTAGACATGATTTAGTTTGTTGAGGAGTTCAAATTTACATGTATCTAGACATGATTTAGTTTGTTGAGGTAGGTTGAGACATCTTTTTATGAACGGAGAGAGTATATTACAGCTGAGATTTTATAAAATATTCATGACGAACACATAGTTGCTCACATTTTTCAAAAAAAGTCACGTGCATGCCAGGACACCTGGTCACGTGCGATGTGGATGAAACCGAAACCCTCGACAGTCGACACCGTTTTGCCCCCAATCCCTAAACCCAATGGACGAGCTCGCCACCGAGAATTTTTGACATATTGGACCACTTGACCGAGTGAATTGTCAAAAAGGACCACCTTTGAGTGGAATTGTCAAAACTGCCGTGGCGGCCTTGTCGCCAGCCGACACGTGGCAAGGCCGCCGTGGGCGACGGCGGCCACCAAGGCCGTGGCCGCCACCAGCGACGGCGGCCTCTTTGCTTTTCCCGTTTAGGGTCGCTTTGGATTGACTGCATGCAATGCAAAAGCATGCACCGCTAGTGAGACCTACTCGCTTTGGATTGACTGCATGCAATGCAAAAGGATAGCTCTCGTTGAGGAAGGATGCAAATAAACTAGTATTTCATGGCTGACACACCCAACTGGTTAAAAATAAAAGCAGGCGCAACAGCGAAGGCCGCCGTCGCCTACGGCGGCCTCCATGCGCGTCACGACGGAATCCCGTTCGTAGCTGACAGAAAACGGGAAAAGCAAAGAGGCCGCCGTCGCTGGTGGCGGCGTTGGTGGCCGCCGTCGCCCACGGCGGCCTTTGCCACGTGTCGATTGGCGACGAGGCCGCCACGGCAGTTTTGACAATTTCACTCAAAGTGGTCCTTTTTGATAATTCATTCGGGCAAGTGGTCTAATATGTCAAAAATTCCGCCGCCGACAGCAGCAGCGCCGATTCACCGCCGCCGCCCTGCCGGCTGCCGGACGACGTTCTCCTGGAGATCCTCCTGCGCCTCCCGCCAGAGCCCATCTACCTCTTTAGCGCCTCATTCGTATCCACGCACTGGTGCGGCCTCGTCCATGACGCCCGCTTCCTCCGCCGCTTCCGCGAGTTCCACGGGGGAGCGCCTCCTGTGCTTGGCTTCTTCAATCCGCTAGGTCCTCCGCTCTTTGTCCCCAGCTCCGCCGGCTTCACGCCCTTCACCCCCACGACGACCTGCGAGGTCTGGTGGCTCTACGACTGCCGCCACGGCCGCGTCCTCCTGGACACCTTCCGCGCCGAGCCGCTCCTCGTCTGGGACGTCATGACCGGCGACGAACGCTCCCTTCCCTTCCCCACGGAGGCCCATCGGGGGCGCTCTGTGCACAATTGCGCGGTTCTCTGCGCGGCTGGCCACGCCGACCGCGGCGTCTGCCATTCGTGCCCGTTCCTCGTGGCGTTCGTGTTCAGTAGCCATATTGATTTCACCACGCACGCCTGTGTCTACTCGTCCGAGACCGGCGTCTGGGGTGAGATCACTTCGATTCAAATGCCAAGCTTATTAGTAGCTCAGGCAGTCCCGAAGGTTCTGGTCGGAAACACGCTCTACTGGCTGTTGAGTGACTATAGCATCATGGGGTTTTGATTTGGATAAGCATAGCTTGGATTTAATAGGGAATGTACCGTTGGACGCGTTCGATATATATCATTGGCAGACTATTATCATGAAGGCAGAGGATGGAGGTCTTGGTTTTGCCAGTGTTGATGGATTCAGCCTTCATTTGTGGTCAATGGTAGCTAATTGGGACGATCATGGACACATTGCAGGCTCATTGATCTAGAGAAGCTTCTTGCGCCAGAAATAGTGGCGGACTATATGGTTGAAGTGGCGCCAGTTGGCTACGCTCAAGATGCTGATGTGATCTTCATTGATGTGATCTTCATTGATCTCAAGTCTATGAGGATTGAGAAGGTGCCAGAGAAAGGGACCCATGGATACCTATTTCCTTAAACAAGTTTCTACGCTCCAGGTACTGTCATTATGTCCGATGTCGCACAGTACACTTCAATTTTCTGAACCATATATCATACTAGATAATTAAATATTTTATTTGTACATGAGTGAATCAATTTCTGGATGTTCAATTGGGCTATACATTTAGGTCTAAACATTTAGATTATGTTTATTGCTAGACTTTTTTGCTTGTGGGTGTAGTCAACACAGCACTGTTAATAGGGTTTTTTCTTACCAGTAAACATACACTTGAGGAACAATATATCTATAACTGACACTGGTTTATAATTGCTCTGCCCCTGTTGCCTTTCTGTGATGTTGGATAATACTAGTATAATTTAACTGACAAGGAACCAAAGTGACTAGGACCTAGGAGTCTATCTTTCATTTCTGGCACATAATGCAATCGAGTTAAGCTACTGTCAGTGCTGAACTCTTTTCTCTTCAGTTTAAGCTACTGGATTCTAATGTCTGTACTCTGGACGTTGCCTTGTCAATTGCTTGAGCTTCGTGTTATGCTGGGATTTGGTGTGGTAACTTTGTTTCTTAATTCTCTGGTCTGCATTCCTTACCCCAAGAATAGGAAAAAAACATTATTATGGTGACTTCGCTCTCACCTGCATGCAAAACTGAAATATAAATGAACTGCTGGACTTACAACAATTAACAGATTAATATAAAAGCAATTCTAATGTTTCCTGCTAAAGTAAATGACCGAATGTCATATCCTTCGTTTGGAGGTATACAGTGTCTTGATGAATCATTTTAATCTTGTATCACATCCGTGTAGAAAAAGCTACTCGTCTGATCCGGAATAAGTGTCGGACGTATGTACTAGCCTAGGCTTTTCTCAGCGACACTTAATGCGGACCGGAGGTAGTAGTAATTTGTACAACGTGAGATGTACAGTATAACACTCACTTCAATTAAGTGCGGCCATCTCTTAGCAGTTTTTTCTT
Organism: Poa pratensis; assembly: GCA_947311845.1. Lineage (NCBI taxonomy): Eukaryota > Viridiplantae > Streptophyta > Magnoliopsida > Poales > Poaceae > Poa > Poa pratensis. The sequence goes on along the minus strand of CAMZMU010000115.1, from coordinate 8,044,434 downwards.
GACCTCGATTATCATTGGTTTATTGTCTCGTTATTTTCACAAGGAATCACCATTGTTGGTGGGGATGATCAAGATGAACTTTTAAACGGCAATTGAGATAATTGTGCTATCATATCTGCTATCAATGCTTTGTTGTTTGAAGAGGTGATGTAGCATTATCTTTTACTATATGCTTATTGTTTTCTTTGTGCGACTTGATAATTTGTGGTGCATATGTGTCTAAAGGAACGGACCAATATTCTTTGCATTGATAAACAAGCTGCATTGTTACACAGGATGTGATTCAAACTTCAAGCAACATGTTTGTTTTGCCCCTTTCCTATTCTTTCTCAATTACAATGTTTTGAAGAGAAGTCTTTAGTACTTCAATTTATCTAGCCTTAGATGACTATCTCCCAAGCCCCACTTGTTTTTTTCTCTTAGAATTTTTGAACTTTGAACCATTTCCGCATGGATCTGCACACTTTGTTGTGCTGATGGGAAACCTACTAGCGATGTAATATGTCACGACATTTAGTCATATCGTTTCTCCAGTATACTGTATCTAAGTACATCAATGAGCCAACATCTGCATCTGAGAAGGCAAAGTTACTCGAATGTTTACACTTCCAGTCCTATATACGTGATGTCAGGCTCCCATTATGTGGGTTCGTTAAATCCTAAATTGCTAATAATCATCTTGATCCAAATGTATTACAATGATTGAGTAATATATGCATCCTTCATGTACATTAATTGAGTAATATATAAAGTATGTGAGTTGCAAAAAAAAAGTATTAGTATAAACCAAATGTTTCTTCTACTTGTCGTGGTCGTATTATTCATGTGAAATACCCTGTCGTACACAAATATACCACTACACATGACTGGTATGATTGGTAGTACTGAGTTCACATTTGGCAGCTTATTGCTCCTTTGATTGCTACATGTATTCTTGCTGAGATTTGGCAAAAATAGAGACAGGAGAAACTGTTCTTTTATTTCTTTTGAACTTGCAGATGTTGTTTGCAATGTCTTCTGCCCTTCACGGGCAGCCAAAATTGGCCCAGCTTATGAAGATTAATTGCTTGCTGTGCAGGTACCTAGGTTCTTTGTCTGTTGCCATGATGAAGAAGCAACTTACTCCTGCAGATCGAATCCTTTGTCTGGCCTCAACTACCCACCAAATGGACGTCAACTTGCGAAACTAGCTGAAAGGATCATTGGATGTTATCTTGATTTCTATAGATGTGAACGAATTGCAACGCTGCTTGCTCTTAAGTCATCCGAAGTGTTTGCTGTTTTTGGGAAGATTCCGTTAAGTCCCATGGGCCATTAGCGATGCGTATGTGCTTTTAATAATGTCACATAGCTCATTTGTGCTGAGTTCACCAGGTTCTATACGAGGGAAGTGTTGATGCAAAAAAAAAAAAAAAAAAATCAATAAGACGTTAGCACGTTGCTGAAAATTCTTTGTTGCGGTGACTGAAGAAACAACTTACTTGTGCATATGCTGTAGTCTTTTGCCTGGTGATGCCATAAATGTCAAACGCTCAAAGTGGCGGTAAACAAGCTTGTACTATTCGCCAAATGCGATATTAACTTGCAAAACATACTGAATTAATCACGGATGTCAGATTTAGTGAGTTCTGTAGGCGTTTGCTTTGGAAAGCCATTAGTGCCATGGAGGTTGCAAAAAAAAAACGTCATTTCAGCAACTGAAATGGTGATTGGAGTTTTTTTTTTTTTGCCATACTATGGAAAGCTATTGTTGCTGAAATGACGTTTGCTTTGGAAAGCCATTTGTGCCTTCAGTAATGTTGCATGAACCGAACTGTTAGATTTTCGTAAGCCTGTACCTCAGTATGTGACTGTGTTACCTGGCCTCTGTTATTGCTTCCTAGATATGTCATGGCACTTGCTATCCTCCTCTCCACGCAAGTTGTGCTGTGGCTTTTCTAGCAAATTAAAATTCTAGCATCAAATGTGGATACTTTCACCAATACGGTGCAGAAACCAAATTCTTCAAATAATCCTGAGGGTTCAGACTTGTGAACAACATGATATTTTCTTTGTTTTGGAGACAGAACCATGCTTCCACTGTATTCATCTTGAGCCACTAGTGTTCAGCTTTTTTTTTATTAAACTCAATCCTCCATCTAGGTTTAGTGCCTGTTTGTTTGGGCACGACATAGATGCACACTTTCTGGCTTCCACTGCAATTTCGAACCATGAGTCGCACTGTTATCTTGGGAAGTTTGAAGTTGCTTTATGGAGATTCCCGCACATGCCATTGATCTGTGGTTTATTTGAGAAGCCAATGGAATACTGCAAAATTTAATACTATGGACTTGCTAGCGAATTCAGGTTGATCAGGTTCAGTTTCAGCTACATGCTGCTGCAGCAGCTAGTATTCAGCCGGTCCAGATTCCAAACTCTAATCATTTACATGGGTTATTATGTAAATGATATTTTCATCTTCGAACTTGAAGGGATCCATCATTTTCAGCTAGCGTGCTATATATACATTATCTGTTATGCATAAGTTCAACTGTACGATACTGTTAGAAACTAGCTAGACGAGAGTAGAATCTGAAGTCGATTGTAGGCCAAAAATATGCAACAAAATTTGGAAGTTTTGTGGACCTGGTGAAGCAATAAAAACCTGTATCAGAACTTCAACCAGCCATGCAGCCCCATATCCTGTAGTTCCGTAAACTTAGGCTAAATATTCAGTTTGCATGCTATGCTCTTCCACAACATTGCTTGCTAAAAAACAACTGCATTAACATCAGCACTTGACAGGCAGCACTACTATTTTTTTACAGTGACAGGTAGCACTAATTAATCCCACAAGATTAATCAGGACACATCAGCGGGCCACGCAGTAACCATCGTTATATCAATTCTTGGATGACAGAACCACTAAACTATCGACATGCTCTCATCATCTGCTGAACAGTGGTACATCCTTTAAGATGGATTTAAAGAATGGATAAGAGCTGGGAGAGCAAACTCTAGAGTTTTTGAAATGGCAAGACTAAGGTCCTGTCTATAGATAGAAACAACAAAGCACATATCTGATGCTGCAAGATATTAGAGTTTCATTACAAGATAACCAATTAACCAGCTTACGAGTGCCAACACAGGGAAATTATCAAGCTTAGTGGCAAAAGCCTACAAAAATACGAGAAAACAAACACCACTGCACCAAAACAGCTACTGAATAGTAATATAATTCATCAAAAGATCCTTGTCGCCTCCAAGTTGGTCATCTTTCTTGTTGATGAGAGTGGCATCCTACCCTAAGCATACTCAACCATACATTGTCAATGCGTCGAATCCAAGGGTCTCACTCTTTCTCCAAGAGTAAATTTCTGAGTGTGATTCCAAAAAAGAGATGAAATGATACTATACAAATTGCCAATTAGTAAGCATAACTAATTGTAATTATATAGCACTCAAAGTTTTCTCGAGCACATCTAACAATTAATCTGATTAGGCATTCTATGTTTTGTTTGTTCCACTAACTTATATGGAGTATTACGTAAGAGTTGTTCCCCAATTGGAAAAGAGAGGACACATATATACAAATATACCTTGTGGATTGCAGAAACTCGTGTACGGAATCAAACCACGAAGGTTTTGTCTCTTCTGTAGCTTCTTCCACCATAGTGTCTTGAGATTAATCTCGTAGATGTCAAGGCCCATGGTCACGAAAATGATATCACTGCCCTCCACAGATCCAATCACTCTAAGTCTTCTATTGGGATTTTGAATGGGGAGAAGGTTATTTAGATCGATGACTGTACACTGAGTCCATGACGCAAATCCGTCGGAACCCTTGTGTCTTGACCACAGGTGGAGGGTTAACTTGTCCACATGTGCAAAACCCCAAACCGCCATCCTTCATCGCCGTGAGGATAGCGGCATCGGTGATCACGGATCCCACAAGCGGCGCATCAATCAACGATAAGCAATGAGAGCTCAAGTCATACTTGAGAATTCCTACACGATGATCATCATCATCATGCGCAAGCATAAAGTAAAGTGCTTCTTCGACGAGAACTGGGGGCTTATCAGCAATGAATGCATCTAACTCAAGATGAAGACCACAGCACGGCTCGCTCCATTCATCAAAATGAGAATTGGAGCACGGCTTGCTCCAATCAGCCGTCACCGGCAAGGACACGCACGCCTGTGCTACACACTCATCATCAGTCTGGTCCAGGGCGACGAAGACCAGCTGGAAGGGGCCTGCGTGGCACGCACGGTGGTCACAGCCGCTCACGGCGCAGAGCACCGCTGCCCCAGAGCTGATGTCCGCCAGGTCGGGCGAGTACATCTCCCTCCGGCAGCCCGTCATGGGGTCCCAAACGACGAGCGGCATGGGTTGGTAATCCGCATCGCCGAGGAGAACGTGGCCATGGCGGCAGTCCCACGCAGCGTAGCCCCACTTCCCCCAGTCGTCGTCGGGAATGCGCGCACGGAATTTCGTGGTGGGGAAGAAGTGTGGGACGTTATGTTCCACCTCCTGGCCGGAGTTCGAGCGTCATGAACAAAGGAAGCCGAGCATGGGGGGAGCTCCATGGAAGTCGATGTAGCGGCCGCGGAAGCGAGAGCCGGAGAGGAGGCCGAGCCAGAGCTTGCTGGCGAGGGAGGCGCGCACGAGGTGCTCGGGCTCATCCCGCGGGAGACGGAGGAAGACCTCCTCGAGGATCTCCTCCGGAAGCGCCGGTGCCGGACTCGTCGGCGGCGGCATGGTGGGCGGAGGCGGCGAGGGTTTCTGGTGGGGAAATTTTCGAGCTTGTCCAGCGGGACTGGAGGAGTGGCCACTGGCCAGCCAGTGTCTTCCCAGGGAGCCCGACATGTGGGGCCGCAGTGAGAGTGTACTTTGGGCATTCAGGTAACGTCGTGCTAGTCTGGTACTGGTAGCAGATTCAAAAATCTAAATTTTGCCCCATTTGTCTTTTTTGTGTAGCCTAAACTAGGGCGAATTTTGAGTTGAAATTTGGCACACTTCTAGATCTCAAATTTATAAACATCTGAGATTTTCCTCTTGATTTTTGAAAACTCTTAAGTACACTTGCAGACAAACTCTCAAGTATTGATTTTGAATTATTTTTTTAACCCGAGCTACATGTAGCTCGGTCTCCATTTGCACTTTTCGCTTTGCGTGGCCGTACGTTGTGAAGAATTCATCGAGAGCAAAAAAAATGTTTAGGTTTCCTAAGAAATGTTCACGTGTTCTGCCAAAAATTCTATGTGTATCCCAGAAAAGATATTTCACGTATTCACAGGAAAAACAGCAAGAAAAAAGGGCATGGAAACGAGCTTTGAAAATTAGTGGCCGAAAGTCGAAACCACACACGCATATACATCCGATCGATCGATGAGTACGGTGGTTGGCCCCGGAAGATAGTGTAACCTAATGCCTAGCTATATAACCTAACTGCACCAGGCCGATCGATCGGATCAGATCGGATCGGAGCGTGAGTTTTGATCCAGTCTCCATGGAGACGGTGCCCGCCGCCTCCCGTGACCGGCTGAGCGATCTCCCGGACTGCCTGCTGCACACCGTGCTGTCGTCCCTCCGATCCCGGCAGGCGGTTCAGACGTGCCTGCTGTCGCGGCGGTGGCGGAACTTGTGGCGCTCCGTGCCATGCCTCGATGTTGACTAGCGGGACTTCCTCCTCCTGGACGACGACGACGAACTGGAGCCGCCGGCTTCCAATGCGGACTCGAAGGAGAGGCTCGTCAGGGAGGTCAAGGGGCAGAGAAGCTTCGAAGACTTCGCCGACGCCCTGCTGATCCTCCATGACGTGTGGCCCATCGACGTGTGTAGGCTGCGCATCGCCGACCGTGATCTCCGCAGGGACTTGAACCGGTGGATACGCCGCGGGGTGATGTATATATCGTTTGCTAATGATTTGTTTAAAATTGTTCATTTGAAATGAAACGGATATGAATATAAGCAATGTGTCATGCATCGATCATCTCATACTTGTCGATATGAATGTAAGCAATGTGTCATGCATCGATAATCTCGTACTACATGTTTATGGTGCTTGCAAACAGACCTCTGGGATTTGTAGGGATGGATCAGCTTCCAGTTGGTGTACCGATACAGCATTCCACGGCTGTAAGAACCTCGAATCTATACAAGTCAAGTATAATGATCAGGATGTCCCTCACGTGCTTGTTGCTACACTGACGCAAATCGCAAAGGATGTAGTCAAGCCACACCGCGGCGAACAAAACTATGTTGGGTGGCTGGACTGGATGTGTCGCGTCGTTGGGTGGAAAAAGAAATTTCTCACAAAGGTTTGGTCGATCTTGGCTCCTTGATTGAATTACATGTAGTTCCAACCTAACTTCCTGCCGGCTAGCATATTAACTGATTCATGCTGCTCTTTGGCCTTGTAGCGATATGATCACTAGTAGAAAAACCATCTTTGGTCCAGGGCCGCTCTAGCCATGAGTCCCGGTTCAGTAAAAAACTGGCACTGGTCCCGGTTCGAACTGCCAGGGGCCCTTGGACCATTGGTCCCGGTTCGGTTGGGGGTATTGGTCCCGGTTCTTGGCACGAACCGGGACCAAAGCTCCAGAGCCGGACACGTGGCTGCCGCGGAGCTTTGGTCCCGGTTCGTGCCAAGAACCGGGACCAATACCCCTCCCCTGCCTATAAATAACCCACCCCCCTCTCTCTCCTCTGTTTTTTTCTGGTTGGATTGGTGGGAAGTGGGTGCTAGTTTTTTTTTCCTTTGCCACGCACAAGATGTGTTCGATGAAATGCCCGAGCCACACTTAAGTTCACACAAGATGATATCCTCGGCCGAGGTTAGCAACTTTATCCTTTTCATCTGTAATTGATACAGAAATATTGCACGTGTCGATGTACGGTGGTCATTTCACTATTCAAGATGTTATTGTAATGGTATTTGATAAACTTAATTATATATGATGCAGATGGATGCACGGATGCGATGGATGTACGGCGAACGACGCAGTTCCGAGTTTATTGCAGGCCTGCATAAATTTCTCGATGTGGCTGAGGCAAACAAAGTGAATAATTTTATGCCTTGTCCATGTGAGAAGTGTCGGAACGTCAGGGAGTACTCTGACCCGAGAACCATTCAAGACCACGTGATTCGGAAAGGTTTCATGCCCAGCTATAATTGTTGGACCAAGCACGGAGAAAGAGGGGTTAGGATGGAAGACAATGAAGAAGAGGAGGATGATGACAACTATCCTATGTTCCCTGAGGAATGCGGTGATACTGTATGGAAGACGTTGAAGAAGAAAGAGGTGAACATCGGGCATCAGATGAGCCCGCTGATGGTCTTGGTGGGGTCATTTCTGATGCAAAGCGAGAATGCGATACAGAAAAGGAGAAGCTAAAGTTGGAGGCCATGCTTGAGGATCACAAAAAGTTGCTGTACCCAAACTGCGAAGATGGCAGCACAAAGCTCGGTACCACACTGGAACTGCTGAAATGGAAGGCAGAGACTGGTTGTTCTGACAAGGGATTTGAGAAGTTACTGAAAATAATGAAGCCGAAGCTTCCAAAGGATAACGAATTGCCCGAGACTACATACGAAGCAAAGAAGGCTATCTGCCCTCTAGGATTAGATGTGCAGAAGATACATGCATGCATTAATGACTGCATCCTGTACCGCGGTGAGTACGAATATGGATAAATGCCCGGTATGCAATGCACTGCGGTACAAGATAAGACAAGATGACCCTGGTGATGTTGAGGGCGATGACGAGCCCCCCCGGAAGAGGGTTCCTGCTAAGGTGATGTGGTATGCTCCTATAATACCACGGTTGAAACGTCTGTTCAGAAACAAAGAGCATGCCAGGTTGTTGCGATGGCACAAAGAAGAGCGTAAGAAAGACGGGAAGTTGAGACACCCCGCCGATGGGTCCCAGTGGAGAAAAATCGACAGAGAGTTCCCGACATTTTCAGATGACGCAAGGAACTTAAGATTTGGTCTAAGTACAGATGGCTTTAATCCTTTTGGGGAGCAGAGCTCCAGTCATAGCACTTGGCCCGTGACTCTATGTATCTACAACCTTCCTCCTTGGTTGTGCATGAAGCGGAAGTTCATTATGATGCCAGTGCTCATCCAAGGCCGAAGCAACCCGGCAACGACAATGTGTCATTAGTTGATGAACTTTTGCAGTTGTGGTCCGAACCAGGTGTACGTGTGTGGGATGAGCACAAACAACAGGAATTTGACCTACGAGCGTTGCTGTTCGTAACCATCAATGATTGGCCTGCTCTTAGTAACATTTCAGGACAGTCAAACAAGGGATACAATGCATGCACGCACTGTTTAGATAAGACTGAAAGTATACATTTGGGAAACAAGAATGTGTACCTGGGGCATCGTCGATTTCTTCCGAACAGTCATGCCGTAAGAAAGCCCGGCAAGCATTTCAACGGTGAGGCAGATCGCCGGAAGAAGCCTAACCTCCCTGATGGTGATGTTATATATGACATGGTCAAGGATTTAGAAGTAATCTTTGGAAAGGGTCCTGGCAGTCTATCTGTTCCGAATGACGCTGACAACCACGTACCCATATGGAAGAAGTGCTCTATATTCTGGGAGCTACCCTATTGGAAAGTCCTAGAGGTCCGGTCTTCAATCGACGTGATGCACGTGACGAAGAATCTTTGCGTGAACCTGCTAGGCTTCCTGGGCGTGTATGGGAAGACAAAAGATACACCGGAAGCACGGGCAGACCAGCAACGTATGAAAGACCCATACAACAAGCAGACGGATAAAGGGCGTCAATACTTAAGCAGCTACGCTCTTACCAAAGCAGAGAAGGAAATCTTTTTTGAATGCCTGAGCAGTATCAAGGTCCCGGCTGGCTTCTCGTCAAATATAAAGGGAATAATAAATATGGCAGAGAAAAAATTCCAGAACCTGAAGTCTCATGATTGCCACGTGATTATGACGCAGTTGCTTCCGGTTGCATTGAGGGGGCTTCTACCGGAAAATGTTCGAGTACCCATTGTGAAGCTATGTGCATTCCTCAATGCAATATCTCAGAAGGTCATCGATCCAGTAACTCTACCAAGTTTACAGAAGGCTGTGGTCCAATGTCTTGTCAGCTTCGAGTTGGTGTTCCCCCCATCATTCTTCAATATTATGACGCATCTCCTGGTTCACCTAGTCGACGAGATTGCCATTCTCGGTCCTGTATTTCTACACAATATGTTCCCCTTCGAGAGGTTCATGGGAGTCTTGAAGAAATATGTTCATAACCGTGCTAGGCCAGAAGGAAGCATCTCAAGGGGCTATGGAACAGAAGAGGTCATTGAGTTCTGTGTTGACTTTATTCCTGACCTTAAGCCGATTGGTGTTCCTGAATCGCGGCATGAGGGGAGACTGAGTGGAAAAGGCACGCTAGGAAAGAAAGCACTGATATGTAGGGACGGGCATTCTTTAACTCAAGCACACTACACAGTTCTACAAAGTTCCACCTTCGTGGCTCCGTATATCGAGGAACACAAGAATTATGTACGCTCCAAGAACCCGGGGAAGGATGACTCCTGGATTAAAGAAAAACACATGGAGACCTTCGGCAGTTGGTTGCGATTACAGCTCATGAATGACACCACTGTCGGAGATCAGCTCTACTTGTTGGCCGCGTCACCATCTTCGACTGTATTGAATTTCCAAGGGTACGAGATAATGGGAATAATTTTACACGATCGCCCAAGA
>CAMZMU010000115.1:7678987-8029230 GCA_947311845.1 Poa pratensis | reverse complement strand
CTTGATGTTTTAGGGTTTAGGGTCTCCGAGTTCGCCGTCGCGCCCAAGAATCCCCGCCCGAGGTGCTCTGCCGCTCCCCGCCCGAGGTGCTCTTGCAAATGAGATTATAAGGCAGCATATGAAGTTTCTAATTTGTTCTTGCAAATGAGATGATATTGTAGATGTTCTTGACATATGGAACAAGTTACCCAACTAAAGTTTTGTGCATTGTTCTTAATTTGCAGAAACTATGGAACGAGACGAAGATCAGGAAAATATCCTCCAGGATATAATCCGCGGGCCGGAAGATATTGTCGATGTCACCACGGAGTTTTTGAACAACTCCGGTGAGGGATGAGTCTCTCAACCGAAGAGACGGCTCCGGTGAGGTAGAACCCGACGGCCGGGGTGAGGGAGAAGTCAGCGAGGGAGAAGCCGACGAGGGAGAAGCCGAAGGCTCCGGTGGAACATTAAATGTTGCAAACTCCGGCGAGGTGCATATACATATATTAATGAAGCCGAAGATTGTATTAATTAAGCCTCTGCTGTCTATATACATATATTAACGCTCTTTCTTCTTTTAGCCCTCCGGATCGAGCAAATCTTCTGTAAGGACAAAACGAGGCCCAGCCAAAAAGTTGGGCGACCAAGAAAGGTACACGATCGAAAGAGTCGCTGAAGACGGCACACCGACTGCTCCCCCTGGTGTTAAAAATAAAATGGTAAAGCAATGCGGAGTTCTTGTTAGGGACTTCATCCCGATCACCGTTCGAGAATGGCATCGGCCAAAGGAGAAAGGACAGCTATATGTCAGCGATGAGGGCAAAGAAAGACTTTGGAGAAAGCTCATGGTTAATTTCACCCTGCCGGCGCCAGAGGTGGATTCAGATGAGGAGGATCCAGATGAGGCAGAAAAGATTGCCCGGAAAATCATGGAGCAAAAAGTCAAGGACTGGGCATTAAGAAGATGGCCGAGCTATTCAAGAACTGGAAGAAAAGATTGAACAACTGTTTGTCAAGAAAAATAAGACTCCAGACTTCGATAAAGGGTATGAGAAGATAAAGGACTACTGGGAAGAATTTGTGGCGTACAAGAAATCGGAGGAAGCTCTGGAAAAGTCTGCAAAAAATGCGGCAAATGCTGCTCTAAAGATACCACCATACTATGGGGCCTGGTGGCTAGCTACGCATAACATTCCTAAGTGGGAAAACTTGAGGCGGACCTGCTGGCTAAAGGGATCACTCCAGAGCCACTCATGGACCGAACGGGCAAGAAATTGGTTTTACGGGCATGGGGGCACGTTGGACGCAGAAGGGAAGTGCATATATAACAGACGACACAAAGATAATCCCCTACTACCCATCCAAGAAATTAGAAATGCATTCAAGGATGTTGAAGAGGGACGGTTCATTCCCGATAGAGAGGATGACGAGCTCACACGCGCCCTTGGGAATAAGGAACACGACGGACGGTTACGAGGCGTGATAGGCTCCAAGCCCAAGACAATTGCGATTCCCGAGCACAGGAAGAAATTTCCTGATAGAAGCCATCAGAGGAGAAAGGAAAGGGAGGCAATGGAAGCACGCGCTGCTGCAGACCGGTGCGTAATATAGAAGAAGAATTAAAGCTGCAGAAGGAACAAATTGCCGTGCTTAGCCAGCAAGGTACTAGCGGCCAATCTCAGCGGCACATGGTAGAAGCTGCATGCGATGGTACCGGTGGCCCATCGAATCGGAAAAGCAGCGTGGCTTCCACGGAGCTCCAGGATGGTAATGATGATGCAGTGGCTCCTCTTCGTCGCTACCCAGTGGATGATATCACGGAGAGCACACCTTGTGAGCTGCATGTGAAAGTTTATAACATATCCGTGAAGGTGGCGGTCGGCTATGCCCTACCAATTGGACCTAATCCAACTTACCATTTTGCTCCGGTTCCAAATGGCTACGCTGTTGTCGGGGTGGATGCAGTGATGAAAGATTTTGAGGAGCTGAAGCTGCACCACCCTGCAGGTGAAGATGGGGAGGTGCTTGAACTTGGAGAAGCCAAGAAAGCGCCAATTCTATGGCCAAAGGAATTCATCGTGCTTCCGAACTGGCAGCCAAGGCCATCGACTCCTCACCAGTCTCCAGCGCAACAGTCCTCTTCACCGCCTCAGCATTCTCCAGCGCAGCCGTCCTCTTCACCGCCTCACAAGTCTCCAGCGCAGCCGTCTCCGCCGCCGCGTGACCAGTCTCCAGCGCAGCCGTCTCAGCAGAAGAAACGGACCAACGCCGCTCCCCCCCCGCTCCCCACTCAGAAGAGAGGTCGCACTCAAAAGATAGTCGACATCCCGTCGGTTCCTCCCAAGAGACCTTATGACAGGACTGAAGCGGAAAACGCCGAGGTAGTGGCTGCCTACAATAAGGCTTTTTTTGCACCAAAAAAGCCCGAGCAAAAGAAGGTATATGATGCAAAAACCAAAAAGTGGGCTAAGTCCTTCCTTGAGCAGCCATCCCAGATATCGATGAATCTGCCATCTGACTATGGTCGTGAACTTACTAAGCTAGCACGTGCCCAGTCTGAGCAGAACAAGGGAAGAAGTGCAAAAAGCGGGAAACAAATTGCCCAGCTCGGACAGCAGAAAAATCAATCGGTCCCCCCGCTCATAGTGTGTTCCGATGTCGACAAGGACTTCAGAGCCGCTATGGATAAGGACCTGGAATTATTGGACCCCAGAGCCATAGCTGCTGCTAAAGAACTTGGTGTCACTGTATCGCAGGCCAAGGAACAGGCTACCGCCTTGGGTATGAGCCTTGGTCAACTTTTAGGCTATGAATATGCGCCAATGTTAGAGATGGCACGGAAATATGTCCAAGGGGAGCCTATGGTCAGTAATGAGGAGCTGACGGGTCTATCAACACATATGCGAAATCTGCATACCTGGTACCTGGTGCACACATCAAAGAAGGACGCGAAAGAGTGGTTTCCGCTGGACGTTAGAGTGGAGCATTTCTTCAAACGTTACATTATACAGGTTCAACTGACTGAACTGTTCCAGTTATTCCAAAAGCGCGCCCTCGACAAATCTATCCTCTCTTGCTATTGTCTGTAAGTGATTTATTTTCGTAATTAAGTCTCTAGCTCAGCTCGTTCATTGCCTGTATTATATTATCCTGAATATATATATCCTTTTGTACGCTATTATGCAGAATGAAGATGCTGGAATGCAAAAGATCTAAGTTTTTGAGGTTGGGTTCGTTGACCCATATATCGTGAATTCACATACGTTAGTCAATCACCCCAAAGACGTGGAGCATGACCTGACCACCTTTTTAACCATGCAACATTTCTGTACGGAAATACTATTTCCTTACAACTTCAGGTGAGTGTTTCTGTCTTGTACATATTTTTATTTGGCTTTCTCGATGTTAAGTGTAATTGATGAGCTATGCATGTCTGCTTTATGTAAACGTCCGCAGGTTCCACTGGATTCTGCTAAGCATTCAACCTGACAAGTCCATAGTTGAAGTCCACGACTCATTAAGTTGGGACCAAGCGTTGTGGTCCGACATGAAAGAAATGCTCAACAAGTAATTTCAATCATTATCGCATTATATCGCCCTCTTTCGTTCGTTCCCTGATGTCAAGTAATTAATAACTCCTTTGTTCATTTTCTTTGCCAAAGCAGGTGTTGGAAATTTTCAAACAGAAGGTAGAAGGTCCATTCAAAGATGAGCTAACTTTTAAAACGGTGAAAAGTCCGCAGCAGCCACCGGGGAGTAATTTATGTGGATTCTACGTTTGCGAGTTCATTCGCGAGTTGACCACTGAGCGGAGAACAACTGCTTTCAGCAAAATGCGGGAGAAGATCGACCCAGAACGCGCGTACAAGCAATTCAAGAGGAATTGGCGGGATTTCTGCTTAGGGAGGTCATCGATGAAAAGGGAGAACATTATGCTTCGGACGATGAACTACATATGTGATCTATCTCCATGTAATTAAATACTTGTATTCTCGCAAGAGATCGAATATTAATTATATATGCATCAACGTGTACTGTGTATATAGTAGAGCGTATAATATGCGTACGGAAACGATGGAGAGCACGTCGGCGATGCGAAGAAGGGGAGACGATGGAGGCACCGACGCGAGAGAGAGGGGGCACCGGCGAGAGGGGCACCGGCGAGAGGGAACCGGCGAGAGGGAGAGGGGGCACCCTAAACCCTAAATACCAAAAAAAAAAAAGCACACATTGGTCCCGGTTCGTATTAAGAACCGGGACCAATGAGTCTCCCCCACGCCCAGCCAGAACTGGCCACGTGGACCAGCATTGGTCCCGGTTCTTGGACCAACCGGGACCAGCATTGGTCCCGATTGGCCAGTCCCGTTGGGCAACCGGGACTGATGTCCAATCCCAACCGGGACCATAGATGCTTTTCTACTAGTGGATGCTGCTCGCGCTGTCGCCGAGTCGGACGACTCTCTGTCTGACGAGGAGCACGAGTCCCGTGTGTGGAAGCACCGCGCGAGAAACATGGAAGGGACTGCACTGTCAAGCAGGGCACGCCGTAGGGCGCTCACCTAGCCCAACGCTGAAGCGTTCTTCTAGCTAGTATGTGATGTCCCCCTGGTATGGACCCAAATAAAGAGTGGCATTCCGGAGCGATGTTGGAATTTTTCTTTCAGTAACAACAGGTCGTATTTTAGTTAATGAACCTCAAATCTATACAGGTAATAAGATCAAGTTTTGTATGTTAATTTAGTTAATGAACAATTTGTGTTATTTTATTTTTCTTTGTTTGGAAATGATTTTGATATTTCTATTTTTTTCTTCAGTATAGTTGAACCTTTGCTCTATCATAGTCAACATTATTTCAATGTAATTAAATATTGATTCATGGCACTCGCATTTATTTTCATCATAGACATGATAATTTGTTCTAAAAAGGTAATAATTTTAGTCGTTCTAGCTAACATTTTTACTCAGACCTTTTTTTTCATCTCGGTCAGATATTTAGTTTACTAGTTGAATGTTTAGTGCTTGCAGTGGCTCTTCAATTTCTTTCCTCGCCTCACATGTAAATATAATTGACGCAAAATTCATATGTGGAGAAAAGATAACAACAAAATATTCAAAAGCACACATTAAAATTGTGATTTTAAAACATAAAAAATATTTTAATTCAACATAGTATGCAAAGAAAGTAAGAACCCAATTTTTCTTATTAAGTAAGATCGACTCTTAAGATAAAAGAGTTGGAATATTCCAGTATCTTAAATTGACTAGGAAACCTCCAGAGTCCAGACACTGGAATCCAGTATCTTAAACTGGAAGATAAAAGAGTTCAGCATTGACTAGCTAATTGATTGTGAGTGCATTATGTGACAGAAATGAAAGATAGACTCCTAGTCACGTTGGTTCCTTGTCAGTTAGATTATAGTATTATCCAACACCACAAAACGGCAACAGGTGCAGAATAATTGTCAGTTATAGATGTATTGTTCCTCAAGTGTATGTTTACTGGTAAGAAAATCGCCTATTAACGGTGCTGCCTTGATTACATCTACAAGCAAAAACTCTAGCAATAACATAACATAATCTAACTGTTTAGACCTAAATCTGTAGCCCAATTGAACATCAAAAAATTGATTCTCTCATGTACAAATATACTAGTTAATTATCACTATAATATCTAAGCTCCCTAAAATTTGAGCTCGTAGGTTGAGCCACGTGGCAACATCCCATTGGTCCTTGCTCTAAATATTCGTGTCCACGGGATAAAGGTCAGAGTAATATTATCCGTTCGTCCAGGTGGACACAAAATTTAGTGATGATTTTTCTAACTTCCGCACATGAATTTACCGGCCGCTCCTCTCTTAGATAATATCCAATAGCTATCATATTATAGTGTCTAACTCATTTTTAGGAAATTTGAGGCCAAAAACCTTACTCCAATAGCTAGATGTCATTAATGTAAATTTTGTCCAAATTTATTTTGTGCAGTCCAAAAAATAATACCAAGGGCTGCAAAACATAACACTTGGGTTGTCGTTACATAAAAAAGGGCAATGTGGGCACGCCATGTAACACCCCGGCCCACCCCGGGTCGAGCCTGCAGTCACCCCTGACAGCTCTCTAGAATCTCTAGATTGGCCCCACAGATCAATACTAGTCTTTTCTGCACAGTTTGTCCTCACACGTGCGCACCCAGGAACGAGTTCCCAGTCGGTCACCCATCCTCAAATTGCTCCGGGCCAAGCACGCTTAACCCGGAGTTCTTTCAAATAAGCTTCCGGAAAAAAGTTGCAACTTGTTAATATGAGTATTCTATCAACCCTATTAAATTCTGAGCCAGGATCTCACATCCTTCCCCCCTTAGAAGACCGACGCTTTCGTCGGTCAGCCCCCAGTAAATGAACTTCCCGTCTTGGCACCCGTCCATGCGTCCAGTGCCGGCACATGTCCACATGTCCGCGCCCTGACCCGCACACGCCCGAGTTACCGCGAGGGTCGGCTCTGATACCAATTGTAACACCCCCCACTCCCGGGCCGGGTCTCGGGGCGTGACACGCCAACTGACAATTGTAAGTTTCATGTCGTCCTCCTGCCTCTTCTCCAATCGATTGGCCTCGAACCTGGTAGCTCCGTCAAACTCTTAACAATTCGGCCGCGAGGCCACCACCACTGCGAGGGCACGATAGGGATTCGACATTGAGGTTGTCCTCTCTCTCCTCCCGCGCGGCTACGTACATCATAGATTTCAAACTTTTGTAGCTCCCGCGGGCAAGCCACCCGAGCGGCCCTCCTCTCCTACCCTTCTTCACTGTGCCTCCTCCTTTCCTACAAGCACGTGCATGAGTGACTGATACGTCCATTTTGCATCACTATTTTATATCATAATTTACTGTTATTCATTGATATATTTCATATTAAGAGGTGTTACTTATGTTATTTTGTCTTATTTTGCATGTTTGATAATTTTTGGATAATTGACTGCGAGAGTCAGATTTCAGCTGGAAAAAGCACCGTCAAGACACTATATTTCTGGAGCTCTAAAAATCTTTTCAAGAATACAGAAGTTCCTATTTTATAAGAACATGGAGGCAGCCAAAAGGGGAGGCTGAGATGGGCCAGGCCCAGGCATGGTGTGGTGCCCCTGGCCCACCTCAGGCGCTCCCCCTTCGCGTACTTCATCCCCTCAACCCTAATATTGGAGCAGAGAGAGCGAGAGGAAATATTCCGCCGCCTCCACGGGACGGAAACAACAGAGAGAAAAAAGCTCTCCGGCAGGGAGAAATCTGCCGGGGAAATTCCCTCCCGGAGGGGGAGATCATCGCCATCCTCATCGTCATCGAGCTGGACTTCATCGGGATCATCATCATCATCATCTCCACTGCCATCACCATCTTCACCGCTGCCCCATCTCATTCCGCTGTAACATCTAGGGCTATACTTTGTCTAGTTCATAGGGGGAACTCTCCCGGTGTTAATTACTCCTTGTGGTTGATGCTATTGAGTTTTATCGGTGAACTGAAGTATATGTTCAGATTGTTATTCATCATTAAATCACTTCTGATCATGATCCATATGATATCTTGTGAGTAGTTTATTTAGTTCTTGAGGACATGGGAAAGTCTTGTCGTTAGTAGTGAATTATGTTGAGTAATATTTAATGGTTTGATATTTAAGTTGTGGTGCTATTCTTCTAGTGGTGTCATGTGAATGTCGACTACATGACACTTCACCTTTATGGGCCTAGGGAAATGCATTGTGTATTTGGTTGCTAATTGTGGGTTGCCGGAGTGACAGAAACCTAAACCCCCGTTAGTATACCGGTGCACGAGGGAGCGTAGGATCTCAGAGTTTAAGGCTGTGGTTAGATTTATCTTAATTACTTTCTGTAACTGCGGATGCTTACAAGAGGTATAATCATAAGTATGTATTAGTCCAATTAAGGGTGGTGCATTAGCATAGGTTCACCCACACAACACTTATCAAAACAATAAAGATTAATCAACTATATGAAACGAAAGCACTTGACTAAGTTTCCGTGTGTCCTCAAGAACATTTTGCCATCATAAGTAAACCAACCGGCTGGTCCTTTGCTCTAAAAAGGATTGGCCACTTGCTGCAATTATTATTACTGTCTTTTATTTACTCGCATTTTATTTATCTGTCATATCAAAAACCCCTAAAAACTTGTCTGCTAGTGTTTACAGTGAAGTGAAACCTTTACGAAACTCCTTGTCAGCACCTTCTGCTCCTCGTTGGTTTGACACTCTTATTTATCGAAAGTACTACGATACACCCCCTATACTTGTGGGTCATCAGTGACGCATGCAAGTTCTGTCTCTGCCTACACGTCGACTAGCCCCCGCCTCGCACGGCTCCTCCGCAACCATGCACCAGCCGTGGGGCTTGCATGCCTCTTTCGTAGACAAAATCAAATTTGTTACTTTTAAATTATATGGTTTATACGACAGATGCTAGATCAATACCTACAACATTTTGCCTGAAAAAGTTATGAATTTGTAGTTGATCATGTATGAGCAACTAATATTTACTCAGACCAACATTTCATCTACTAATCACCTCAAATCGGGCGACGAGCTAGAGAAAATCTCATCAGGGTGCACTGATCGTGTTGATGGAGGATTAAGGACAGATTTAAGCCACCCGGTGCACTAATTATGGCTAGAGGGTGCACACACCAATTTTTATGCTAATTGTAAGGCAAAACAAAATTCTACCCGGGTGCCTGTGCACCCTGCTAGCTACATGTAGCTCCGCCAATGGGCGTTTTTCATATACATTTGTCTTTTGTGAAGGATCTGTGCCTACTCTATTTTCCTATCTAGGACTTCGATATATAAAATATATACTACTGTGAAGCATAGATTGCTGTCAACAGAGAATTTTTTTAGTATTATTATATGGTTTGAAAACTGAAGTGTACTATGCGATATCGGACATAATGACAGTACCTGGAGCGTAGAAACTTGTGTAAGGAAATAGGTATCCACGGGTCCCTTTCTCTGGCACCTTCTCAATACTCATGGACTGAGATGGATCATGTAGATAGGACCCATATCGTGATGTGTCCATGATGCCACCCCTCATTGCTAACTACCCTTTTTTTCGAGTGAAAATACACCGTCCATGCATCTTACAGATAAGCCCAGAAAAAAGAGAAATTACAGTCAGGTCCTTCTGAGCTCCGGTACCTTCTTCGCCGTGCAGCACGCTCCGCCGCGAAACCCGCCACCAACACCTCCACAAAACCTTGGACTAGGAGGATACCTCGAGCACTGGGAAGTCGACGGTCCTCGGCGCCCTGAGAGCACCTCCGCCCCGCGCCGCGACCGGCACCAACATGGACGACGCCATCTTCACGAAGATCAACAGATCCCGTCGCCGCTGCTACACGGCCACCGGGAGAGGCAAAGCGAGGTCGGCAGCTCCGCCGAGCCGGACCACGCTGGAGGCAGCAGATCTGCGCCAAGATGCCACGGGAGCATCCGCCGCAGAGGAGAGGACCGCCACCTGCAAAAGCCAATCCGTCGACGCCTCCAGCTCCAAAGCGCCTCCGGCTGGCATCCTACGTTGCCCTACACTATGTACACGGCGTGATCCGCCAATTCCCCGACCTCCCGCCGCCGGAGCGGCCGCCGGAGGCGAGGAATCGGACGGATCGGCGCCGGCGAGGTGGTCAACGGGGGTCGCACAAATCGCCTCTCTGGACTGTAGCAGGGAGAGGGGAACGGTCCAAGTTCATTTTGCTAACTACCCTTGACCATAATGAAGGCTGAATCCATCAACATTGGCGAAACCAAGACCTCCATCCTACTTCACGATAATAGTCTCCCAACTATAGCTATACTTCATATGGCACATCCCCAGTTAAATCCAAGCTATGCATATCCAAATCGAACTCCATGATGCTATAGTTGTTCAATCCCCAGTGGAGTTTTGTTTCCGCCAGAACCTTGGGACTGCCTGAGCTAGTAATTTTAGCATTTGAATTGAAGTGATCTCACCCGAGACGCCGGTCTCAGACGAGTAGACACAAGTGTGGGTGGTGAAATCAATATAGTTACTAAACACGAATGCCATGAGGAGAATGCACAAAGCTCTCCTATTTTCATGCTCATACAAGTTGAAGAGCTAACATTAAAAATAGTGCAGCTCTCTCCAAACTAATAATGGGATTAAAGTTTAGTCTAAACTCTAAAGCGATCAGTTAAAAAAAACACTCTAAAGCCATGTATGAATGGGCCAAGTGAGAATTTTCTGGGCTTTGGACTCTGTGGGACAAGTACAGATTCCAACAATGTAACGGATGCTTGACTTTCACCTTGGCTCGTACACAACTTTTCTCCTCTCCCGTTATCGATTTTATTCAGAAAATATTGTTGGATAATTAGGCAATAATTCCATGATTAATTCCAGAATATTAAACATAACTACACCAGCTACTAACATGTAGAATACGAACATACTAGATGTACTAATCAACATGAACAGCAGCAACACATACGCCAACAGATCCATAGCAAAACAGTTCAGAACACGCCGAACGTACCGAACGGTTGTAGAGGAAGTAGTCGTTGGAGCAGCGACGGCAGCAGCTTGAGCGGCGACGGTAGCAGCTCGAAGGAGACGACGTTGGAGACGAGTGCCCGCGGACCCGGAGATCGTCCAGGAAGTCGAGCCGTGATGAAGAACTTGAAAGCAGTCGCGCGCCCAAAAACCTTATTCGCCCTCCCCGTACAGGATCACAAGGATGAGCGGTTCCGGAGACCTGCTGTCCCGTTCGCCGTGCACGCCGGCGCACGGGATGGAGTAGACTACGGTGGCGGCGCAAGGCACGAGATTGGCAAAACCTAGATTGGTTCGCAGCGCACGCAGTGCACGACTTTATAAGTGCGGCTCGGGAAAACCCTAACGGGTACAACGTGGGCCAAGTCCACGTCGCGCACGTTTTAGGTCGGTTACAGTAGCCCGACTAACTGTGACGCGTCCGTCCAAACCGTTTTCCCGGACTGCAAAAATAAAGCTCGGCTCGGCGAGATTCCCGCAACCCGCGGCGCGTCGTGACGAGACGGCGGGCGGTGCGGTGCGGTGCGTGCGCGAGCGGCGGCGGAGGAGGAGAGGAGAGGAGTGCGCACGAGAGAGCCTCTTGTTCTCACAAGCTTACCAAGTGGTACAACACTCCACCTTATAAGGTGGTGTTTGTCTCCTCCAACTAGCAATGTGGGACTAAACTTTAGCACCACTTTGCACCCCAAAATTCTGCCATGCACATGGGCCAATTTGAGATTTTCAAATTTTATTGGGCTGCCCAAAATGGGCCCAAAATCTAACAATCCCCCACCAGATCTCAAATTCCCATTTAGAGATTTTGCCAAACCTCGTTTCTTGTTTATATACCAGTGTTTCAGCAGAGACTGTTAAGTTGAACTTCCGCCTAGAGCTTCAAGCTACATCTACCAGCAACTTGAACAATGGACGAACCTTGAATTGCAAGTTTGGTGCCAATAGACTTCACTCAAAGTCATAACCAGTACGTGGCTGCCAGTAGCCTACCCCGCGGGTGGAGCATATGCGTCATACTCCCTGGTCTCTTCATGAGCTTACTAGAGATCACCCAAATCTCATAGACTGCGACGTTTAACAGTCGGACTCATATAGGTGTGTTCTTTCAAGGTCGCTCTGTAGGACAGCACCTTTGCTACGAATAGCCAACAAAAACACATTAAGGCATATTGCCAACCTGCCTTACAGAATGTGAGAGTTATGCATCTTCCACGGAGAGGGTTATAAAATAACTCTCCTCAGTTAAACCACTAGCTTGTTCTTCCCAGGTCCTAATTCACGGGATCTCCGATCACATAGGTTGGGTTACCACTATGGTGTAACACTCACGGGTCTCAACCCCATCTCCCTCGATGCACTATCTATCACATTACGTGATAGTCCCTTCGTAAAGGGATCTGCCAGGTTTTTGTCTGTTTGAATATAACTAACAGTTATTACTCCGGAGTTTCTCATTTTCCTGACAGACTTCAAGCGTCTCTTGACGTGTCTTGATGACTTCGCATTATCCTTAGCACTGTTCACTTTCGTAATAACCGTTTGGTTGTCACAGTTCATAAGGATGGCCGGTAATGGTTTCTCAACCACCGGCAAGTCCATCAAGAGCTCACGCAGCCATTCTGCCTCAACAGAAGCTGTATCTAAAGCAGCAAGTTCTGCTTCCATGGTTGACCTCGTCAAAATGGTCTGTTTGCAAGACCTCCATGACACTCGCCACCTCCAAGAATAAATGCATATCCACTTGTGGCGTAGAGCTCATCAACATCTGAGATCCAGTTCGCATCACAATATCCCTCAAGCACCGCAGGGTGCCCTGAATAGTGAATCCCATAACTCATTGTACCGTTCAGATAGCGCATGACCCTTTCAAGTGCATGCCAATGATCAATACCCGGGTTAGACATGAACCTGCTCAACTTGCTCACAGCAAAAGAGATATCAGGTCTTGTCGCGCTCGCAAGGTACATGAGTGAACCGATCACTTGAGAATATCTTAATTGATCTCTCGTTTCCTTTTTGTTCTTTCTGAGTGTCACACTGGGATCATAGGGTGTTGGAGAAGGCTTGCTGTCTATATAACCAAAGCGGCTCAAGACCTTCTCAACATAGTGTGATTGCGTTAACGTAATCCCACTCTCATCCCTAATCAGCTTAATGTTCAGGATCACATCAGCTTGTCCCAGATCTTTCATATCAAAGCTCTTTGACAGGAAAGACTTGACCTCATTTATCACTATCATGCTTGTACCGAAAATCAGTATGTCATCAACATACAAGCATAATATAACACTATCGCCCCCACCATGGCGATAATATACACACCTATCAGCCTCATTAATGGCAAAGCCTGCAGAAGTTAAAGTTCTGTCAAACTTCTCATGCCATTGCTTAGGTGCTTGCTTCAGCCCATACAAAGATTTTAACAATTTGCACACCTTTCTCTCTTCACCTTTTACTACAAACCCATCAGGCTGATCCATATAGATTTCCTCTTCCAACTCTCCGTTAAGGAAAGCTGTCTTTACGTCCATTTGATGAACGATAAGACCATAGGAGGCAGCCAGGGAAAGTAGTACTCGAATGGTGGTGAGTCTAGCAACAGGTGAATAGGTGTCAAAGTAATCTTCGCCTTCGCGCTGGGTGTAGCCCTTGGCTACAAGCCGTGCCTTGTACTTCTCAATAGTACCATCAGGCCTTAGCTTCTTCTTGAACACCCACTTACAACCCACAGGTTTGCAGCCGTAGGGTCGTTCAGATAATTCCCAAGTTCCATTAGAAAGAATCGAGTCCATCTCATTATGGACAGCTTCTTTCCAGTCATCAGCATCAGGAGATGCAAATGCCTCTGCAATGGACGTGGGAGTATTGTCCACAAGGTACACAATGAAATCATCACCAAAGGATTTTTCAGTCCTCTGTCTCTTGCTCCTCTTGGGAGCTGATTCATTGTCATCCTTCTCAAGGACTTCCTCAACAAGTGGTTGTTCAGAATGATCAACAGATGTACTAGGTTCAGCAAATATCTCAGAAGAAATTCTAGCAATGCTATGCATATCCTTCATAGGAAACATGTTCTCAAAAAATGTTGCATCACGAGATTCCAAAATAGTATCAACATGCATATCAGGTATCTCAGATTTAACCACTAAAAATCTATAGCAAATGCTCCGCTGAGCATAACCTAGAAAGACACAATCCACTGTCTTCGGTCCAAGTTTTCGTTTCTTAGGAATTGGAACATTGACTTTCGCCAAACATCCCCAAGTACGAAAATAAGAAAGTGATGGTTTTCTCCCAGACCACTCCTCGTAAGGTGTCTTCTCTTTATCCTTGTTAGGAACTCTATTCAGGACATGACACGAAGTCAACAAAGCCTCCCCCCACCATGCCTTAGATAAACCAGCAGTGTCCAACATGGCGTTCACCAAGTCGGTCAGCGTGCGGTTTTTCCTCTCGGCAACCCCGTTTGATTGGGGCGAATAGGGAGGCGTCCTCTCATGAATAATACCATGTTCCTCACAGAATTCATCAAATACGTTGGAGAAATACTCGCCACCACGATCTGACCTAAGACGTTTGATCTTTCTCTCTAATTGATTTTCAACTTCAGCTTTATAAATTTTAAAGTAGTCTAAAGCTTCATCTTTAGTGTGCAACAAATATACATAACAGAACCTAGTAGCGTCATCGATTAAAGTCATGAAATATCTCTTATCACCTTTTGTCAACACGCCATTCATCTCACATAGATCCGAATGTACGAGTTCTAGAGGTGCCAAGTTTCTCTCCTCGGCCGCCTTGTGAGGCTTTCGAGGTTGCTTAGATTGCACACAGCTATGGCACTTAGAACCTTTGGCAATGGTGAAAGTAGGAATTAAACTCAAACTGGAAAGTCTACTCATTAAACCAAAATTAACATGACATAAACGAGAGTGCCAAACATTAGCATCCGAATCCACACTGCCACAAATATGGTTTACTGACTTATTACAAAAATCCGATAATGAAAAGCGGAACAAGCCTCCGCACTCATACCCTTTACCAATAAATTGTCCAAACTTTGACACAACTACTTTATTGGACTCCAAGACTAATTTAAACCCATCTCTGCATAGAAGGGAGCCGCTAACAAGATTCTTGTTCATAGTAGGGACATGCTGCACGTTCCTCAGCTGCACGATCTTCCCCGAAGTAAACTTCAGATCTACCGTGCCAACACCACGAACAGAAGCATGTGATCCATTCCCCATTAAGACGCTTGAATCTGCGACCTGATAAGAAGTGAACATAGAGATGTCAGCACATACATGAACATTAGCACCCGTATCAATCCACCAACATGGAGATTGAAATACTGAAAGCACAGTCGGTAAATTACCGTACCCATCAGCATTGCTAGCGGTCACGACGTTGACATGCTTCTTCCCTTTCTTGTCTGCACGATCTGGGCAGTCCACAGAGAAGTGTCCGGGCTCTCCACAAGTGTAGCACTTTAGCTCAGATTTGTTCAGCATCTTCTTCTTCTTCTTGAAAGAAGTAGTCTTGGTAGGCATGTTGAAGGAAGACTTGCTCTTTGCCTTGCTCTTGCCATGGTGAAAGTTCTTCTGCACCATGTTGGCGCTAGACTGACCTTCACCACCTCTCTCAGCAGTGTCCTTAGCCCGAGCCTTCTCCTCAACATCAAGAGACGCTATCAGGTTTTCAACCGAAATCTCCTGTCTCTTGTGTTTGAGAGTTGTGGCGAAGTTCCTCCATGAAGAGGGCAACTTTGCAATAATGCATCCAGCCACAAACTTGTCAGGTAAGGCACACTTAGCGTGCTCAAGCTCCTTAGCAATGCACTGTATCTCATGAGCCTGTTCGACTACAGAACGGTTGTTAGCCATCCTGAAGTCATGGAAGCTCTCCATGATGTACAGTTCACTGCCAGCATCTGCTACACCGAACTTAGCGTTCAGTGCCTCCCAGAGCTCTTTGGCATCTGTAATGTGCATGTACACATCAAACAGCTTGTTGCTAAGAGCACTCAGAACGAGTCCCACAAAGGCAGTATTGGTTTCCTTGAACTTGTTCTGATCCTCGTCAGATATAGTTCCTTCAGGTAAACCCTCACTAGCCTCGAACACTTTCAGAGATCGCAACCACAGTGTGGTCTTGTACTGCCATCTCTTAAAGTCCACACCGGTAAACTTGTCCGGCCTCAGCGCATCAGATAGATGTCCCATGTTTAACTCAGGAAATTGCCTATAACACATATAAGGTTTTTGGATTGTTGGATAATTAGGCAATAATTCCATGATTAATTCCAGAATATTAAACATAACTACACCAGCTACTAACATGTAGAATACGAACATACTAGATGTACTAATCAACATGAACAGCAGCAACACATACGCCAACAGATCCATAGCAAAACAGTTCAGAACACGCCGCACGTACCGAACGGTTGTAGAGGAAGTAGTCGTTGGAGCAGCGACGGCAGCAGCTTGAGCGGCGACGGTAGCAGCTCGAAGGAGACGACGTTGGAGACGAGTCGCCCGCGGACCCGGAGATCGTCCAGGAAGTCGAGCCGTGATGAAGAACTTGAAAGCAGTCGCGCGGAGCGCTTCCCAAAAACCTTATTCGCCCTCTCCCGTACAGGATCACAAGGACGAGCGGTTCCGGAGACCTGCTGTCCCGTTCGCCGGTGCACGCCGGCGCACGGGATGGAGTAGACTACGGTGGCGGCGCAAGGCACGAGATTGGCAAAACCTAGATTGGTTCGGTGGTTTGCAGCGCACGCAGTGCACGACTTTATATAGTGCGGCTCGGGAAAACCCTAACGGGTACAACGTGGGCCAAGTCCACGTCGCGCACGTTTTAGGTCGGTTACAGTAGCCCACGATCCGGGAGCGACCCGAACCGACTAACTGTGACGCGTCCGTCCAAACCGTTTTCCCGGACTGCAAAAATAAAGCTCGGCTCGGCGAGATTCCCGCAACCCGCGGCGCGTCGTGACGAGACGGGCGGGCGGTGCGGTGCGTGCGTGCGAGCGGCGGCGGAGGAGGAGGGAGGAGTGCGCACGAGAGAGCCTCTTGTTCTCACAAGCTTACCAAGTGGTACAACACTCCACCTTATAAGGTGGTGTTTGTCTCCTCCAACTAGCAATGTGGGACTAAACTTTAGCACCACTTTGCACCTCCAAAATTCTGCCATGCACATGGGCCAATTTGAGATTTTCAGGAATTTTATTGGGCTGCCCAAAATGGGCCCAAAATCTAACAAATATATCATTTGAGGTCCGTCGATAGTTTTCTCTCCAGGTGAAAATATCCTCAGTCTCTCTCTCGCCGTCAGAAATAAAGAAAATGTGGTATACATTATCGTCAGGGTCAGATGATGCCGCACGGCCCACCCCACGGCAGGGCAGGCAGGCAGGACAGCACGTCATCTTCACGGCGTCACAGCGCAGCGGCGACGCTTCTGGATGGCCGAGTATTACCCCAGCAGACTTGCTAACACTGAAGCAGACTATAAAATATCTCCGTACCTCTGTGCGCCCATCCTTCCTTAAGCCAAAGGGGTCGCTCTAACCCGGTTCAATCAAGTTTTGACTCCACTATTGGAACAAGCTATTTTTATCTTTTGTTCCAAGTTTTTTTTTTGCCACAAAAGCCCAGATCTATTAAGAAATTACACCGGTACAGACACCTCTGAAAAACAAGAAAATTACATCGAAGTCCTGGGGAAAGACAGCCGTCGCTGCCGTCAACGCGCACTGAAGGCACGCTGCCGCCATCATCGCTCCGGGGAGCTTTGCAAAGGCAAGCAGCCGGAAGTCCTTCAAGAAAGGGGCCTCTAAGGCCCTACACGCCGAAGGAGAAGCCGTCGTCTCGAAGTCGTCGCCGGCGAACCTCCGCAAGAACTGAGCCCGCTCCTGTACAGGCGACCACAGCAACCGGCGAGCACCGCCGGAACCAGGTCGCACCACCCCCAGATCCTCCGCAGGAAGGCCAGAGCGCACCCAACCGCGACGAAGAGAGAAACAGGGGACAAAAGCTCCACCAGGCGGTCGCCGTCTTCGCGTCGTCGGCCAAGCCCAGAGCACCAAAACTCATCGGATCGACGGATCCGAGAGCACCTACCACCACCAGCTCACCGACGCCGCCAGAGGCCACGTCGGGAAGAGGAGGAGCCACCAGAACCTTTATTCCCCAAGAGCGCGACGACCTCTACCTCGACCGCGCCAGCGGGAACTACTACCCTACTATCTACAAGCCGGAAGCGCAGAACCGGGGCTCCCACCCTCTCCCGTCGCTCAGCGACAGACGAAGAGGGGAGGAACCACCGGCCTGGCCGGCGGCAGATCGAGGGGACGATGAACTCTCCCTTTCGACTCTCAGAACTGTAGCAGGGGAGGCGAAAAGAGAGAGTGAGACTCAGAGGCTGCTCAAGCCACAACTTTTTTTTAATCTTTTGTTCCAAGTTGATTGAGCAAAGTTGGTCAGAGCTTCAGCCAAACAGCTTAGCCAAGGCAGTCACGAGCAAACCGAAATGCAACATGTCATACCTGAAAGCCCTAAGAAATGCATCGGAAAGAAGGTTTGTGATCCAAAATGAATTTGGCATAAAGTTTCAGGATATGTCCGACCAAAGATTTTAAACCCCCAACAGTAAAATCAAACAGAGCCCAAACTGGTACGCTCCTCCTCCTCCCAGGTGATCGGTGATCGTAGATCGCATCTGGTCAACCTCCCTCCCGCCGGCAAAGCTGCTGGCCCTCCCGCCTCCGACAGTCATTGGCCCCGGAGGTGCAGCGGACCGTAGCCCCTTGCCGGCGAGAAGGTCTCCGTTCCCTTTTTTAAGGTCTTCGAGTGTCTTTTTTTCGGGATGGTGGCGGCGGCGACATCCTGAAGTCAGAATAAGGTCCTCCCGTCTTATCATCGATCCGGAGATGCGTCTAGTATCAACGGAGGGCGTGTGGAGTTGTGTGTACGGCAGATCTTCTCGGATCTAGTCCGTTTTTGTGTTGTAGGTCTGGCTTTTCTGATCTACGGTAGTCATCATCGGCGATGGTTACTGCTCTGCGTTGGTCCTTCAGGGCCTTAGCACGACGACTTCCCGTATGTCTACTACAACAAGCTTTTCTACGACAAGCTTTCTCCGGCTCCAGTGAGGAAGGGGTGAGGACGGCGGCGCGCCTTCGGCTCGCTTCATTGCTTGTAGTCATCGCTAGGTGGTCTGAAGACCTATTTGTAATTTTCATTACTTTTGGATCCTTTGTACCGTTGTTGATAGTAATAGATCGGTTGGCCTATTAAAAAATAGTAAAATCAAACAAATAAAGCAGAAATTGCTCCCATTGGAAGCACATAATGGAAATGTGCAACCACATAATACGAGTTTTCGGAAATGTGAATTCACTAAGAAGTGGTAACAGGCCAAATAACTAGTAGTAATAAAACAGACCTCTATGACTCTGTTTTGGTGAAGGATGATATGTAAAGGAAGGCAACATCGCTGTCAAAAAAATAAAGATTCATTTGGCAAATTCCCAAATGCAGCTGTTAATCTGGAAACCAGGAAGGCGTCATCGTGGCTGCATTATCCGTGATTCGTCTGGCCAATTCCTGACAGCTTTGGCGGGTCCCAGAAAAAATCATCTGGGACCGTCGATCGCTTTCTTCTCCAGGTGAAATTTATCCGTCGTCTATTCTAGCCAGGAAAAAAAAAATGATGACGGCACATTATCGCCAGAGACAGATCGCGCTGCATCGCCAGGTAGGACCGCAGGAGAGCACGTCGTCTTCACGGCGTCGCACAGCCACAGCGCAGCGGCGACGCTTCTGGATGGACGGACACCCAGCTGAATCTGACGCTCCCGTTGCCGTCTCACTCACTGCTCCATGACCTGCTGCGACGTACTCCAATCTCCACCGTAAACTTGGACGGATTTACGGACCCCGGCCCCGTGCACTCCGTCGCCTGGTTCGCCATGGATCGCCGCCGCGCCGCTCTCCTATCCGCCGCGCTCCTCCTGCTGCTAGCCGCCACGCCCGCGCTCTCCGCCGGCGCCGGCACCATCGTCTTCACCACGCTCGGCCGCAGCCGCTACGCCTTCGACATCTTTGCCCTGCCGCTCAACCAGCTCGCCCTGCCCTCCTCCTCCCCCTTCCTCTCTGCCTCATCCGAGGTCCGCCTCACCGACGGCGTGTCCGTCAACTACAACGGCAACTTCGCCCCCTCCTCCGACGCGCTCCTCTTCGTCTCCGAGCGCAACGGCTCCCACAACATCTACCTATCCCCCGTCCCCAAAGCCCCCACCTCCCGCCGCGAGGCCGTCGCGCTCGAGGACGACTCGCCGCCGACGCCCCTGCTCCCCTGGTCGGACCCCGCAGCGCTCCGCGACCGCCCGACCCTCACCGGCGACGGCTCTCGCCTCGTCTACGTCTCCACGGCGCTCCCCGCGGCCGCCCCGCGCCGGAGCTGGGCGGCCGTCTACTCCTTGCGCGTCTCCCCCACCTCCGGCCGCGCGCCGCGCCGCCTCACCCCGCCCGGCGTCGCCGACTTCAGCCCCGCCGTCTCGCCCTCCGGGGACTGGACCGCCGCCGCCTCCCCCGGCGCCGACGGTGGGCCGGCGAGGTGCAGGACCTCCGCACCGACGTTTAC
This sequence comes from Poa pratensis, assembly GCA_947311845.1. NCBI lineage: Eukaryota > Viridiplantae > Streptophyta > Magnoliopsida > Poales > Poaceae > Poa > Poa pratensis. The sequence continues at coordinate 8,009,022 of CAMZMU010000115.1, read as the reverse complement.
GTGTTCCGGACCGACGACGGGTCCTGGCGGACGCTGGTCGTGGAGGACGGCGGCTGGCCGTGCTGGGCCGACGACGGCACGCTCTTCTTCCACCGCCGGGACGCCGACGGCTGGTACGGCGTGTACCGCGCCAAGATCGAGGTTTCCACCACGGGAGACGGGCTGTCGGCGGCGTCCGTGGAGCGGATCACCCCGCCGGGTTCCACGCCTTCACGCCTGCCGCCTCGCCCGGCGCGCCGGGGCTCGTGGCGGTGGCCACCAGGCGGCCGGGGTCTGACTACCGCCACATCGAGGTGATCGACCTGAGCTCTGGCAGCGAGAACGCCGCATACTTCGAGGTAACCAGGCCCGTGGCGCCGCGGGCGCACCACTTCAACCCCTTCGTCTCCCCGGACGGCGCGCGCGTCGGGTACCACCGGTGCCGGGGCAGCGGGAACGGAGACTCGCCGCTGCTGCTGGAGAGCGTCAGGAGCCCAAAGCCGGACGCGTTCTCGCTGTTCAGGATCGACGGGTCCTACTCTTCCTTCTCGCCAGACGGCAAGAGGATCGCCTTCGTCGGGCTGCCGGGCTATACGTGGTGAACTCTGACGGCTCAGGCGGCCGGCGGAAGATCTTCTCCGGGAACGCCTTCCCGACATCGTGGGACTGGAAGAGGAAAGGCGTTGTATACACCAGCATCGGGCCGGACTTCGCGAGCGAGAGCACGGAGGTGGACGTTGTGGCCGTGTCCGTCGGCGATGAGGACGACCACGGCTCTCAAATCTCTATCAAGAAGCTCTCTATCGGAGGCAAGAACAATGCGTTCCCATCCCCGTCGCCGGACGGCAAGTGGCTGGTGTTCCGCTCCGGGAGGTCCGGGCACAAGAACCTGTACATCATGAACGCCGAGGATGGCGAGGCCAGCGGCATTCGACGCCTCACCGACGGCCCATGGACCGACACCATGTGCAACTGGTCCCCTGACGGCGAGTGGATCGCCTTCGCCTCTGACCGGCACAACCCTGGAGGCGGCAGCTTTGCCATCTACATGGTCCACCCGAACGGCACCGGCTTGCGGAGGGTGGTGCACAGCGCCGACGGTGGCAGGACGAATCACCCCTGGTTCAGCCCGGACTCCAAGAGCCTGGTGTTCACCTCGGACCTCGCCGCCGTCTCTGCCGAGCCCATCTCGAACCCACACCATTACCAGCCCTACGGGGAGATCTTCACCATCAACATCGACGGCTCGGGCCTCCAGCGGCTCACCCACAACTCGTTCGAGGACGGCACACCGACATGGACACCATACTTCCTCGAGCCTCGGGACGTCGGCGAGACGTTGCAGGCCTCCGGCAGGTGCGCGTTCCAGGACTGTCACTGGCTCGACATAGATGCCCAGCCTGAAGAAGATGATGGCCTTCGCTATGCCCACGGCAACAAGATCAGCTGCTAGAAGTGTGTCCTGAAGAAACCAATGAGAGCATGTCTGTACTGTACAAATCCTACTGTCTAAATGTTGGCCCTGCAGTGCAGGAGCCTATCTGCTAATGCTTAGTATTGTACCTGTATTTTCCTAGGAATAAGGTCATGTAAAGTGATGCTTGGCCCTGCAGTGCAGGAGCCTATCTGCTAATGCTTAGTATTGTACCTGTATTTTCCCAGGAATAAGGTCATGTAAAGTGCCATTTTAAGGCAAATATGAACCAACTTGTCACTAGACTATATGTACTATGAAGTAATCTCCATTTGCTGTCGATTCTTAGCAAAAGAATTGTTGATCGTAGCAGCAATTCTATATTTCTATTGCTGACTGACTGCTACGCATACAGTGGGAAGAACTGAGTCAGGATGGATTGAAAAGAAAAATTTCAACTCTACAGAATAACAAGAATTCTTTCTTATCTTACATCCATACACACGCTACATATACTCATATAACTCGTGCCAGCAAATTACTATCTCATCGGCTGCTGCCACAGAGCTCTACCGACGATCTAACAAACGACCTCCTCCACCATATCTGGAAGGCTCTGCTAAGGTTCGGGCATTCCGTGCCTCTTGACGCGAAGCACTGGAACCATTCTTCGAACAAGCTCTGCTGCTCCTGGAGCGGAAGGGTGAGGAGCGCTTGCCCCAGGCTCTCCTCCAGCACCCTCACATCCAGCCCTTTGGAGCACCTCTGGAGCCAACCGAAATCTGTCAGCATCGGCGCAAACCATCCCCGGAACAACTGGCTCCTCAGATCGCTTGGGCACTGAACTCTCCCTCTCCCGAGTGCGATGAACACGTTCGCAGATATCCGGCTCAGCTCGTACCTGAACATCGGTGATGCTTGCTCGTGCATACTGATGAGTTCGTCTTGATTAGCCCACAGCTCCACGAAATTCTCTGCCATACAGTTGTTTACAAGAATCTCGAATAGCCAGTTGAGGTTCTCACTCTGCTTACTGACTCTTTCAATCTTAGGCTTACTGTTCGTAACTTTCAGCGCCAGCTCTGCGTGGAACTTTGGCTCTGGGTCTTCCTTGAAAAGTTCAACCAGTAAGTTCAGACAGGAACAGCAAATCTGGTACAGGCTCCCTTTGTTTAATCCAGACAAATCCTTCTGGTACACTGAGCTTTTGCTTAGAAGACCATTGATCAAAGATTGCATATCTTTTCTTGCGCCGTTGTTAGTGCTGCTGGTGACAGATTGGATGAGCTGAACTGTCAGGTCTTCCGAGCTGCTCTCTTCTCGTGGTTGCAATCTTGCCAATACATCTTCGGATAATGTTCCATCGAAACTGCATCTTGCAAAGAGGTGCTTTAGCTTCTCTTCCTCATTCTCATTCCATGGGACTGCCTCAATATACTCCAAACATGATCTGATTCCTCTGTCAAACATAATAGAGGAAGCCACCTGTAACTCAAAACATAAAAGCATCTCTCAGTCCAGTTACGAGATTCTTTTCCGAGAATTATAGCAGAAACAAGAAACTAAGAGAAAGTACAGTGAGGTCATCTTGGTAGTGTGCGTATTGATAACAATGTTCCATTTTTATTATGGGCATTTGAACAGCCCCGATGGTACGGTACATTTGCACCCCTACTCTGTTATTCATATCACACTCTTTAAATGGAGACACCAGGACATACTGTGTGTTACAAGAGGTTGTATATAAACAGTGTGCAGACTGCAGAGTACACTCACAGCAGCTAAAGGACCCATGTGTCACCTAGCAAATGTACTTTTGTCCAAAGTAAAATTAATTTGACATCATAATCTATGTTGCAAACATTCTGTACCGATTTCTGTCCTGCCAAGATTAGTACTCTGCTGATATTTCCTACTTTGATCAGAGCTTTTATGTTGTCGTGTTTGCGTGCTATCAATGGGCTGTCTTCAGATCCATGACAATCCTATCCGCACACCCATTATAGATTTGTCCTCCCATAATTACATTCAACAGGTAGGACCACGACAACGGCTGATTAGGTAGACAATGTTCCACATAGACGAATCAATTCTTTCATTAATTCCACTAACCAAGAAGTGCAAAGCACCAGTGAACTATTAATCAGTTGGTTAGTTTCATACTGCTATTTATCCAGACCTAGCTTACCTGGATACATCGTTTAGCGCTCTACACTCGCGCACAAACTCACTAGCGCTCAATTCTAAAGATCAATGAATGAATCCTTAAGGGGCACTGCTATTTCCAGACTTGTCATATGTTTCTACACTACTAAACCTACTTATTGTATAATTTGCAAACTGTCAGTGTACCTCCTAGCATAACAAATGTGGCTTCGCACAAACTGCATATGATGGAACATCCATAGAATTCCAGTTATTTTGACATAAAACATGGTTCAAAACAAACAAACTCTAATATATATAACAGACCAAGTATTCAAGTTTTGCATTGTTATACAACAGACCAAATATTCAAAAACAGGTGCATTTAGTTACTACGAATTTACCGTCATGTTCACAAATGTACCGAAAATCTGCACAACGAATCGACTGAAAAATCAATTGAACTGAATTAAAACAGCAATGTGCTTTGCACGAACAGCATTTATGCAACCACACGGCCATGGTCAGCTGGACTGAACTGGGCAGCAAGTAGGTAAGGAAGGGGGAGGGAACACAAGTGCATCTCACCTCGAGGACACCAATGGCCCGGGACACGCCGGCCCTGGCGAGCCACTGCAGCGGGTCGGCCTCGAACATGAGCTCCACGGCGTCCCTGAACGCCGCCACGTTCTCCACCCCGTCCACCTCGATCCTCTTGCCCCCTCCGCCCACGGCGGCGGGCGCCATGGCGGCGAAGAACCCGCTGTTCTGGTACAGGGCGGCGGAGTCGAGCTCCATGACGACGACGCACCCGCCGTCGCGCCCCCGCAGGCACAGCCTCAGATCCAGCCCCTCCTCCTGCTCCTCTTCCCGCACCGCCACGAACGGGGCCGGCTCCGGCTGCTCCCTCGGCAGCGGCTGGCCGGCGTCGGCGTCGGGGTCGATGGGGGAGACGCGGCCCGGGGAGAGGATCCTGCGCGGGTAGTCGATGAGGCCCGCCAGCTTGGACGACGGCGAGCTGTGGAACGACGAGGGGGACTTGGGCGGGAGCTGCTGCTGCTTCCGCGCGCCGCCGCCGCCGACGAATCCTCCTCCACCAGAGGCGGCTGCGTCGGAGGGGAGGGGCCGGTGGAGGCGGGGTGGTGGTCGGGGCTCTGCGGGACGCCGGCGAAGGAGCAGCACCAGCCCGCGACGGCACGGCGGCGGAGGTGGCGCGCCGCGTAGTCCGCCATCGACGCACGGCGCGCGCGTTAGGGGTGCGGATCTAGGCCTCCGACGGGGCGGTCCTCCTCGCCGCCATTGCCGAGATCGATCCCGAGCAGTGGCTCAGTTCAGCTTAGCTTAGCTAGTGTGGCGCGTACTGCCACCGCGAAATCGGAGGAAAATAAATCGCCGGGCGGCGAGGGGGACCGTCCGGCGGGACCCACGTGGAAGCGAGAGGGGGAGGTCACGCATCGCAGTAACCCGTACACCTACTACGGCGGTGGGGATCCGCTGCGGCGGCCGGCCGTGTGTATGTGGTGTGGGTTTGGGTTGGGACTTGGGAGGTTGACACGTGGCTGGATCTGGGTGGGCGGGAGTTGACGGGACATGGAGGAGCAGAAGGATCGAGTACAAACGAAACGAAGACCCGATCTAAGCAGATCCACCGAAAACAGCCAAGGACTACTGAATCCCGCGAGATCCGTCGGAAACACACTCCACAAACCCTCCAACATCGCTATACGCGTCGCTGAAATGGTGGTCAGATGGGGAGAACCTTATTTCATCTTTAAGAAATCGCCACCGCATCGTCTTCTTGAGTAGTACACAAATCCTAAAGAGACACAAAAAAAAGCATATGAAAACGCGAGCCCTCCTGCTAGCAAGCACCGGGATCCATCGCGCCACCATGGCCTAAGCCCACAGGGACAAGGCAGATCGTCGGCAGCGTTGACGGGAGGATGAGAACCCTATAGCCTGGCTTTCTCCTCCTGGCGTACAAGAGGGGACGGCTCATATTGTTGGACATGTTTATAACCGCGGCTGTTTTTCCATCCACTAAGAGTCAAAACGTCGGCAGCGCCGACGGGATGATGAGAACCCTATCGCCTAGCTTTCTCTTCCTGGCACGTGCAAGAGGGGACGGTTCATATTGTTGGACATGTTTATAACCGCGGCTCATTTTCCATCCACTAAGAGTCCTCCCCCCATGTCTCGCCAGGTAAGGTAATGCACGTAGTGTTTCATCAATCATTATCGAGTAAGTTACAGAGAATTTCAGAGTTTTTTCTTGGTGAAACAACACATGTCTGTAAGAATGTCCCCAGTTTATTTCACCGCATGCGGCCCAAACTATACAAAGGAGATAGCATAACGGATGGAACGAGAACAAGCCCGCACTCTAGCTCTTCATTTTTCCCATTACCAAGTTTCTTTTCTGTGTTGTTTCTAGAGTTGCCAATCTTGACGGTCGTGTGTAAGGCCATCCTTGAGTAGGCCTCCGAACTCTCGTCTGTTGATACCTTGCATCGGGAGAGAGCCGATAATATATTTGAGGAGCTCCTCGGTGCGACATCTCTCTTGCATCGACTACATCCGCGCAGACTGTTCAACTACTTCCTCTATGCCGACGCACGACTACGTTCCCTTCACTAACATGGCATACAACGACAATTAGGTGGTGGTCTTCCCGGTCAGCACATATGTGTTACTTGAAGGAGATATTCCCTAGAGGCACTTAATAAAGATAGTTTATTTGTCATATCTCAGTTGTTCGTAATACGTTTTATACCATGCTATAACTGTATTAAGCGGAAACATTAATACACGTGTGGTAGATAAACAACCAGGTCCCTAGTAGCCTCTATTTAACTAGTTCATTGTGCAATCGATGATCGAGGTTTCCCGATCATGTGACATTGGTGTCAATTGACAATGGAGTCATATTATTGGTAGAATAATGTGATGGACATACCCAATATTTGTAGGATGTAGTCATTACGCCTTTGACCGTGAGATCAACTCTTATCGCTATTCCTAGAAGATGCTTTGATTGCATCAAACGTCATATCTTATATAGGATGACAATAACGGTGTCCCTCTCGGGTATCAAAAGGGAGTATGTTGAGATGAGGGGTCAAGAGCGGGATTTGACAATTCGCATAGCAGGATAGATACTCTAGGGCCCACTCGGTGAGATTATGTCAAATAATCTTGCAAGCATGTGACTAGGTCACGGGGACATATTATCACGGACGAGTAGAAGATAGTGTTGTCGGTAACGAGATCAAGCTAGGTATCATGATATCTATGAACGAGTCTCGGACACGCTAAGTATCGTCAGGCAAAAGGTTTAATACTCGACGTCTAAGGTTCGAATGAAAAAGTTATTCGTTATCTCATAGGGATTAATCCTGGGTATCCAAGGTCCACGGATTAGTCATTAATCGGAGAGCATGTCTCAATTATGTCTGGCGAGATCTCGAACCGTAGGGTAACACACTTAAGGGGAGATGGCATGTTTATTTAGATTGAACGTAGAGAAGAAAATAGAGAGAAGAACACCGGAAGTGTTCCGGACACATCGGAAGTGTTCCGGGTGATATCCGACGATTTGTTGGGACTTTGGGGTCTTGGCACTCTCTTTGGAAAAACAATCAAGGTGGACATGCCTTACACTTGCAAACATGGGGTCTTGAGGATTTTAATTGGATGTGTGGACCATACTAAGATACCGAAAGATCTACTCATGTTTAATACTAGTGAACCGAAAAGGAACTACCGTGCCCCTGCCGTGTCTCTCTATATAAGCTAATCTCTCGACCTCAACCGACTCCCAAAGGTCAATTGCTTTTGCTCTCTCTCTCCCTCCCTTTCGCCGCGTGCGCCGTCCAATCCAAACCAATCCCAAGTGTGTTCCCCACCTGCTCGCGATGAGCCAAAAATAACAGTGAACCAAAAATGCCGGTGAACCAAAAATAAAAGTGAAACGAAAAAGAACTAAATTCGGGTGAACCGAAAATAATACTTAACCAAAAATCCTGGTGAATCGGAAAACTTAGTTAACTGAAAAGATCAAAATTTAGGTGCAGCGAAAATCCCGGTGAACCAAAAATAATAGTGAACCAAAAGGATTTAAATTCGGGGGAAACTAAAATAATATTTAACCAAAAAACGCGTGTGTGTAGACAACTCACAACCCACAAAATGCACATCGACTAAAGTGATTGCGAACCAAAAATAATAATGATTCAAAAATGAGAGTGAACCAAATAATAGTTAACAAAAAATAATATTGAACCCAAAACCGAACTAGACTAGGGTACCCAAAAATAATAGTGAACCAAAAATACCGGTGAACATAAATTAAATTGAACCAAAACGAATTTAAATTCGGGTGAAACAAAAATAATTGGGAACGAAAAAAAAAGTTAACTAAAATAATTGTGAACTGGACGGAACTAAATTCGGTGAACCATAGTAATAGTAATTCAAAAATGTTGGTTAGCCAAAAATAATGGTGAACCGAAAATGCCGATGAACCAAAAATAGAAGTGAAACAAAAAATAAGAATAGTGAAGCCAAAAGAAACTCAATTTAAGTGAACATAAGGTAATGTACCGAAAATACCGGCGAACCAAATATAATAGTGAACCGAAAAGCAACTAAATTCAGCGAGCTGAAATAATAGTGAACAGAAAATGCAGGTGAACAAAAATAACACCGAACTGGAAGGTTCTAAATTCGGGTGAACCAAAAAATAATAGCGAACCAAAAATGTCGGTGAAACAAAAATAATAGTAAACATAAAGTTATCGAACTTTGGAGAATCAATAATAACATTGAAACGAAAATCACAATGAACCAAAAATCCAAGTGAACCGAAAATAATATTGAACCGAAAAGTAGATCTATGCATTCAAAAAGTGTTCATGGATTCATAACCAATAAAACAAATACAAACAAAAGAGAAAAGAAAAATAAGAGTAAATGTAAAAGAAAAAAGAAAAGAAAACAGAAATAAACGTAGAAAGGAAACTGGAGTAGGACACGAGTGATACACGGAACAGAACATTACGTACGTGATACTTCTTTCCCATACTACTACGACTTACTCCCTCCGTTCCTAAATATAAGATGTTTTAGGTGTTACATATGTTGTCTACATGCATACTAAAGTGAGTGAACCTACACATGAAATATGTCTAGATACACTTATGTGCATGTGAATGTGGATAAAAGCTAAAACATCTTATATTTAGAAACGGAGGGAGTAGAAGTCAGAACGAAGTCGAACGAACAAACATATATCAGATTCGAAACATAAGCAACAAAAAAAAATCAGATTCGAAAAAGGAAAAAACAAACATCACGATGCGCCTGCCCAACAAGCGTACGAGATACGCGAGCGGCGAGCCCTATGCCCCTATTTGATTTCGACCCGATCGTGCGTGAATAAAAGGACTCCGTGTGGTTGCACGGCTGCGCCACCAGGTTTAAGCTTTTCCCACATCCCGAAGCCCTAATTACCGACCATGCCGCCGCCGCCGGCGGACCTGCCGGACAACATTGTCGAAGAGATCTTCCTCCGCCTTCCGCCAGATGAGCCAGCATGCCTCGTGCGCGCCTCCCTCACCAGCAAGCTCTGGCTCGGCCTCCTCACGGGCCACGGCTTCCGCGGCAGGTACCGCGAGTTCCATGGAGCTTCCCCAAGGCTGGGCTTCGTTTACTCCATGCGCCCAAACACACGCTTCGCCTCAACCAGCAAGTTCGGCGCGCACACCCTCAAAGACGTGATATCTCATGTGATGGACTGCCGCCATGGCCGAGTTCTCCTCATGGAAGAGCGCGAGGAACCCATGGCGATCATCATGGCGATCGTCGTCTGGGACCCCATGACGGGCTGCCGGAGGGAGTTGTACTCTCCCCGAGACCACTACTACAGCCAAGCGGCCGCAGTGCTATGCGCCGTGACCGGCTGCGACCACCGCGCCTGTCATCACGAGGGGCCCTTCCAGGTTGTCTTCGTCGGCCTGGGATATGCTCGTGGGTATAAGGCATTCGCCCATGTGTCCTTGCCGGAGGTGGGTGAGTGGAGCGATCCGTGCACTGGCCTTGATCTTGGCGGTGGTAAGGATCCAAGCTTTGTCCCAATGGCCCCTGTCCTCATCCAAGACGCAGTTTATTTCATGTTTAAAGATTATGTCTATGGGGATCATGAAGACAATATTGATTATGTCGGAATTATCAAGTACGACTTGCGTTCTAAACGCTTATCACTGATTGATGCGCCGCCCGAGGTGGAGATTGACGGTGCTTGTGTCGATAGTATACTTATGGGGATGGAGGACGGCAGCTTGGGTTTGTACACATGGAAGGAGTAAAACTCAAATTGTGGTCAAGGCAGGTCAGTACAGACCAAGTTGCGGTATGGACTCCACCTATAATCATCGATCTCAAGAAACTTCTTCCAATACAGTTCTGGCAAACACTTACACCAATTGGATGTGTAGACCGCAATGATATCATTTTCGTTAAATTGGAACTTGGCATATACGAGATTAATCTAAAGTCACTGCAGTGGAAGAAGATATGGAAGAGAGAAAATATTGATTTGTTGATTCCGTACATGAGTTTCTACAATCGATGAGGTATATCTACATGTATATTCTTTTGGTATTTAGGAACAACTCTTAATTAGTAATATACAGTGCAACAAGCAAATTATTGAATGTTTTATCAGACCGGGAGTTACATTTGATGTTTCAAGTTACTGTAACATATGTGTTGGAGTAATGTTTGAGTGCTATGTATACTTGAAAGTTAGACCTCACTGTGCTTATGCCTATTTAATTGGCAATTTATATGCTATCATACCATCTACTTTTTGGATTACACTGACAAATCTATTTTTGCAGAAGGGCAGGCCCCTGTGATGCAGCGCATTGACAATTGATGGTCCAATATGCCTCAGGAAAAATTCATCAACGAGAAAAATAACCAACTTGGAGGCGACGGGGTCTTGGGATGAATTTCCTCACTGTTTAGTAGCTGGTTTGGTGAAATGGGGCTTGTTTCTCGTATTGTTATTGGGTTTTGTCAGTAAGCGGGAGAATTCACCATGTTGTTGGTAACTTGGTGTGTAAGCGGGTGAATGTATTTCTTTTTAATGGAACTCTAAATTCTTGCCGAAGTACTATATATGTGCTCTTGTGTTCAGTTAGCTTGAAATTGAATCGCTCGAGAATACCTAAGGCTTCATATTTTATGAAATGTATCTATAGTTTTCACCCCCTGCTGTGATCCTAACTTCATCTCCTAATACTGGTACCATTGTTAAGAGATGATGAGGACATGCCTAGAGCAAGTGGTTTCAGATTATGTCAGGGTTCAGATTTCTTGCGTATATATTGCTACATTTTAACCATTTTGGACCCGTGTGGTATACAGCATGTAGAAATGCATTAATGGACAAATCCTATATTGGCAGGTGAGTTCAAGGAAGAGGAGCGACTCCTTTTTCCCATATTGGCATGGCTTTACTGTCTTTCAAATCCTATACATGTACTTAGCAAATGACTACTTCAGTATCAAGGTAACTGAAGCAGTCATATAGCCTAAATGCAGCGACTCCTGTTTCTGCCACCTGCGATCTCGTGTCCCTTCTGTTTACAAAGTCAAGTGTCCTGATGTAAGAACATCTGCTTTAAAAACAGCACTTTGACATTATGTACTAGTTCAGTTTACAAAGTTATCTAAGATTTATCAGCGATCATGTATGCAAAAGCCACATATAAGCATCATCACCAACAAATCCTTAGAAATAGAACCATGCTGGGATTAGATTCAGATATTGTATCATTTAGTCTGAGAGACCAAACTGTACCTTACTGACAAAAGCCCATAAGAGCAAGAGAATCCAAGCACAACCAGAACATGCACAGAATCAGCCAACTCAGAAGGCATATTGGATCCAGGTTACTTAGCTATCAGGCCTTTGAACTGATCCAAACCTTAGCAGAAAGCATAGAGAAATGAGCCTCCATGATGTTGACAACGAAAACTTATGGTTAACAAAGAAAAATCTATTACGTAATGGTCGCTGCAGCCTTACACTAAGTTACCAAACATATGAAAATCATCTGACTACATGGACATTGGAGGCTACTATTATGTCTTCTTCATTCAACTATGTTGTCCCATATCATGTAACTCCCTTAACTTATAGCTCATTTCTCAGCTATATGCTATACTCTTCAGTAAAATACTAGAAAACTACTGTAAGATCAATACTCGCCTTGCAGCACTACGAAAATTCACAAGATTAATTAAGACATATTAGCAAGCCAGCATTCAGAAATCATCATTTCCTAGACAACATAAACAACTAGCTATAGACATGCTCAACTCAACTGGTCATCAATGCTATATGAACTAGAGACTGGATGAAAGATTTGATAGCAAACATGAGGTTTTAAAATGGTGAGACAAATCTGTTGTCTACGGTGCATCCTTTACACAAACTGAACAACCCGAGCACATGCTTGCTACTGCAAAATAAACCGGAGCTTCATTACGAGATAATCCATTAACCCTTACACGCAACAACAACTACAGCGGGCAACTACAAAGCTTAGTGACAAAACGAAATAGTACGAGAAACAAGCACCACTGCACAGAACCAACTACTCCTACTAAGCAACAACATAATGATTCATCAAGAGACCCATGTCGCAAGCCGGTCATCCTTCCTGCTGATGAGAGTGGCCTCCTGTTCTTCAGCATATCCAACCATACATTGTCGATGCACCGCATCACAGGGTCTCGCCTTTCTCTGCAAAAACAGAGTTGGCATAGCACACCAATTAATGATGAGGCATAAGCATAATTAGGAGTAACATTTGAATATTGCATAGCACATCAAGTTGCTCTAGCACATAAATATAGCATCAAACAGAACTTTCAGTGAAATTAGACATTAAATATTCTGCTTGTTTTTAACTGACATATATAAGCATTTCAAGAGCTTTCTCCAAACAAAATGACACAAGAAAAGGTACAGGTATGTACTACCTCGTGGATTGTTGAAACTCGTATACGGAATCAAAGAAACCAGATATTCTCCATTGGATATCTTCTTGTGCTGTAGTGACTTGGTATCAAGCTTGTAGATGCCAAGGTATGTGGCCACGAAAACGACATCGCTGCCCTCCATAGAACCAAGCAGCCTAGCATTTTCCGTGGGATTTTCAATGGGCTGGAGGCTTTTGATATCTATGACTCTCCGCCGAGTCCACGCCGCAGCCCCGTCGGAACCCATATGCCTTGACCATGTGAAGAGGGTTAACTCCTTGAGGTGTGCAAACCCCAGTTTACCATCCTCCATCGCCATGAGGACGGAGACAGCGGAGCATGAAGTGGAGCGAGCCGCCTCTGGCGCATCAATCAATGACATGGAATGAGATCCCACGTCGTATTTCAGAATTTCTTGCCGAACATCATCATCGAAGGAATCACGCGCGAGCAGGAAGTGGAGCGCGCCGTTGAGCAGGACATTGGGTCTTGCCTTGATGTATCCATTGCCGCCAACAGAAATCCCAGGGCATGGGTCGCTCCACTCAACACCATGACGAAAATCCACCGAGGACGACACGCGCGCTTGTGCAACAAAATCAACAAAATCATCACCAGCAACCCCGTGAAGGGAGAAATGGATGACCCGAAAGGGGCCGTCATGGCTGCAGGCGAGATGGTCGCAGCCATTGACGGCGCAGAGCACGGCGGCCGCGGAGAGTCCGTAGCCGTACACCACCTCGGGCTCCTGCAGCTCCAACCGCCAGCCGGTCATGGGGTCCCAAACGGCGAGCCTCCTGGCATCTTCCAGCGACGCGTTGTTCTCGCCGAGAAGGACGCGGCCATGGCGGCAGTCCCAGGCGGTGTAGTCCCTGTGTCCCCACCCGTCGTCAGGGAGGCGTGCGGAGAACCCCGTGGCGGTGGAGACGAAGGGTGGGGCGGGGAGGACTCCTTCCTCCGACTCCGTGGAATCCCAGGGCGTGCAGTTGAGGAAGCTGAGCATGGGCGGCGGGCCGTGGTGCTCACGGTAGCTGCTGCGGAAGCGAGGGCTGGTGAGGAGGGCGAGCCAGAACTTGCTGGCGAGGGAGGCGCGCACGAGGCACGCCGGCTCGTTCACCGGGAGGCGGAGGAATATCTGCTCCAGAATCTCTTCCAGGAGCGCCGACGCCGTCTCCCCGGCGGCTTCTTCCGGTACCGTCGGCGGCTGCATGGTAGCTGGTGGCAGCGAGCTGGGTAACTTCGGGTGGGGAGAAGTGTTCAGGTAGAGAGCTCGGCGGTGTGTTGTTTGTACCCTGTAGGCTGTACTCTGTACTTCTGTAGTAGAGGCGGTGAGAGTGGCCACTGAAGCGTCCGACAGGTGGTGCAAGGCGTCAAACACCTGTCGACTTGAAACACTCCACCTGTACAGCAAAATGGGCATCCCACGATTCTTCCTACGTTGGCGACTTGGAGAAGCACACCAGCCTCACCTGAACTTGTTCCTTCCTTGTCACTGAACCTGTTTTAACAATGTCTGCTCTCGGCTGTACTTGTTCTGGTCACTGAAGCTGGCTTATGCTTGTGGGCCCCCAGACTAGCTGTCCAGGAACACCGGCATGCATATATTCACGATCCCATGATCAGTTGTCGTGAACAACATACCCGAGTTGGCATTGCATAAGTACATCATCCATTACACGAATTGAAATAGTCTTACAACAAACGGTCACAAGACCGAGTTCAAATAGCTGCCACGCCGGGCAGGAATACTAGCAAACAGCGGAAGTCTTGGCAAAACGCAATAAACCCATGGTAGCGCCTCAACACCTATAGGCAGCTGACCGGGAGACGTCCTAGTTCGCGTAGTCGTCAACGAAGCCTTCCTCCTCCTGAACTTCCTCCTGAAGCTCCTCGTAGTAGGGGTCTAGCTAGGACAATAGCCAGGGGCGAATCCATATGAGTACGTTTGAATGTACTCAGCAAGCTCTATCCAAAAACAAGCTAAAAGGATGCAAATGCATTTTTATGGCTGTGGTAGGTAGGCTAGTATTAGGGTTTTATACACACGGTGGACGGAAAGTTCACCGTGTTATATATGACATCTCTATATCTTTGTTGAAAAAGATACTCCAAAAGATAAAATATTATCTCTCTTAGATACCAAGTATCGTTGAGGTTTTATTCCAAAAACATTTTCATCCTAGGTTTTCTTTGCAGAACTTCTTGGAACTAAGGTTCCTCGGAGTTTTCTTTCGTTATTGATATCCTACCTCAAAGGTATTATCATTCCTTTATCAACACTATACCTCAAAGATACTATAATTCCCTTTCTTCCAGTACTTCCCAAGTACTCACTTTCAACTCAACACAACACCACTTTTCAAAACATCGACACAATGCTAACATCAGGGCATTCCAGCTGTCCATGACCGCGGACGCGGCTATTCGAATAGTTTTGACTCTGCAGAGTTTGTACACTTTCACCACACCATCCGGTACATCTGCCGTGATCTAATCACGAACTGCCCAAGGCAGCATGCACTCATCAGATGATCGATCTTAACTTCCACTATGTCGATGCTAGTATAAGACTACCTCTGCGACTGGGTTTGTTTCTCCCCGGCACCGAGTGAGCTGGCCGTATCTATCCGGTTACCCCCAGTCATCACACCGCCATGGCAGGAGACCCATTGTTGCACTTGGGAGTAAACTTAATCTCCTCTGGATATGTCCCGTTCTCACTCTCCTAGCGACATTTCGGTTCGAGGGACTCGAACCCTTATAGCAAATTGAGGTATAATCTCATACTATCACAAACAAGCTTTCATTAAGCCTGTGCCCATTTTGAGTAATGTGGTTGTACGGTTAGGACTGTTCCGCCGTGTTCTAGGTTATGTGTCGTTTTTCAGAAAAACCATATTCCCATCAATTCCTCTTTCTCATACCACCACTTAGGCAAGGTCCCACCTTCCTAAGATGGTTTTCATAAAACACTTTGTTTTTCCGAAAAACAACACCAGAGTTTCCAACCTATAATTTCCATCTTACTTATTCTGGTAAAGGTGTTTTAGGGGTATAGGGTATCCTATAGTTTTGTCTACAGCCTGGAGTATATACCAGAACATGGGTGTATATAACTAATGCAAGAAAAATATGCATAGTTGACAAGTACAACAAAATAGGTGTAGTTGCAAACTTTTGAGATGGCTTGCCTTGATCAATGGATTGTCCCTGCTGCTGATAATCAATACAATCTCCACAATAATCCTCAGCAGAAAAATCCCTCCTCGCAAGTTTCTAGCGCCGCAAAGTAAAAACACAGAATCAACATACAACAGGACAAGGATTCAACTCATCATACAAAATACAAACAAAGCAAGCAACACTAACATACTTGATACAATCAGTAGCTAGCACTTTTTCTTTTTAATTAATGATGGTTACTTTAATCCCTTAATTAAGTGTTTTAAACAAGCAAACATGATTAAAGCATCCTTCTTATACTTAGGCACTATTAGCATTTTACATCTAATTTCATTTTATTTTTACTTAAGCAGTAACAGTACTAGTATATTAAGAGTAGAAAATTTAGTGAGCTACAGTACCACAACAATCTTACAAACAAGACTAGCAATTTTATTAGTAAGAAACAAACAATTGTTTTATCAGCTTAAAGGACAGAAACTACCATTTTTAGAGTTTATTATGCCCAGGGTGTTTTATTTATCTAAACTTTAAGAAAAACTAGATCTGGGTTCTCTGTAAGTATTAGAAGCTAATGCAATTGGGATTTAGTCCAAAAAGTTACTCACAGAAAATCAAACAAATGCTTAAAAACCCTACTAGTCTAAACTACAACCACATGCCATTTCTAATCTAAGTATCACAAACATATGAGGTAAATTACTACAGAAATCTACACTCATGAGCATTCCAGAACAATTGGATTCATCATTTTTGGATTCATATAACTCAAGTTAATAATAGTTCTTTGATTTAGACCAGTGGCAGTGCAGTAATTATCATGGACACATAGGTTCGGGGGCCGACGAAATAGTTTTCGGAGCCGGAATAAATTAGATAGTATGTATTTAATATTAATTAGTGTAATTAATAGTTAAATATATTTTTATTTAATTAATTTCGATTTTTTTAAGCTGTTTTTCATAAATGGGCCTTAGAGGCCCATTAGGGGAAAAACCTCAAAAAGAAAAAGAAAAGAAAAGGGGGGGGGGGGGGGGGGCAACTGGCCTAGGTGGGCCAAATGGAGCCCACCTAGGGGGTCGGCTGCCCTTGTTGGCCGGCTGGTGTGGGATAGTCCCACACCGCCTGGCTGGCAGGTGTGGCGGCCTCCCTCCACCTATAATATGGGTGCCCCTTGCCTTTGAAAATTACACCAGAAATTCTCTCTCTCTCTCTTTCCCGTTTAAGTCGTGACTCCGATATTGGGGTTGTGCACGGGTTGAGGTTTTCTCCACCATACGCACACCGCCGTGCTGCTAGTCTTCCGGTACAAGTCTTCTACTTCCGCTGCTCGTCCCTGGATCGGAGCCCGGAGGTTGTCATCTCTGCCGTATGTGTGCGACTCCCTGCGAGGCACCACACTTGGGGTGCTAGGAGGTGCTCGCCTCCACCACCATGAGGACGGCGTCACCCTCATCGTCATCGCCGTCTTCATCGCGTCAAGATCTTCGCGACCTCGAGGTCGGCTACGTCGTCTTCATCACGCGTCGTCATCGAAACATATCTTTTGATCGTCGACGCTTACGATCTACAAGGGTATGTATACCGTCTTTTACCGTATAGTATATCTGCATAGAGTAGATCATGGCTAGTATAAGGTTATCGTTGTTAGAATTTATTTTGTTTTCTGTCATTACTCAGCTCTCTATTTGCACTACTATTTCGTCCACATGCAGATGAGTTAGTTATGTCTACTTTCGTCGCATGTGCTTAGATTTACAATACGAATTGTGATGATATTTTTATTAATTAAAAGCACCCAAAATTCTTAACACTCCAGCCCCAGACGTCGTCTATTGGGCCTAACACGCTTCTCAGCCAGATCGATCGATGTACTATAAAATCATGCAACGGCGTAGGTTATTTACTTTTGAGACACTTGACGTGTTCGGTTGCTCACACCCACTCTATACAATGCGAGTGGATGCTAAAAAATAAGTTTGATTGCTCACATGCGGCTTTGGCCCGTACTAGCACGATACTCAAATCTCTCTAGATTCTGGCATGAGGGGAACACTCGCCATTCCACTATTAGGTCGTTCAGTATGGTGTAGGGTCAATCTCGCCGTTACTTATGGAGCCTCGATTTCATTAGGACACATAGATGAATTTTACCATTCGATTTTGTTTTGTGCACCTTGATGATAGGGTAGACGCATGAGTCGGGTGCTCTAGAACATCGAGGAAGGTCCAGTGCCTGAAAATCGTGCTGAGTGCATCATCGGATCTGATTTATACTTGTAGCTTCGGATGTGTTGTTGAAACCGAAGGATAGGGTGCCCCTGCACGTCGCTTAGGCTCCCAAAAGCTACTACCATTTGATTGCTAAACTGATGTCCTTGAGTAGAAATTAACAAGAAAAACAAACTGAAAAAGGAAAAAAAGGTATGGCTTCGCCCGGGTTCGAACCGGAGACCTTCAGTGTGTTAGACTGACGTGATAACCAACTACACCACGAAACCTTGGTGATTACTTTGCACAAGTTATCTTATAATTACGTAAAAGAAGGAAGTGAAGCAGTGTGGCTTCACTGACGCAACGCCCACACACATGCTTATGACATCTCCAGCAACAACGTCGATTAAACTCGTGGACATCCAGCAGGGTTTGGTTTCATCACGTCCGTCGATCGATCAAGGCGTGTAATGCAAGGATACGTACGTACGGCCGGTCTCTAGCTTGGCCATCGATCTATAGCAAACTAGCAAAGGCTTGTCGTCCAAGTCAGATGTAACTATTGACAAATCGAGTAGTAGCTAGCAGTTCGTGTCCTCATACAAGTACATGTACTCTTAATAATAAATTAAGTAATCAAATGTTCGTGCAAATATATACTATTCCATACATATAATATATGCATGTAAGTTGTAACTTCTACCCGGCGGCCCTAGCTAGCTAGCTCGATCTTGTCTAGAGAGATCGCCGGCCGATCGACTTCTTGGCGATCGAGAAGCCTAGCTCCGGCCGGCCGTACCGGCGTCTTGGTGATCGATCGAGAAGCACGTTCATATATACGCGCGGCCGTCGTCGTCCATGGCCTTGCGCCTCGCCTTCTTCAAGGTCCGTCTTTATTTCTGTTTTCTTACTATCCCGGCCGGCCGCAGTGGCGGAGCTAGGACTAGTGGCCAATGTTGTCAAACCTCAAATAAAACTGTAATGATGTCAGAAACTAGGATTAATGTGGTCAATTCCGATGTGTCCATAGCTAAGGTTTCTTTTACTACCAAATTTTAGTGATGTCGCTTGACCACATAGTCATAGTGCAGCTCCGCCACTGGCCGGCCGTACGTCGAGATGTATATATGACGATCGATCGATATATTACCGTGGGTGGGTGGGCTATGCACGTTTGATTTGCCTAACTACTACAGTACTAACTTTGATCGCCTAATGTTGTTAAAAAAAAATTGATCGCCACATAATGTGCATATCAAATCATGTGTTTGTTGCTCTAGCCTAGCCGGCCGGCCTTGAAAAGAGTTACTACTACTACTTTTTGCATGCATGCACACACGATATTTAATTACGATCGAGGAACCCATAGACATCCGAGTTATGGCCTCCCGTTGTTTTCTCTATGTGTATATATATTTGTACGCAGCTTACTCAGGTTTTGTTCCTTGTTTTTTTTGCCATGCACCAAAACTCGTTTTAATTGTGATCGTGAAAAACCACTAAAAAGTCTCTTAATTTCGCGTACCACGACAAGCAGACTTTCTCACGCTGCGTGCTACTCACTCCCTTCCGGTTTATACTTTATAGGTCCACCGCCTATCAATAAATCATCAATAATATGAACTGTACAACATATTTTTTTTATAATATATACCTCGTACTACGTTTGTCATAGTCAATTAGACGTGGAAGTGAACCGAAAGAGAGGGATGACAGGGATGAAAGATGCCAAGGTGACAATTCATTCCACACTCACGCTCCAGCTGAGGACGAGCTAGCTAGCCCTCCCACCCCCTCCGTCGCCGGTGGCCACCTCGGCCACGGCGCAGCCGTGCCGCGCTCTCACTCCGAGACCGACACCCACCCCACCGCCATGACTGTGGCCCGCCGCACCTCGCTGCGGGGTCTCACTGGCCGTGGCTCCCCTGCTGCTACCACCCCGGGCTCTACGGAGCGCCTCCACTTTTCAGCTCCACCAACCCCTGCCTCTAGCTTCAATGCCTCCCCGTCCTATGCCGACATGGCAGCTCGCCTATCTCCTCCCTCTTCAATGCCCGCTGCTGCGCCTGCGCCGTCCACCCACGCCCATGCCCCTTCCGGCACTCCACCGCGCCCAACGGTCCGGAGCATCGTGGTGGCCCCGACCGCGCCATGCGCTGCGGACGCGCAGGTTTCATCGGAATGGCAAGAGGTCCGAAACAAGCGCAGCCGCCGCCCTGCCACCATGCCATCTTCATCGAGCAACTTCAATGCGGCCTGCGCGCCTTGGCTGTCGAGGCCTTTAAACAAGAGCTTAGCGGCCGTTGCTTTCGTTGCTTCTCACCGGAACACTCTGTCCGCCACTGCACCAACGACGCTCGGTGTCTCCACTGCCTTGACGCTGGCCACGCCGCGAGAGGCTGCCCGACTCGCCACCTTCCACGGGTCCCCCTTCCGCCGCTGCCCTCGCCCCGCCGTCGCACCGCCGTGCCGCCGGTAAAGTCTCGCCTCACCTTTCCGCCAGGCCACCCTGACCTCAACCGCCAACCTGTCCATACTCGCATCCGCTTCCCTGCCGCTGACATCTCCTCGCCGGCCACCACACCAGAGGGTACCCCACCGCCGCCACCACCTCCACCACCAACCCACGCCGATCCCTTCCCCACCATGGCTGGTGAACTTGGCTTTGTTCGGAGGTCGCTGCGTACGAGGGTGGCGCTTGAGCTGACGCAGGACATGGCAGCGGAGGAGATGGTGCTTCGTCGATCCGCGCTCGTCTTCACGGTCTCCGGCGCCCAACCTCGCCTTGCGCCGGGCCACGTTCTTGAAGGCCTGCTGCATGACTTCCCCGGCTTGCCTCCCTCTGTTGTGCAGATCTCCATCAGGCAGTCGGGAACCTTCTTCGCCCGGTTCTCCGACTCTCGCTGGTTTAACCTCATCGCCGAACACCCGGTCTTCCACTTCCGCGGGACGCCCATCCTCATCAAGCGCTGGAACCGGCTCACCTTCGCTACTCTGCGGCAGTACAGGTTCAGCGTGCGCCTCTTCATCGAGCAGCTTGCGCCGCAGGCCTGGGCCCTGAACACCGTGCAGCGCGCTCTCCCGGGCTGCTTCATCCACACCGTGGCCGGGGAGACGCATGGGAAGCTCGACCTCTCCTACTTTGTGGTGGAGGCTTGGGTCGAGCGCCTGGAGGACGTGCCAACTGAAGCCATCATCGACCTCCACGAGCCGGCGCCCTGCACAGACCCGCTGTCTCATGCCGTGCTGCCGCCCGGGTTCTCCTCGACGGACGCGCCGACCGCTGGAGCGACTCCGGCAACGTGCTGTCCCAAGAATCACCTCAGCGAGCGCCCTCCCCGGATGCTCGGCACGACCGCGCTTGTGCACCTCGACTCATCTACCTTCATCAGGCCGGCGTTGGCGCCGCGTGACCGCTGGAATGGGCGCGGCGGCGACGGCCCTGACGACGACGGTGACATGCTTGAGGAGGAGCAGGTGCACCCTTGGACGCATGGGGTGCCCGATGATGTTTGGCACCAGCGCCTCGAGGCCACATCCTCCGGCGCCGCCGCCGGCCAGCACCGCCCACGTCGGCAGCGTGGTGGCAGGACCCACGACACTTCTGCTCCGCTGGACCTGCTCCTCGTGCCCCTCGTCGCCCCACCTCTCAACGACGGCGAGACGACGGTGCCCGTGCCCTGCACCGCCGCTGACCCTAACGGCGTCCACGCCGTGACGGGTCTGCCTCGTGACACGGCCGGCTCCGTTACCCTGACGGCCGCGTCACCGCTGGACCGCAGCTGCATCATGGACACGCCTGTCGCCCAGGCTCAAGCCCCGGTCAACAGCAACTTGCAAGAGACTCTGCAGCCCGTGCCGCCCTCCTCCCTGGAATGGCAACTGAAGCATACCGCAGACCCTGCTGCCTCCTTCGGGGAATCACTGCAGCCTCCCACGTTGGGATTGGCAAGTCAGGACGTGCTGGCGCAACTGCCCGCCAATGCGGTGACCGCCAGCTCTGCGGAAGAGGGCATGCCTGCTGCGGATGCAGAAGCCCTGGCCCCACCTGTGGGAGCTGCCAGCTGCAGCCGCGTGCTACTGCTCCACCACGCTGCGGACCCGCCGGCCGCCGCCGTCGATCTGGTCACCCCTTTGCAGAGCTATGTGGAAGAGCCTGTTGTTGGGCTGCTGTTGGACTGTGAGGCCCAAGAGATCATCACGGGCTCCACTCTGCTTACCCCTGCCGTCACGGATCGTGAAGCCCAAGGCCCAGCCCAGATGACCACCGCTGACTTGCTGCGTGACCTCATACAGCCCATCACTCCTGGCATCCTCCTCGCTCCCAGCTCCCAGCACACCCCACCAGGGCCACCGCGCCGCTCCAAGGCGAAATGCGCAACCTCCCCTCGCCGGAGCCACCGCGTGCAAAACCGCAAGCAGGCGGTGACGGGCGGCGGAAACGGGACAATGAGGGCGGCGCGCAAGTTAATTGTCTCCAAGCGCGGCCTCGCCATCGCGGAGAAGGGGGAGGAATCCGACGACGACACGCTTCTCAAATATGATACGGCGCTGGACTCTACCCTCTCCACCAACCAGATGGGCGCCCTCTCCATCCTCGCGAAGGGAGCGCGCGGAAGGCGCCGTGCCGCGGCAGCGACGGGCCAGCTCGTCTCTTCCGTCCAGTAGGTCTGTGTTCGTCATGCCTGTCGTATTAGTTCCCCAATGAATTGCAACTACTTGATCTGGAATGTTAGAGGCCTGAATGATCTAGCTCGTAGAGGTGTAGTGCTTGCTGTTATCCGAAAGCACAATGTATCCTTTGTCTGCCTTCAAGAAACCAAGCTGAACTTCATTGATTTGAGCATTGTTCGGGAATGTTGTGGCCCTCTGTTCTCTGAATTTCGCTATGCCCCTGCTGTGGGAACGAGAGGTGGCATCTTGGTTGCCTGGAAACCTGAGACGTTTCAATGCTCCATGCACATCATGTCGTCGTCCTATGTTGCTGTCAACGGAGTGCTCTGCAACTCCAGTGAGAATCTGAACTTAATTGCTGTCTACGGTCCTCAGCTGGACTCTGACAAAGAGTTGTTCCTGCAAGACTTACAAGCAAAAATCAACATCGACCTCCCTCCTGCCACAGCCACGATTATTGTTGGGGACTTCAACATGATTGTGAAAGCTTCTGATAAGAGCAACACGAACTTGAATAGGAGAAACATGGCCAAGTTCAGAAAGTTCATTAATGATCAGTAGTTGAAAGATCTCTACCTGCACGGTAGGAGGTACACTTGGAGCAACGAGCAACGGGTTGCCACCATGGTAAAATTGGACAGGGTCTTGTTCAACCAGGAGTGGGACATGGCATTCCCTAGCTGCATCCTCCAAGCTCTATCCTCGGAAATGTCCGATCACTGTCCCATCCTCCTAAGCAGCGATGCGGGGTTCAAGTCAGTCCGCAGATTCAGGTTTGAGCAGGCTTGGATCTCCAGGGAGGATTTCATGGACGTGGTGCTTTCAGCCTGGAACTCAGTTCAACAGCATGTCGATCCTTTCATAAACCTGCATGTTAAACTTACCACCACCGCCCATGCTTTGACAAAATGGAGCGCGCAGTTCACCTCTGACCTAGCACTCAGAGCAGCTATCACTAGCGAACTTATTTTCAAGCTTGATCAAGCAATGGAGAAGAGACCTTTAAGTGACGAGGAGAGACAGTTCCGGTCGATGTTGAAGATGAACAGGCTGGGAATAGAGGCAATTCAGAGAACACAATGGCGCCAACGATCCAGGATCCAGTGGCTGAAAGAGGGTGATGCAAGTACCAGATTTTTCCATGCAAAGGCATCTGCTAGGAGACGCAAGAGCTTTATTCACCGAATTGAATTTGAAGGTGTCGTACACACTGAACAACAAGGCAAAATTGATGCTATCAGAAGGTACTTTCAACAGATTCTTGGTCAAACTAAGCCACGGCTGCACTCCCTCAACCTTGGTTTACTTGGGATTGAGCCCCTGAACTTATCTGACATGGAAGCCCCCATCAATGCTGAAGAAGTGCGTGCTGCTATAATGGATCTGCCCTCCGACAAAGCTCCCGGCAGTGATGGTTTCACTGCCATCTTCTTCAAAAAATGCTGGGACATTATCAGATATGATGTCATGAGAGCCATTGAGGCATTGGAATGTTGTACTTCAAGAAACCTTAACCTGCTCAACTCAGCCATCATGGTGTTGCTGCCCAAGTCTCCTGATGCTGCGCACCCTCATGAATTCAGACCTATAAGTCTTGTCCACTTCTTTGCGAAGTTGTTCACCAAAATTCTTGCCTTGCGGTTGCGTCCGAGGATGCACGAACTAGTCAATTCCTGCCAGAGTGCTTTCATCAAGAACAGAGCCATCCATGACAACTTTGTTTTCGTCCGTGCTCAAGCCAAACTCTTCAGGCAACGCAAAGTCCCTGCACTGTTACTCAAACTTGACCTGCAAAAAGCCTTCGATTCTATCTCTTGGGAATTCCTGCTTGAAGTACTCGAGGCCAAGGGGTTTGGGCAAAAATGGCGAGACTGGATTGCCTGCCTTCTATTCACTGCTTCTACTCAGATAGCCGTCAACGGTGAACTGTCGGAGTTCATCCAGCACAGACGTGGGCTGCGACAGGGCGATCCGCTTTCGCCACAGCTGTTCGTCATCGCCACCGACACCCTTGCTGCCATGTTCTCCATGGCGGACCAAGTAGGGGCCCTCAGAACCAGCAGATTTCTACAGGCAAAGAATCGCATCTCCATGTATGCTGACGATGTTGTCATTTTCACCGAACCTGATCCAACTGAGCTCCACTCAGTCAAATCGCTGATGCAATGTTTTGGGGAGGCTTCTGGACTGCTAACCAACTTTGCAAAAAGTTCTATTATTCCAATCCACTGCTCCCAGATTGATACCAATGCCCTTGCAGCGATCCTTGCCTGCCCTGTCCAAAGCTTTCCTTGTATATATCTGGGCCTCCCCTTATCTGACCAGCGCCTGCGTAAAGGTGATCTGCAACCCTACCTCGACAAGCTGGCAAGTAAAGTCAAGGGCTGGAATAAAGGAAATTTTTCTCTTGATGCTAGACTGCTGCTGGTCAAATATGTACTATCTGCCATGAACATCTATCACCTACTTGTCATTGACCCACCAATCTGGTTGACCAAAGCGATTGACAAGCTGCGCAGAGGTTTCCTTTGGTGCAATGATGAACTTGCAACGGTGGTCGCTGCCTTGTGCGTTGGGAGGCCATTTGTCGTCCGCTGGATTTCGGTGGGCTTGCTATTACTGACCTCCACCGCAAAGCCACTGCCCTGAGAGTTAGATGGTTGTGGCACACCTGGACCGAAGATGACAAAGCCTGGGGCGACCTACCGCTGGGAATTGATGACCGTGCTCGCAGCCTGTTCAACTCAGCAGTATCCTTCAACTTAGGTGATGGACAGAAAATCAATTTCTGGCAAGACCCCTGGACAGCTGATCATCAAAGCCTTGCTTCTTTTGCACCCGACCTCTTCAAGTGCTGCACCAAGCGCAACCTTACAGTTGCACAGGCCATCACCGGCAACAAATGGATGATGCATTTCAAGCGTGACCTACCTACCATTGCTTTGACTCAGTTCCTCCTTGTCCATGACCTTCTGGTCAATATTGAGCTGCGGCCCGAGACATCTGACTCGGTTACCTGGTTATGGACACCAAATGGCCAGTACTCAGCGACGTCTGCATATGAGATGCAGTTCGAGGGCTCCATCCGTTTCTCTTTCCGGGACATCATTTGGAGCAGTAGCGCGCCACTGAAGTGTCGTATATTTTGCTGGCTTGCTCTCCGTGGCAAATGCAACACCGCTGATTGTCTTCAGAAGAAGGGGTGGCCGCATAATGCAGCATGTGTCTTCTGCCTCAGCACACAGGAAACAGCACTTCATCTTCTCGCCACCTGCCCCGTCATCACTCGGCTATGGGAGATGATCATTCGGACAGCAGCGCTCAACCCCAACCTAAGGCCACGAGTTGACACGACTTCATTACAGGAATGGCTCATGACATCTAGCCTCCGGCTGCCACCGCCGAAGAGGAAAAGCTGGGCGGCCTTAGTTCATCTAACATGGTGGTCCATTTGGAAAGAACGCAATGCCAGAATTTTCAACAACAAAGCTGAACCACTTACCAGAATTCACTCCATCATTATCGATGAGGCTAGATGCTGGAGAGACGCTGGAAGAACAGGTGCTGCAGACCTGTTATTAAGACCCAGGGAACCTGACTAAGTAGCTGGCTTTCTATTTTTTGGTCTGCAGCTCTTTGCTGCAGTCTTTGTTCCCCTTTAGTTAGCTTTTTTTGTTTTTCTTTTTTGGTTACCTTGTACTCTGTACACTCTTCTAATTGAAATGAAAAGCAGGCTCGACTGCCTTTTCCGTCAAAGAGAGGGATGAGTACTACCAAAATCTAGTCTAGTATATAGTACGAAACCACTATGGAATACAATGCACCCATAATATGATAGAGATCGTTGGCCTTGATAAATGATAGAGATGACTCTAATTTTCTTAAATCTACGTTAATTTATTTATTTTGAGAACAACAATTTTGAATCTTAGGCTAGGATTGCACCCAATTATTTTTCTCTTCTCCCGCATCGCTCTCACGTACTCCCTCCGTTCGGAAAAGGATGACTTCTATTTGTCCAAATACGGATGTATCTAGACATGTTACAAGTATAGATACATCCATATTTGAACAAATGGAAGTCATCTTTTTCCGAACGGAGGAAGTAAACAACGACAACAACATCTCCCTAGAAGACTGACAATTCTCTATAACAATTTCAATATTTTTAATACAACAATTTTGAATTTTTTTAGGGAACAATTTTGGTTCTTAGGTTAGGAGGAGACACTATTGTTTTTCTCTTTCAGTCGCGTTACTCTCACGTCAACCACAAGTCCACAACAGTCTCCACCGTTACCGTTGCCTGCTACCAACGGCGGCGACCCTCTTGCCGGCGCCGGCACCCATCATGGGGAGCGGTTCTTCGGCGACGGCCATTTCCGCCTTCCCCGAGATGCCCCTCCAGCCCCAGCCTGCTTCCGACGCCTCGCTCGCCGCCTTCACCGCGGCCACATCCGGTGAGATCCGTGCGGGGTGACAAGGGTAAGGATCTGCTATTGCTCCCGGCGCTCTCGTCGATCCAATCCGGTGGATTAGTTTAGGCCGGCGGCGGTCGTTAGGATCGACGGTGAGGTCGCGACATGAATCGCTGCGGCGAGACACCCAACCCAGTGTTTGCTCCTTCTGAAATTGTTTACGGATTCACAAGGAAATCCAGCTGTTCCTGTCACGGAGGCTGCACTGTCGCCCACACTTGTCTTTCAGGGGAGTTTTGATCTCACTGATATTTAACTAGTGCACACCAAATCCCAATTATAGAGTAATTTTACTTGAGCACATTTCAGTAGGAACACAATGCCTTGTAGCATGATAGCCAACAGTTGTTGAGGTTGTAAGAGCCAAGCTTGTTTTACACGATGCTGGAACCGCAACTGCAACATTTTTGTGTTTTGAGCAGCGTTTCTTTCTCGTTAATGTTCCTACGCTTTACCATTTGTTTGATCGACTTAATCTGTCCCTGAATATTCTGTGTTTTCTCATGTCTGCAGGCTGCAAGGCATCTTGCGAGGCTTCGACCGCCGAACGTGATTCACAACCAGGCAGCAGCCGCGGCTTCGTCTTGCAAGGTCTTTCTTCCCTTCTACACTTGATGCTTATATATATGGGTGTCCAACAGAAAGATTGACGCCAGCTTGGTTCATGGGCTGCCAATTTCGAGCGGTGTCTCCGCATCGTGACAGCTGTTAACGCTGTTGAATACAGTCACATTTTTTCAGCCGGCTTAATCTTTTGTTGTCTCACAGGCTGCAACGCATCTTGCAAAGCATGGATCTGCAAATGGGATATACAATAAGGTAGCTGCGGCGTCGTCGTTGCCTTCTTTCACGGCACCTGCTACAAATACAGCTACCGGCGCAGGTATCATATTTGCAAATATGCTAGCCTTACTAAGTTGTGCCCAGTATGCTCTGTTGTTCTACTTCTTTCTGTGTAAACTCTAGACCTTAATATATATTCTACGCCTTGCTGATTTCCTTTTACCATGGAGGAAGTAAGTTTCTGCTTTGTGCTTAATTAATGCAGGCAGTGTGCTTAGAAATCTACGGCAGAGGTACCAATCGAGCTTTGGTCAAAGGGTACGGGGCATACACTATGATGCCGCTTCTCTTCATAAAGAGATTTATAGGAGGGATCCAAAAAGTGTTGTAGAAAAGTTTAAAAGTCGTCCCTCACTACTCTCCAACCCCTCAGCTCTCTCGGAGTATGTACAAGCAGTTATTGATCTTGAGTTGCTAACTCGAGGTATCCATCCTATCATTCGCCAAAGTTACTGCTTGTTATGTACTTATGTGCAAATAAAATCAAATTTTCTTTGTAAACAACATGTGATTTGGTATGGCAACTTTCTGTGTGCATCCATGGGTTAATATAATATATGTTTATATGCAGGAATCGCTAATGCAGCAAGGACGGAAGGAGGTTTCCAGTTGTCAAAACTTGGTGCTGTTGGTACCTATAGGGAACCCTTTTATGTGGTAGAGAAAGGTCGATTTCTGAAGCAGCTTTTGCGCACTATGTCTGCCATTACAGTTACTGGCCTCGCTGTGTATGGCATTAAGTATGTGCTTGATAGATACGATGATGAGGAACTTACGAAGTTCGATGGTTTGAAAGAAGTGACTAGTGATTCAAAAACAAAACTAAGTGATGTGAAGGGGGTTGATGAAGCCAAAGCTGACCTCGAGGACATATCTGTATCTACGAGATCCCAAGGTAAGTGTGACATTGCCACCAGTCTGTATACTGATGTTCCAGTTGAGCAATCCTTTCTTTGTTGTTAACCTGGTTTCACATGCTTTGCAGCGTTTCACACGCCTCGGTGGCAAGCTTCCAAAGGGTGTTCTGCTTGTGGGTCCACCTGGCACAGGGAAGACCATGTTGGCAAGGGCTGTGGCTGGAGAAGCCGGTGTCCCTTTCTTCTCGTGCAGTGGTAGTGATTTCGAGGAGTTGTATGTTGGTGTTGGCGCTAAGAGAGTGAGGGAGCTCTTCAGTGAAGCAAAGAAGCGATCTCCTTGCATAATATTTATTGATGAAATTGATGCCATTGGTGGGCGCAGAAACCCAGGGGATTCAACATGGCTGAGGCAGACCTTGAACCAGCTGCTCACTGAGATGGATGGCTTCAAGCAGAATGACGGGATTATTGTGCTTGCCGCAACCAACTTCCCCGAAAGTCTTGATAAAGCCCTCGTCAGGCCAGGCCGTCTTGACCGTCAAGTTCATGTTCCTATTCCAGATGTTGAGGGCCGACGGCAGATCCTTGATGCTTATTTGTCAAAGGTACAGCGTCATTGACTTTACTTTTTTGCGGTCTTTAATGCAAGACTTAAACTTTGAGCTATTATGTGAAATATTCCATGCAGGTGTTGAAAGCCAAGGGTGTGGATGCAATGACAATTGCGAAGGGGACACCTGGGTTCTCAGGTGCAGACCTCGCAAACCTGGTGAACGACGCTGCTCTCAAGGCTGCCAAGGATGGTGCGAAATCTGTTACGATGCAACACGTAGAGGATGCCAAGGACAGGATCATGATGGGTAGCGAGCGCAAGTCGGCCGTGATATCTGATCATTCAAGGAAGATGACGGCATACCACGAGGGAGGCCACGCCCTTGTTGCAGTCCTAACGGAGGGCGCTGACCTTGTCCACAAGGCCACCATTGTTCCCAGAGGAAATGCTCTTGGCATGGTGACGCAGCTGCCAGGAGAAGACAGCGAGCTCGAAATATCGAGAAAGCAGATGCTGGCGACGCTGGATGTCCTCATGGGTGGGCGGGTGGCCGAGGAGCTTATATTCGGAGAAGCTGGGGTCACCACGGGCCCCTCATCTGATCTAAACCAGGCGACTCAGCTGGCGAAGGACATGGTCACCAAGTATGGCATGAGCAAGCAGGTGGGCCTCGTTTCCCACAACGACGGCACGCCCATGAGCGGGCAGACGTCGGCGCTGGTTGATGAGGAGGTAAAAGCACTGTTGGACAAGGCTTACGATAACGCGAAGACGATTCTCACGACACACAGCAAAGAGCTCCATGCCCTAGCCAACGCCCTCCTGAAGCATGAAACTCTCACTGGTGACCAGATCAAGAAACTAGTATCGGCGGGTAGATGGTTTTAAAGCTGGAGAGGAGAGGCTTACAGAAGATTTTTTTTTTGTTCTGAAACTTTTGTGCACACAGCCATTAAGCCATACACACAAACGTAAAGAGCGATACGTAGGGTCTGGACTATCCGAGCATTGTTTCTTAAGTCTGAAGAGAGTACAGTGTTTTGCATCCTGTCATTAAAACTCTTGTTTTCAATTTCATCATGTACCGCAAGATTTCGGAATTACTCTTGCAATCGAATAGAGTTCCTTTGAACGAGCACATGCATATATATAATGCAATTTTAGTCCTAGTTACATACTCCCTCTATTTGTAAAATAATGATGTTTTAAGCACTGCCTCGATCTCCAATTTACTCCGTACATGTTTTTCCATTTGTTTTGTGGAGATGCGTTAGCAGAAAATCACGAAATTAATATTATAAAATATGTTTCAGTCCTGAAATAAAGACTAGGTTTGGATCCAAAAAAAAGGTACGAGTGTGTGGACAAATGTTAATTTGGTACAGAAGTAATAGGACAACTTATTAGTCACAATTCGAAGAAAACATATATGCGATTCTTCTCCAAAAGATCTGGCAACACTCCACTTTGATAATTATGCATCTTCTAGTCACAATTGAGAAGAAAACAAGAGTCTCATGGTTCCCGGTAGATGTGAGGGTATCTACATTGATGAGGTTCTGCTGAGTTTTTCCATGGTCCGCTCTTCCTTCCCAGTGAATTATCTTGGTTTTCTACTCTTCGTGTATCACGTTTTAGAAAGACAGATTTCCAACATATTGAGGACCAAGTGCTAGGAAGGTGGTGGCTTGGCAAGGGAAGCACTTGACTACTGATGGTAAAGCGGTCTTGGTGATATATGGTGGGTGTTCCTGAAATCACAATGTCAAGCTCTCCAACGACAAGTGACATGGCCATAGTGTGGCATTCAAAGGTGAAACTCCGATCCTCCTTTATGCGTGTCCATCTGCTATTCTCTCGGGTGGTATATTACTTGACCCTCCTACCCATTGCTACATTAGATTTGAGTGAGGATGAACGGAAGCAATGGAGGAGCTCGAGGACGCATGAGAGCTCAAACCATCCAAAAGAGAAACTTGGAAGTGAAGGAAATTTTCTTTAGTGACAAGTGCACTTTTGAGCCCTTTTTAACATATATAACAGCTGGTAAAAATCATGTAGCTAGGAGTAGGAGACTGAAACAGCATGCATAATCATTGTTAATCGTATGTTTAAGTGAGCAAGTCCTATCTAAAAGGTGCAAATTTTGTTTAGTGACAAGTGCACTTTCGTTTACATATTTTGCAGCTGGTTAAAAGTACGTAGCTAGGAGTAGGACTCTGAAATTGGATGCACATATCATTGTTGCTCTTTTCAGATGGTAATAATTCCTAATAAAATCTTGGGATACATATTTGAGATCCGAAGTAGGAGTTTTTACTGACAGGGTACAAAATGCTACGCTCTCTTGAGACTTGGAGATATCCAAAAAACAAAAATTACAGATATCCAGAAAAGAAGTCAGAGATATCCAGAACAAAAATCAATCTTCACATTTTGTGTGCATGCACCAAAAGTATCTGGAAAAAAAAGTACTTCATGTAAGCGTCACTATTAGGGTGAAGGTGGTGTTCCCTGATCTTGTTGGCTATTGTTAAGATCTACTTGTCCTTGTGTGGTGGATATTGGTTTCATGATCTTGTCACCAGCGAGTGAAGGAGATGTTTCCTGATTCTGTTGGCCATTGTTAAGTCCACCTGCTTGTCCTTCTGTTGGTACTAGCTTTGTGATCTTGTCACCAGCGAGAGAAGGAGATGTTTTCTGATTCTGCTGGCCATTGTTAAGTCCACCTCCTTGTCCTTCAGTTGGTACTAGCTTTGTGATCATGTCGCCAGCGAGAGAAGGTGTTCCCTGATTATGCTGACTATTGTTAAGACCGACTACTTGTGCTTGTGTCGATATGTGTTTTTTGATCTCGTCAACAGTGAGAGGAGTCCCCTGATTGTGCCGACTATATATTGTCAAGACCAGCTACTTGTTTTGTCGACACTAGTTTCACGATCTCAGTTTGCTAGCGCATGAAGCTCCTCGTTGTGCTCCGTGAGAATCGTTTTCGCGTTCTTGTAAGCGTTGTCCAATAATTCTTTTACTACCTCATCAACCAGGGCTGTCGTTTTCCCGCTCATGGTTGCTGTCTTCCCACCATCATTCTTGTTATAGGAAACAAGGCCAACCCGTTTGCTCATACCATACTTGGTGACCATCTCTGTCGCAATATGAGTCGCCCGGCTTAGATCAGACAAGGCGCCATTGGTAACCCCGGCTTCTCCTAATTTAAGCTCCTGGGCCACCCGCCCTCCCATGCAGACATCCAGATTCGCCAGCATCTGCTTCCTCGAGCGTCCCGTGCTGTCTAACGGCGGCAGCGGCTCCACAAAGCCAAGAGATTTTGATCTGGGCACAATGGTGGCCTGGTGGACAGGATTAGCACCGCATGTGAGGATAGCAACGAGGGCATGCCCACCCTCGTGGTACGCAGTCATCTTCCTGGAATGATCAGATCTCACCATCGACCTGCAGCGCTCACTGCCCATGATGATCCTCCCCCTGGCGTACTCCAGGTGATCCATTCCAACAGCATTTGCCCCGTCCCTGGAAGCCTTGAGAGCGGCATCATTTACTAGGTTTGCAAAGTCTGCACCTGATAACCCAGATGTCACCCGCCTGGCGATGCATGGTCATCACATCCACACCCTTGGCTTTCACCTGCATAAATTAATTTTGGAAAAGTTCAAAGCCTAACAGCAGAGACGCGAAAAGTAAATACGCCTTATGTTTCTGTACCAGGGGAGTAGTCAAGGATCTGCCGTGGGCCCTCAGCATCTGGAATAGGAACCTGAACATGACGGTCAAAACGCCCAGATCTAACAATGGCTTTATCTAGTGACTGGGCGACGTTGGTTGCTACGATCACTATAATCCCATCATTTTGCTTGAAGCCATCCATCTCAACAAGCAGCTGGTTCAGGGTCTCCCTCCGTGACTTTGTACCATCCGCGTTCTTGCTCCCAGCAATGGCATCAATCTCATCAACAAATATTATGCAAGGGGATCGCTTCTTTGCTGCACTGAAGAGCTCTCTCACTCTTTTAGGTCCCTCCTCGAATTCGCTGCCTCTGCACGCGAAGAATGGTACGCCTGCTTCACCGGCCAAAGCCCTTGCCAACATGGTCTTTCCTGTTCCCGGTGGGCCAGCAAGCAGAATGCCCTTTGGAAGCTTGCCACCAAGGCGTGTGAAACTCTGCATGGAAAGCATGTAAGACTAGGGTAACAACTCCGCATATCCAGAAAGAATTATTATTCGATTGAAACACCTACACGCAGGTTGATGGCAATCACCGCACTCACGTCGGGATCTCGTAGGTAGTAAACTATGTCCTCAAGCTCAGCTTTGGCTTCGTCAACCCCTTTTACATCACTGAATCTTGTGCTCCAATCTGTAGGCACTTTTTTCCGTTCCTCAGGAAATTCTTTGGAATCTTCAGACTCAGAAACTCCCACATTCTTCGACTGATGAAGGCCATAGAACAGAGCGCCGGTGACTACAAGGCCTCCACAGGTACGCAGAAGCTGCTTTTTAAGTAGAACTTTCTCTATTAAGTAAAAGGGTGCAGTTTCTGTACCAAGAGCACGTCCTTCTTCCCTTGCTGCATTTGAAATTCCTCCTCGAAACAGGCTTTCGCCCCGCTTTATAAATAAAGCAACCGTCAACAAGCATACAGATATCCAGTTACAGAATCCAAAAACAACAAGTCTGCTGGGGCCACAGCACAAAGATGCCCAAAGCTAAAACGAGGTGATACAACTCCACATGGGAGTAACTCAGTGGCTGGATGACGCAGATAGAAGGCGTGCCGCCCTCAGAAGCTTCTCGATCAATCCATCCAGCCGCTCCTTGTCCCGCTGTCTACAGAGCGGGTGCCACTGCTGCAAAAATGCCAAGAATTTGAAAACGGAGTCAGAGGCACGTCTCAGAAAGACACGCTCGATAACCATCTTGTTACGAATAGTCCAAAGGTCCAGGTCATCGCGGCAAACACTAACCAGAAGAGGCGCCTCCTCTTACCAGTACGGTTCGCCTGCACTTCTAGGAATTCAGCAAGGTCTTGGGCCTGCCACTCAGGCCCAAGCGCCTCGGCCAGAAAACTCCACAGGAAGCGAGCTGCGGGGCAAGAGAAAAGAATATGGGTCCCCGACTCTGGGACCGCGCATAGGGACAATTACCATCCCCCGGGCCAAAACGCTTGACCACCTCCACACCAGAAGGGAGGCGGTCTCTCAGCAACTGCCACGTAAAGATCTTAATCTTCAGTGGCATAGGGGCCTTCCACAAGTGGGAGGTCCACGAAGCACGGGTCCTCTAAATAGGGCCCGGTAAGCAGACCGACTGTAAAGCATTTCGAGGGCGAGAGGGCCCAAGAAACACTATCCGGGGCGTCCGAAAGGGAGTATGGAAGGGAGGCCAACAAGCCCTCCCACCGGTCGGCCTCCACCAGCCAAACGTGCGGCGGAACCTAATGTTCCAGCGCCCGTTATGGGCCGCGTCCGCCACCAAGAGCATAGGGTCAGAGCAAATAGCGAAGAGCTCCGGGAACTCATACCTAAGTGGTCTTTCACCAAGCCATGAGTCTAGCCAAAACAGGGTACTCCCTCCGTCGCCTACGGAGAAGGTAGCCCCAAGCCGGATCTCATGTTTAATGGCTTGAAGAGATCTCCAAAACTGAGACCCCTCCTTCCTCTCACAGCCATGAGAGGACAACCACGTAGGTACTTGGCCTTCACTAGTTGAAGCCAAGTCCCCCATCCCCCTCAGGATCCTCCAGACCCACTTCAACATGAGAGCCTCATTCATGCGCCGGGAAGCCAAAATACCTATGCCCCCAACCTCCTTGGGGGCGCAAAGGTCTGCCCATTTCACCATATGATACTTTTGACGACCGTTAGCCGCCTGCCAGAAGAAGCGGGACAGCTCTCTATCAAAGCTGCCATGTACCCCCTCCGGCAGTATATATAACCCCATCATAAACATGGGGAGACTAGATAGGCAGGAGTCAATGAGAACGGTCTTGCTCCCCTTGGAGGTAAACCTCCCCTGCCACGGCGCGGCCTTGGACTTGACCCGCTCAACTAGCGGGTCCAGATCCTTTACAAGGATCCGAGAGTCTCGGACCGGCATCCCCAGGTAAGTCACTGGGAATGTGGCCAACTTACAGTTAAGGTTGTCCGCGATCCGCTGTTGGTCCTCAGCCGAATAACCCAAGATCACAACCTCACTTTTATCAAAGTTAATCTTGAGGCCCGACATGGCCTCAAAGCAGAGGAGAGGAACTTGAGATTGATAATGTCAAGATCAGATCCCTCCACCATAATCATGGTGTCATCCGCATACTGGAGATGCGTCACCCCACCCCCTGGGACAAGGTGTCCAACCACACCAGAGATGTGGCCAGAGGTCTTAGCTCTCTCTAAGACCTCTGCAAGGATGTCAACCGCAGAGTTGAAGAGTAAGGGGGAGATAGGATCCCCCTGTCTAACCCCACAAGTCGGCCTAAAATAGGGACCCACTTCCCCATTTATGTTGATGGCGGTGTTGCCACTCATAACTATCTGCATGATCCAACGTATCATCCGATCATCAAACCCTTTTCGTTCCAGCGCCAACCGGAGAAAGCCCAGTCCAAGCGGTCGTATGCCTTTTGGAAATCCAGCTTAAGAAACACGCCCTTCTGGCGCTGAGACTTAACCTCATGAATAATCTCATGTAGTGCTAGGATTCCATCATGGATATACCGCCCCTTCAGGAAGGCGAACTGGTACGGGTGCGTGATGCGCTCCATAACAGGAGCTAGCCTAGTTGCGCACACCTTTGAAAAGATCCGATGGATGACGTTGAGGACCGTGATTGGTCTAAATTGGCGGATGTCCGTGGCCCCCACTAACTTGGGGATCAAGGTCACCACACCAAAGTTAAGGCGAGACATAACCAATGTACCAATATAAAATTCTTGGAACATTGGCATGATCACCCCCTTAATCTCCTCCCAGAACGTCTGGAAGAAGACCACCGGAAGACCATCCGGTCCAGGGGCCGAATTCGCCTTCATCTCCATTATTGCCCTCTCCACCTCTTCCGGCAAGAATGGGAGGGTGAGCTCCGCATTCTCCATGTCAGAAACCCTGGCCCTCGCTGGCCAGAGGTCAACTGGCACGGTGACCCCAGAACGGGGACCCGCCGTGAAGAGCTCCTTATAGAAGGAGTATATGTGGGCCGATATATCCCCTGGCGCCTCCAGGAGATGATCCCCTTCCCACAGGTATGGAATAGAGCATTTCCGACGACGCCCATTGGCGATCGCATGGAAATAGGCCGTATTCGCATCGCCTTTGAGGATCCAGTTCTGACGACTGCGCTGTCGCCAGAAAGTCTCCTCCCCCTTGTAGATCCCATAAGGGAGTTCTCAAGGGCGTACCGCTGAAGCCACTCCTCAGCGGTAAGGCCAACGGAATCTGAGGCATGGTCCAGGGTCTGGATCTCCTCTAAGAGAGAGGCTTTCCTCTGTCTCAGCTCAGCTCCCAGATTGGCACCCCAACCCCTCATGAATTGGCGTGTCATCTGGGCACAGTGGTGCCACACATCTACCGCATTATAAACACGCGGAGGATGTGCAGCCGCCACCGACCACTTTAGTCGTACCGCTTCCTGAAAACCTGGCTGACCAAGCCAGAAGTTCTCAAAATGAAAACGGTTCAACCTCGGAGGTTGAGCTCCTCCTGTTGAGAGGAGGAGAGGAGTGTGATCCGACCCTATCCTAGTGAGCGCCCTGAGGGAGCAAAGTGGATAGGCAACCTCCCAGTCCACAGATACTAGGACCCTATCCAGCACACTCCGGACAGGGTCCACCCGGTTATTAGTCCAGGTGTATCTCGCTCCCACACGTCTGATCTCTCTAAGAGCGAGATCAGCAATACAGTCATTGAACATCCGCATCCGCTGGGGGTCGACGTTCGCTGAGCTCTTGTCCTCCGGGGATCGGATCAAATTAAAATCCCCAGCAACAACAAGCGGCGTGGAACATCGTTCCACCTTCGCTCTAAGCTCGGCAAGGAACGCCGGGGACCTACTATGGTCCGCAGGGCCATAGACGATGATGACCTCCCACTGAAAGGAGGTCCGCCTATGGGTGAGCAACATGCTCACAAAAAATTCCCCGCGATCCATATCCTCTACCTCGAATGTATCCTCCTTCGCCCCAAGGAGGATACCACCCGAGTGTCCATTCGCTGGGAGCCATTGCCAAGCGAACTTATGTGGACTGAGGCCCTGCAGCTCCTGAATAGAGAAGTCCTGTCTAATCGTCTCCTGGATGGCAACAATATCTACGTCTTCCCGTCGCATATACTCGCGCAGCTGATTGCGCCGTCCCTCCTGCCCAAACCCCCTCATGTTCCAGTCGAATAACCTTATGGGTGTATTCATTTGGAAACACTGGTGGGGGTAGTCCCCTTACGGGGGACAGATCGGGCCCTACCAGAGGTCGAGGGCCGGGACGGCGCCTTGGGGGGTCTCCCCCGGTTACCCCTCGTCTGGGGGGTCACGCAGGGGTCTCCACCCTAGCAGGCACGCTCTCAGAGTTACTACTAGGATCCAGTGCCGCCTGCACCGGATCCCAGCAGCTGGGGCCGTCTCCCTCTCAAGCTCCGCCTGAGCTCGTGAGGCAGCGAGGGCCCCCTCATAGATCTCCTTTGCCTTGATCGCGGCTATCTGGTCCATCCGGGGGCCTCGCTCCCCCGGAACACCACCCCGCAGTCATTAGCAACCTGTGACAGATGGTCCAAAGGGACCTCCTCGAGAACCGAAAATCTAGAACCAGAAGTTGAAACGGAAGGCTTGGGTAAGTGCGTACCTGGAACACTACGGCGAGCCGCAGTCAGCTGGATCGCCTGCTCCTCCACCGTAGGCACCGGCATCCCCAGCCCTCCACGAGCGAGGGCCAGCCTGGCACTGTGGCGGGACGGCTCAGAGGGGGGGGCTGCCTGGTACGGCGCTGGGACGAGCCTGCGAGTCCCCCACGGGTGTGTCGGGGAAGACCGTGAGAGACTCACAGACACAGTAGGCTGGCGTCGCCGGAACCTGGGGTGGCGACCCTGTCGGGGAGGTGGGGGTGGAGCCCGGCGAGAGGGTGTAACACAGGGCCCCCGCAGAGCGAGACGACGAGGGCGGGGCAACCTCCAGCCTAAGGATGGAAATGGAGCGGGTCTGGACGGATATACCAAAACCAGATCCAAATCCAAATCCATCAACGTCACTATGACCTGCCCACGAAAATATCCATGGACACGGATGTCGCCCCATATCCAAACCCGCGCGGATATCCGGTATCCATGGATATCCAACGGTAATGCATCTGAGTATTAAATAAACAATATTTTAATCGCGAAGAACTTAAAATATGTAGAATCTCACACAATCACACGACAAAATAACATAATTGTCTCATCTCAATCTCACGAGACGTAGCCAATAATTCTTATTACAAGTTTCCAACACCTGAATTCATACATTGAAGAGATAATGAGATATAGTAAAAAAAGTAGAATTGTTGTCCTGAATCTTGGAATAGGAATAGGAGTAGATGGGACTAGAAAAAATATGTCTCACTGATAGGTGGGTCCGCATGTCAGCCGGGTATCCACTGGATATTCGTGGGGCAAAACTTTTATCCGTGCCCACCCCATGAGTTAGCGGATATCCGCCCCATGAAATCCATGGGCAGAAAGAGCCCTCCAAACCCTTGTCCATCGGGTCGGATATCCATGGATACCTGGCTCCATGGATAAAATTGTCATCCTTACTCCAGCCCCACGCTCCCACAGTCCTCCTCCACTGAGGCGGAGGGCTCCAAGCCTAGAGCTGCAGCGTCGAGCCCCTGCAAGCCCAGGTTGGACCCGTACTGAGCAAGGGGGAACTCCAGAGGCGCAAGAGAGTCAGGGCGCGAGGTGCGGGGGCGGTCCACCGGCGCCAGCTTCGCCGGCGCACTGCTAAAGTGTGTCGGAGAGGCTGGCGGAGAGGGCACAGGCGAAGATGCCTGTGTCGGGGCGACAGAGTGCGTAGTCGTCTCGTAGCAGGAGCAGCAGTGGTGAGGGAGAGGGCCTCTGTCACCGGGGGAGTCCCGTGCGCCCCACCCGCACCAGGGTCGTCGGCGTCGTCATCCGAGCTGTCGTCCTCAGAAGAGCTCCCACCTCCTCCTCCTCCCAAGTTCCCCCCACCAGAGGCCTGGGGAGACGGAGAGCGTGGGCGGTCCTCGTCAAGCTCCACGTGCAGCATCGCCTGACGCTCGCCTCCCACCCCTCCAAAGAAAAAGGGCGGGAGGGTGCCAGGGATCTTGGCCGGCTCAGGACAGAGCAGCCTGATCCGCACCGCACCAGAACCAGCTAGAGAGCGATCATCAACTCCATGAACCTGCCCATGGGCCGCGCAATCAGCTCGAGGATGTGCTTCTTCCTTGCCTCCTTTGGGATACCGTGGATCCGGACCCAGATGGAGAACAGGTAGGTCGCCCCCGGGTCAGAAGTCGCTGCCTTGATGGCCACCTGAATCTTGTTGATCGGGAGGGTATATGTGGAGCCCAAGGTGCAAAAGCGAAGCATCTCCTGCGAGGGGAAGACCACGGCGAACTCGGAGGCCGAGATCTCGCGCACCTGCCACTCGTGTCCTGGCATCACCATGGCCAGCTCGTCCCTAAGGATCTCCACAGTGAGCGCAACGGCCACGGGCGGGAGCTGGTCTGGGAGCACTGACACCTGCGCCAAGTTTTGAGGACTCGCCCTCGGCACCCCTCCAAGGTCAATGTAGTAAAATATGGACTCAACCCCGTGGCCAAGGAGCTCTAGGCGAGGACGGTGCAGCTGGCCGGCAGGCACAGTGCAAGCGGCAACAAGGTGCCCAGGATCCCCACATCGCGCGCAACAGTCCGGAGGGTGCACTGCGACCGGTAGTGGCCAACCACGCCACAGTTGAAGCACGTGACCTGCGACGGAGAGCCCTCCCTCCCTCCGCCTGAGGTCGGGGCACACCCATCCCCGCCTGGGACGGGTCACTCGGATCCCTCCGTGGGATGTTGGGGGTCGGAGCAGGTGGAAGCCCACTCTGGCTCCCTCCCGCGCCTCCCCCCGTTCCCTGCTT
Source organism: Poa pratensis (assembly GCA_947311845.1). Lineage (NCBI taxonomy): Eukaryota > Viridiplantae > Streptophyta > Magnoliopsida > Poales > Poaceae > Poa > Poa pratensis. Next base: position 7,968,506 of record CAMZMU010000115.1, on the reverse strand, counting down.
AGTCTTCCTCTTTTTTTTCTTTGATTTCTTCTTGGCGGCAACAGTGGTAACAGACGCTTGCTGCACCTGCCTAGGTGAGCGACGGGCTTGCGGGTGAGCGTCCCGGTCTTCCCGCCACGACCCCGTCTCGCGTCTCGGCGCCTTGTCAACATGCCGCTCCGGGGACCTGCCATGCGCAGCCGGACGCTGCACCAGCTCCCGGCGCAACGCGGCCTCCGCGCGCTGGCCGTCCGGCGATGGCCCCCTGCGAGGAGAGGAACGGTGGGACGCCATGGGGCGGGAGACCGGCGGCGCTCCGTGGCACGCCTGTCCCGGTGGTCCGGTGAGCGGCGCGGTCCTGGAGACGTACGCCGTGACGGCGGCCGGTAGTGGCGCGGCGGGGAAGCGCGGGTGCGGGTCGCGGCCGCCGTGGTCTGCGAGGGAGGAGAAGGTGAAGGGGAACGCGCCCGCCGGCGATGGTGGACGTCCTCCTCTTCCTCTTCCGGCCGGTGACGTTTCATGGCGACGGCGGCGGCGAAGGACACGGTGAGCGGAGGCGGGGGCGGGGTGGGGATCACCACGCGGGCGGAGGCGGCGTGTCAACAGAATCCATCCACAGACAAGTTGTCAAGCCAAATGGGATGTCGTTTATGGGCACATAGACTAACTAGTGAATGTGACGAAAGAAAAGATGAGCACCTCGATAAGTGGGGTCATACTGCACGCCCCGTACCCTCTGACCAGGAAAGCTTGATTGGTGCCTCTGCTGTAGATTTCTAAGCACAATACCTGCATTAATACCGCATGCGTGGAAGCCGAGGAGTTTACCCTCCCCACGGTATATCTATAATGTGCGACTGTTTAGTTTTTAGATATCTTCTCAACGTCGACGGTTCCACCGCTTCTTCCCATGTTTCACCGTCCGACTCGACGATATTAAATCGGGTCGCGCCTATGGTCTTTTTTTTCGCAGATTACTCTTTTTTGGGTTTTCCTTTTTTTTGCAAATGAACTAATGTTTGTCGTGTTTGCTCAGTTCTTAGGGTTTAGGGGTTTTAAAAGGTTTTGCGCCAGTGAGGTTATATTTTTGTTAAAGGTGTTTGTGACTATCGTTTCTCTAATTAGCCCATGGTTAGTTTGTGTCTATCGTTGGCCGTGGTGTCATGATGATGTTTGTTCCTTCCCGAGGCAGGGCGGCGAGGGTATGCTTATAATCTTATTAGTCAGATGAGTGAATCTTTCAGGCATACGGTTGGGACAGCGGTTTAAAGACAAAGGTAAATAATCCATTTGATCGTAGGAGGTGTCATCACGAGTACGTTGGTGTTTGCATGCCATTTATTAGTTGCATGAATATGTTTTCTGTTTATTATTTGTCTTACTTTGTTCTCAACTTTATATATGGATATAATTATTTATACCCATTGATTATTAGCATCGTGTATGGCGCGTCGACAAAACATGACTAGGGGGGTCGTGCGCCAAGGCGAACCCCTAAATCTATTAAGCTATGAAGGAGCAACACTAATGATTATAGGACAAGTCCATCGTACAACTTATGCGCTCTAGAATTTTCTACTCACTTGCACCTAAGATGGGCAAACCGTGCATATGTGAAACCTTCTATCAACATAATTGTTAGATATTTTAGCTCTCTGCCAAGGTCTTTGAAAATACTAGAATAGACGTCGATACAATTTTATTTGTGTATCCATACACTTTTTTTCTTCTTATCTTTTTTTTGATTTACGAGGGTTCGATTTAATGGTGTGTTTTGTTGCCTCTAAGCAAATATAACAAAAATATAATTATACCAAAATATAGTTGAAGTTTTGCGAAATTGTATTTGTAATGGTAGATGTCGGAATTAAATAGTGGAAGTAGGCATTCAGATATTAAGTAGTATTGTTGTGGGGATTTAAGTTGTTGCATGTCATTGTTGTGGAGGTTAAATTTGTTACATGCAAAATAAAATATAGTGGTTAAGATTGTATACTAATAATATGTGTCATAAATAAATGAAAAAGTTCAGTACAAATAAATGTTGCATCAATTAGGATATTCCACAACAATACTTATCTCAGATAAGAAATTATGTTTATCTTTACTATACAATAAAAATATAATAGTTAATTTTCTATTCTTGTGCCATTAAATTTACGAACTGTATAAAATCTAATTCTTATTTCATTGTTAAACTATAGACTCTCTTGGCCAAGGTCTTGGTCTCTTCAAGCATGTTTGAAAACATGGAAAAGGTCTCAACATGTTGTTGTTTACTACGTATATTTGTCTTTTAACTCGCTTACTCTGGCAGTATTGCAGGTATACTCTACAATATAGATAATAGCACAACATAGATATATTGCAATATCTTAATAAAATTAATCATAAGACATGAACAATAATGAACTTGCCTCTAATTGTGAGATAATGCAGCTTGAGGTCTCCGCTTTGGTTCAAATTTCGTTTTCTAGAAATCGTCATCATAGCTGAAAGAACTTATATTTAAAAGAATTGGCATGCTACCGTCCATAGGGTATGCTATGCTTTGTTTTAGTTTCCAATGATGCCATATTTTATAATAATTACTGGACTTAAGAAAATCCCTCCAATGAATTTATTTAATTTAGGTTCGTTCCATGTTATTTATTGCCTTCATGTTTTATGGTGCCAAGTGAAAAGTCATCTAGTGGGATGCTTATATATGTGGGCTTGAATATAATCTAGCAGGACTGATTATTAAATCAGGTGGCTAAATTCTTGTGGGCTTAATAACATGGAAGGATCTTGGTAAGATCACGTGGCGGGCTTACAGTATGGTAAACATGTGGGTATTGGTTCATATCGGCCATTCTAATAAACACAACTTGTGGGCGCTTTAAAGAAATTAGCTAGATTAGAGGGAAAACATAATGTCGCCTAAATATAAAGGGATCACAACATGTTGCCTTTTGTCCCTTGGTGTGCTTAGGACATCCCAACCAGCAATGCAAGTTTATTTTGGCTAAAGATAATGCTAGCTAGTTTCAAAATAAGAGTTATCGAAACACACAAGGAGATGAGGAAATGGTCTTTAGCTCCTCTTTGATTATTAACAAAATTGTACATGCAAGTCACTTTGATCCAAAGCACGCAAGCGTGTGGAAAAAGAGAATGTCGTGTTGTTGGTGATTAAACAGAAAATAAAAGACAATAGAATAAACGTGACAGGGCAAGCAAACGATGATAGCTATGGAAACTGCACTAAGGCTAAGAACGTTCTCAGGAAGCATTGTTTCCACCACTAGTATATTTTAGAGCGGGGATAGACGTTTATATCATTTACTATCAAATTTACTCATGTAGGGGCAGAGTTTCATATACAGACGTGCCCTGAGTCTATATATTAGGCTTACACGCCCTAGACAACCACTGCTAGTCTCGGTAAGATACCCGACATGACGGACCGAGCCCCTAGCATTTAAGGGTTACCCATGGTTGCGGAGAGGGGTTCTGTGGATCTCTGTTACTCCCATGTTGACACGCAAACAAGTTGTACCTCCACCAGAGAGAGGTTATCAAGTCAATCCCTGTTTGAATATGGGAGCACGATGACCACTTCTCCTTGTATCAACACAAACAACCTACTTTGGTCCAAATGCAAATATTAGGTACTCAACGTTCGCATAATATATAGAAGTAGACTGTTACCACATGACAAACAATATTGAACCAGATAACTTCTATCTCATCTCATAATAATAAAATTAGGGTTTCCCCATCTTCCAAGAACAATTGAAACTACTCACACATGAAAGCACAAGACATCATCATATTAATAGTATGGAAGAAAGAAGAGCAATAGTACGAGTAGGGAAATCCACAACTACAAGTTTGGGGATTACAACGAGATGGAGAATGGATTCGTTGATGTAGATGAAGGAGATGATGCTGGTGATGATGGAGATAGATGATATGGCCTTTCCGAATCGTAGCGGTGAAGATAGTGGCAGCCTCCTGCTGATTCCCCATCCGGATCCCTTCCAGAGGCTAGATTATTGGGAGTGTTTTGTGGTGGCGGCTTCTCTGCTCGTCTCCTTGGAATTCCGAGACCACGGGGTTAAATTACTAGACGAGGCGGTCGATCTAGAGGTGATACGGTCGAACGTGACTGTACAGGTGGTCGCTATTCCTCTGTTTCTTCTGTGGCGCGTCTCTCTCCTTCTTCTTTATTTCCAGGGAATTGTTTTTCCAAGTGCACAAGTTCGTTAAAGCACAATTTTGTGGAAAGTATTTTCCAACTTATCGAAACCACGTGGGAAATAAGGATGGCACTACCAACCCCGCAACCACGCCGTCAAACGTGTCACGTTCGCACCCAGACCAAAATCTGGAAATATCCTACTCTATAAGTTTCTAAAGGAAATAGTTTATAATACCGTTATATAAAGAACAAAAGTAAAGAACCAGGCCGCCTCAACGCCCGGTGTCTCTGCTCGGTAGCACATACCGAGTCGCATGTTTGTGTATTTATAGGGAGAGACAATATGAATCTTATACTAATACGTGTAGGCTTAAAACTTGACCAACATGGAATAAAACTCTAGCTTAACACCCTCACTTAATCATAACTTGGACAAGTTGAGATTATGTTTAAACTCTTCAAATTTTCTAAAAGGAAGTGGTTTTGTGAACCCATCAGCAATTTGATCTTGAGAAGAAACAAATCGAATATCCAATTGTGTGTTCAGAATTCTTTCTCAAACAAACTGAAAATCTATCTCAATATGTTTAGCTCTTACCGGTCACTCCCAATAGGTTTTTGAGAAAAAAAAACTGCGAGACTCAAATTCATTTAAACTAAATGCATTTCATTCAAATTCGATACTTTTTAAAAAAGCGACGGAATTTAGGCGAAACTTAAACTAAATTAGCCGCTAGCCATTCGAGTAGTCGTAGAAGGCATCCCAGTCGTGCGCCGCCACGGCGTCTTCGACATTCCACGCCGGCGGCTCCTCCTACGCCGGCTCCTCCTCCTTGACTGCCGCGGCGGCCTCCTTCTGCGCCTCATCATCGTCGATGACGACGATATCGAGGTCCTTGCAGGACCATCGCTCCGTGAACTCCTTCGATGCCGGCTGGACGGTGTCGAAGGAGAGCTTCTACGCGATGGCGAGGTCCCGCTGAAACTTCGCCTCGGCCTCCTCCTCTGTTAGCGGCGCCGCTGCCGGCGCAGCGCGCTTCTTGCCGCGGGACGAGGACGTCCCCGGCTCGATCTTGACCTTGGCGGCGTGGACGTCCCTGCCTCGGTCTTGACCTTGGCGCGGGCGTGGATGGCAGCGGCGGCTGATCGAAGTCGCGGATGGTGACGCCGCCGGTCCTTGGAGGTGGCGCCGACCTTCCAGGCTCGGCCTTGATCTTCCTGTCGCTGTTCGTGATCGGCGGCGGCTCCACCTTCACGAAGCGCGGGGTCGTCGGCGTCGTTGACCACGCGCTGGAGGAGAACGACGAGCTCGCCGGTATCTGCCAGAGCTCGGCGGAGTGGTCGATGGGGGCGGCGTAGCCGTACTCCCGCATGACGTTGTGGAAGTCGCGGCCCTCCCACCAGCACCGCCTCCACACGGCGTTGTGCTGGTAGGGACGCTCCGTCCCCTCGTGGTCGTCCAGCGCCACCTCGCGCTGCGCCTCCAGCATCGCGAACCAGTTGGGGCTGTCGACGGCGTTCTCCGGATCCGTCCGCTTCTCCGGCGTCAGCTGACGGCGGCGCAGGCGGACGAGGTCACGGAAGCGCAACCCCATCGGCAGCGGCGGCACGACGTACCCGAGCGCCGACATCTGCCAGCCGCCGCTGCTGGGGAGGCGCAACCCCAGTGGCACGGGGATGTGGTGGCGATGGAAGAACGCCGCCTCGTCCTTCCGCAGGCACGTCTTGGGCCGCCGCCGCTGCCAGACGCTTGGTGATTGTGCGCCATGGTCGTCGGTGGGAAAGGAAAGGAGCAGAGAGCGGCGGGGATGAGGAAGAGCGGGGTGCGGCGGGGAGGTGGGCGGCACGGTCTTTATAGGGAGGGAGAGGGGGAACGCGCGCGAGAACGCGCCCCATTTACTCCGGCGTAGGTTTCCGAGGCGTCGTAACTTTGGCGACGGGCGTCGGGAAGACGAGGCGCAACGTGTCAGGGAAACGACTCAAGTCGCAGTAGCGCTGACCGGCCGCTAGTTAGAGGGCTCGATCTTGGACCATTGCAGAGAAGAAAAATGAGCTCAGCCAGAGACGGAGTTCACCTGCGGCGAAACCGTTCAGGAGGTCTCGCGCTCTGGTTCCACTCCACCGCGCCGGCTCCCCAAATCGACTGTATCCGGGCGCTGCGGCGGCCTGGTCCAGCACGACGGCGGCTCCCGGCCGTCGGCAAGCGGTGTCCCGCCGCTCCTCGCGCACGCTCTCCACCGGCTCGGCTGCGAACAGGGAGCTGGGCGCGCTGTCGCCGGTCTTGTGCAGATGGCGCGCTAGAGCCTAGAGGTGGCGGCGCTGTCGCCGGTCATGGCGCGCTAGAGGTGGCGGCGGCTTGAGAGCGATACGTGGGTCTGGACTATCTGAGCGTTGTTTCTCAAATCTGAAGAGAGTACAGTGTTTTGCATCCTGTCATTAAAACTCCTGTTTTCGATTATCATGTACCGCAAGATTTCGGAAATTACTCTGCAATCGAATAGAGTTCCTGTGAATGAGCACATGCATATATACAATGCAATTTCAGTCCTAGTTACATACTCCCTCTATTGGTAAAATAATGATGTTTTAAGCATTGCCTCGATCTCCAATTTACTCCGTACATGCTTTTCCATTTGTTTTGAGGAGATGCGTTAGCAGAAAATCACGAAATTAATATTATAAAAATATGTTTCAGTCCTGAAACAAAGACTAGGTTTGGATCCAAAAAAAGGTACGAGTGTGTGGACAAATGTTAATTTGGTACAGAAGTAATAGGACAACTTATTAGTCACAATTCGAAGAAAGCATATATGCGATTCTTCTCCAAAATATCTGGCAACACTCCACTTTGATAATTATGCATCTTCTAGTCACAATTGAGAAGAAAACAAAGAGTCTCATGGTTCCCGGTAGATGTGAGGGTATCTACATTGATGAGGTTCTGCAGGGTTTTTCCATGGTCCGCTCTTCCTTTCCAGTGAATTATCTTGGTTTTCTACTCTTCGTGTATCACGTTTTAGAAAGACAGATTTCCAACATATTGAGGACAAAGGTGCTAGGAAGATGGTCGCTTGGCAAGGGAAGCACTTGACCATTGATGGTAAAGCGGTCTTGGTGATATGGTGGGTTTTCCTGAAACCACGATGTGAAGCAAAAGAGTCCCTAGTCTTGTCTCTGAGACTAACCTAACCTATCTTATTGTTAGATGATCAGGTTTTCCTGATCATGGAGTATAAGTCACACAACTATAGGAGTTTATTTTCTGAATGATAGTAATACTGAACCGACCCATTATATGATCTCGCCAAGAGACAAATCATCACATATGAAGTTAGCAATTGATCATATAAAGTTTTTGTTAGTTGTATTCCAATACCATAAGAATATGTAGTGACCGCGTATTTGACACTCACACTTGATACCATAAGAATAAGTTAGCAATTGATAGCAATCGTTATCAACGATCCGACATTAATTTGGGATCATAACGGTGGCTTTTGGGTGTGAACTAGAATACGTAATGGAACAGAGATGGTTCAAAAAGGGTACTTACTCCTCCAGGCAATGGAGAGATACGTTCTCTAGCCCAGCTCAGTGTTATCGATGTCACCCCAATTGTCTGGCTAGACACAGTGTGATTTATCACAGGACATCGAGAATACGGAATGTGAAAAGAGAATGATACGGAACGAGTTTTGTATGTGTTATGATCAAATAGTTTTGAACACACTAGAGCACATTGTCTCACCTCGTGATTTCATTGGTATCGTGTACGTAAGGAAATTAGCGTAATGAGAAACACAAGAGGTTCTGTCGTTCACTCGTGAATACATAGGAGCTAGTACGGTCGTCTAGGTCGCAATGCTTGTTATTGTCTAGTAAGCACCCGAACATGTCTATGTGTTACCGAACCTTTCGGGTCACACACTTAAGCTGTGAATCAATCTTTTATTGAGAAAATAAAGTTGTAGTTATAGTGGTTATGAGATAATGTCGGAGTCACTCCGATATCACAGGAACTTGTTCCGGTGAAGGAATAAAGATAGAGAAGGCATATATTGAATGTCTCGGAATAATAGGAATTGTTTCTATTATTGTCGGATTTATTCCGAGTTTATATAAAAGGAAAATATTTAATATGCTACGGAGGCTTGCGAGCTCGGTGTGGTTTCTTCTTTCTTGCTTTTCCACCTATGTAGTTTCTTTCACCACCGTAAATATGGTATATTTATTGAATTCTACTTATAGTTAGTACCTTTCTTACATTGCAAATAAACAGGGTTTTCGGGATGTATGTAGAAATTAAGCGACGGATGTGATTTTGAGAAGCATGAAACCGCTACTCGAGTCTCTTGCTAGCCTCGAAGACCATTGAGTTTGACCCGACGGATAGCAACCTTCGGTACATCAACACTCGCTTATTGCACTATTGCAATGATAGGTGTAGTAAGATAGGTTTAGCGAGTGATGACAAAGATAGATGTAGCGAGAGAGGACAAGGATAGTTTAGCGAGTGATAAGAAAGATAAGTTTAGTCAGGCATGTCATGCGTAGTTATCATATTGTGATGTGATGCAATGTAATGTTGACAATTGGTATGTGAGATTTTAAATGTCCAATGACATATGTATTCCGGCTGTAAGCTTATTAAGAAAGCTCAGTGCAAACGTGTAAAGAACAAACTTCGTTGCAGATGTGGCAGATAAATCGACAACGGATATATGTGGGTAACCGTTGCCAAAAAGTGACCTCATCAGTGACGGTTAATTCCTCCGTTCCCGATGAGGGTCTTCATATCAGCAGCGGGAGCGAGGACACGACCGTTTTTCCGTTTCCGATGAGTGTTTTGACCCGTTTACGATGAGTCATTATGTACTAGTGAAGCATCGATCATTTTATTTTCATACATATTCGACATTTTGTAGTATGATCGCCGGACCTGGTGATGCTTTTGGGTATCTGAACTAGATCGTCGCTGTTAGAACTTGACCATCGCATCGCTATTTGAATTTAATCAAAATATCTATTGGGAGCGTATGTTGGGAGCGACCGGTGGGGGAGCCGCTCCCAATAGCGCGGCAACAAAACACACACTTTCATGAAATAAGCAATAAATGAGCAACATTTATTATTGTAGGACAAGTCCACTATAAACAACTTATGCACGCTAGAATTTTCTACTTACTTACACCTAAGTTGGGCCAACTGTAGATATGAGAAACCTTCTATCAACATATTTGTTAGACATTTTATCTTTCTGCCAAGATCTTTGAGAATACTAAGATAGACGAGGACACACAATTTATTTGTGTATACCTACACTTTTTTCTTGTCTTTCTCTGATTTAGGAGGGTTTGATTTAATGGTGTGTTTTAGTGCCTCTAATAGAAACAACTAACACATAACTCTACCAAAATATAGTTTAAATTTTGAAACTGTATTGGCAATGGTAGACGTAGGAATTGAATAGTGGAAATATGCATCCAGCTCTTAAACAATATTGTTGTGGAAATTTAGGTTGTTGCATGTCATTGTTGCTGACGTTAAATTTGTTACATGTAAAATAAAAATATAATGGCTAAGCTCGTATAATAAGAAGATGTGTGTAAATAAATGAAAAAGTTCAGTATAAATATGTGTTGCATCGATTAGGGATAATCCACAATAATTTAACATATATGCATATATCACGTCTAAATCAACGGTTGTGAACACAATGACAACAGAAAAGCTTCTCTAGTTTCTCTAGTTTACTGCGTACAAAAGCAATAAGCTTTCGCGGCATGTTTCGCCTGTCGAGCAGCGAGTTCGCCAGTGTGATGCTCTAAGAAAAACTTTTGGGGCGATTGCAGTTTGGGTTTGACCTTTCAGGTCGATCTCCATCATATTGGAGGGTCCTAGGTATCGGCCTGGTGTTTTCACTCGGGTGATCTTCTGGTTTTCTCACCATGTGATGTGTAGATTTATCGACATCTGTATTTTTTCTTTTCCGTGACAATATTTTTGGATTATCGCCATGCTCTGAAGAGATTTTAATGGCAGCAAAAACAGGAAAAGGAAAGGAAGATGAAGCAACTGGCCAAGGATAAGGCAAATGCTCCCAAGGGTACATCAAAGAAGAGGAAGGGAAAAAAGCAAAGGCCGAACTACAAAGAGATGAACAACATTGACGATGCAAAGATCAGGAAAGGGGACTGGTACTTGTCTACCCCTAGGGACATAGAAATTGAAGACCCTGACTTTTGGCGCATGGAGCAACTTTTCATTTACAAGGACATCTATCTCACCATGTCACATCCTATCCACCCAATACAGCCCATCAAGTTTCATTTCTAAAGTCCAAGAATGCCTTTGCTCAAACTGCAGATGTGATTGAACAATTGGGGCTTGTTCAGCTTATGGAGCTTTAGTGCGACTGCAGTGTGCACCTTGTTCAGCAGTTCTTTGCTACCCTTGGTATGAAGGGTGACAACGCTCATACACTCAAATGGATGACTAGAACAACACCGTGTCAGGCCACCTTCTCTTTGTTTGGTGAGTCTATTGGATATCCTTTTAGTGGCTCTCACACTCCGGTTGGTCACCGCCTTCACTCCCCAGATAGGCCCAACAAAAACAAGCTCAAGGAACTATATGGCTTAGGTGGTGCTATTGGATACAAGACTGGTTTGCTTCCTCTTTATGATCAGCTTGTGTATCTTCAGGGAAAACATTGCTCCAAGTGGAGGTAACAATGATGCTATTCGCTCCTAACTCATCAACCTATTGTGCCTTGCTCATAAGTGTGTTGAAAATGAAGACCCCGACAAGGATTTCTCAGTTGATGTCATGGACTTCATCTATAATGAGATGTATGAGGCTATGATAGGTGGTCACACATTCCCTATGCGCCTTATATCATGTTGCTCATCAAGAAGAGATTGGCCAATCAAGTTTTAGCGATGATGATCTGGAGGCTCACAAGTACAAGAAGGTCTATGTCAATAAGTATGTGGTCACTCCTGCTGCACCAGCTGCCCCTGCTAGTGGACGTGCTTCTACTTTAATGGGAGATGCCCGTGCTAGTGGCCGCTCCCGCCAGCCATTCCCAATGCTCCATCTTTTGTGACACAAATTAAGAAGCTCAACTGGTTTCAGAAGAATGTTCTTTGCATGAATGTGGACATTCACAAGGAGCAATATGATGCATACCACGAGCGCCGCAAGATTTCCCACACTCAGCAGCACATTCTTCACCATGTCTTTGGCTCGATAGCTGCACCCCCAAGACTTTCTTATGAAAGGTGGAACTCAGAGACTCCGACTCCTTGGGTAGAGATGGAAAGGCACCTTCATGAGATCGCTCATGCAGCTCCTTCCTACCCCTCCTACACTGGGCTCCTACGTATGAATAGGACAAGATGAAGAAGCTAAAGGTGATGAGGATGTCGAGGATGGTGATGAGTCCTACGAGACCGAGGCTTCTGAGGAGTGATCCTCTTGGGACGTAGCATCGCTCTTTCTCTCTTTTTGGTGTCTCGATAACAAAGGGGGAGAAATAGTTCTATTAGGTTGCTGGATTTGCATGGGTTCAGGCACACGCATATGCTTTTTACCATTTCTTGAGAGTTTGTGTCCATTTATCTTATGTGTTGAACTTATTTGCTTGCTTTGATATTTGTGTGGAACAAATTTGTTTAATTATATGTGAGACATATGGAGTTCGTATTATCTATGGTTGAGACTTACATTATTGTGCAATGGCATTATCTCTACATTCTTATGCACAAGGTATGATCTTCTTTACATAGTCTCAACTTATTTGTTGTTATGTCACTTGTACTTACAAATATATCTTGTTTGCATATTATCCTGGAGTTTCTTTAAACCTATATGTTATGCATTTGTATTCCAATGCAAACTACTTATATGCACACATCTAGGGGGAGCTTCTTATTTCTTGCTCATGGAAACTTGTCGAATTATGTTTGTGCTTTATTACAAATCCTAGTGTACTGTTGTCATCTAACACCAAAAAGGGGGAGATTGAAAGCACATTTCTTAATCCCTTGTGTTTTGTGTGTTAGGAAACAAACTAGTGATGATTTATAGTATGTTAAGTGATACAGGCATTCAAGTAATTAAAACATAATTGCATCAAATCCAAAAAGAAAGAAGAAAAGTGCCTGCTCCGTTTTGCTGAAGAAAAGTTCAGATCGGATACTGGTCCCAGGTTGGGGCGGAATATTCTGGCCACCAAGGTTGTCCAAGGCAAGGAAGAGAGCGCGCGATTGCGCGACTCTCTGTACTCCACCGGATATTTGGAGCCGGAGATTTCTCAGGCCGGATTATTCCGTGTAACCGGAATATCCGGTCCTCGTCTGAGCCGGAAACTTCTGGGCCCCAAGCTCTACCCAAGACAAAGTTCGAAGCGCACGATTGCGCAACTCTCTGGAGTGCCCTGGATATTTAGGCGGTGATTTTCACCATGGCTGGAATATTCCGGTTGACCGGATTATCCGGGCTGGACTTGAGCCGGAATATCCGGCCTCCTTGGTTGCAACGGCTAGAAATCTGGGAGGGGTATAAATACCCCTCCTCTTCTTCAACCTTGGGTAGCTTGACCAGAATTGTTTGACCCACCATTGTTGCAAGCTCAAAACTCATAGATCTCCCAATCCCTCGTTGATCTTTGGAGGACTGAAAGAGAAGAACAAGATCTACAACTTCACCAAGGCGATTTGTATTTCCCCCTCATTTATTTGAGGGATTCGAGCCTAGGGTTTCCACTAGGAAAACCTAGGCATCTTGTTTCTCTTACTTGTTACTTTTGTGTGGCAGATTCGTGGTGCTTGGGAGCTCCCAATCTAGTTGTGGGTTGTGCCTCAAGATTTTTGTAAAGGCTCCGGATTCTGCCTTGAAGGATTCTGATAGTGGAAGGTGAACCGAGCCTTTGGGTGAGGTTCATCGGAGAATAGGGTGAGGCCATTTGTGGCGTTGAGTATTGAAACTCACACCCCTCCAACGAGACGTACTCCCCCTAAAAAGGAGGAACTCGGGAATACATCCTTATCTCCGCGTGCTTCCCTTTCGGTTACTTCTTACTCTAGCCTTTACTTGTATCTTGTGTAGTATCTTGTTCCTTGCCTAGTATTAACTTGTCATATAGGTAAATTCACCATAACTGCATATGTAGAGAATTTACCTTTCTGTCAAGCCTTAATTGCAAAAGAATTAAAATTTGGAGTAGCACCTATTCAGCCCCCTCCCCCCCCCCCCCTCTAGGTGGCCATACGATACTTTCACTCTTGTTTTATTTTATTAAAGTATATATACATCTTTATGGCCTCCAGAAGCGCCAGTGCATAGTGGCGCATAAAGTGTGCTAAGAATGTTAAGAGGGCCGTGATAGGCCAAACTTAACATAGGATGAGTCCGTTAAGAGAGATTCAAAGTATTGGAATATTACCAAAAAAACTAGCCATGGTTAGGGGTGCGTGGAAGTCACGTGCCAGAACCATGACTTGGTTTCGACATTTTATGGGTTTCAACTGTATCCTACTCAACTTATTTGGGACCGAAAGACTTTGTTGTTATTATTGTTGTATATATCCATCTTTCTGAAACATAAGTCAAAAGTCAAACATTGTAAATTTCACCAAATTTATAGAGAAAGATGCCAACATCTATTTTGTGTTGAAAATATATAGTTTACGTTGGATCTAACATTTTTATTTAAATATTTTAGATATCAATATTTTTTTCTGCAAATTTGGCCAAATTTAACTTACAACAAAACTTCCTTCTTGTTGGAAAAAGCGCACTAACGACGAAGGTGTGACAACTTAACATAGGAACTCCAATGTGTGTGTCCTAGAAACGGTTCAAAGAATGAAAGAAAAGTGTGGTATTTTGCTTGTTCAAAGAAAAAGTGTGGCATGTTACTAAATTATCTTATTTTTTATTTTTTTTACTGTATTTATTTGTATGATGTGGCACTTGTTAGCATTTGGGATGGTCTGGCAGAGTGTCCTGACCGAGCTCCCCAGCCGCCGCCACCTCTAGCGCGCCATGACCGGCGACAGCGCGCCCAGCTCCATGTTCGCAGCCGAGCCGGTGTGGAGCGTGTGCGATGAGCTCCGCGAGGAGCGGCGGGACACCGCTTGCCGACGGCCACGAGCCACCGCCGTGCTGGACCAGGCCACCGCAGCGCCCGGATACAGTCGATTTGGGGAGCCGGCGCGATGGAGTGGAACCAGAGCGCGAGACCTCCTGAAAGGTTCCGCCGCAGGTGAACTCCGTCTCTGGCTGAGCTCATTTTTCTTCTCTGCAATGTTCCAAGATCGAGCCCTCCTCTAGCTAGCGGTATGTATGACCCGGGATGGAGCTCTCCGCTCGAATCCGGGAGGGAGCTGGGCTAGTTTGGTGATTTTGGATGTTGGAATCCTTCGGGGTTGCGTTGATTTGGTCGAAGACAAAGAGACCTTCTCTGAATCCTGCCGGAAAACCTTCTCTCATTCCATCCGTTTACTGCTGCTGTTTCTAGCTTCTCGGTGTCAGCGTCGGCGCCGGTACAAGATTCAGCAAGCCTTGGCTGGGCAGGTGCGAGGTGTAGCAGAGTTGGAGTAGAGATACACATTTAATTTGGACGATCGATGCAGTTAAATACTTTCCATCTAGACTGAGATCGACAAAACGAGACCGGAGGAAAGCCAAGATCAAATATCGAGGTGTAGGAGCAACGAGAAAGTTTTCGAGCGGTTCTTTTCTGGGGCTAAAAATCTCCAGCCATCATGGCATGCCGCGTCGCCCTCTCCAAGGTCTCTGTTTCGTTTCTTCTTCATACTTGATGATTTTCGATGCTGCAACTCTGCAAGGGCAATGTCGGGCGTTTTAGATTTGTATCGCTAAATAATAAATCAATGGGTTGCCAATCTAGAGCTTTGAATATCACCATAATCTTCAGCCAGCTTAATCTTTGTGTGTGTTTGTGTCGCAGGCTGCATGTCATCTTGCAAAGCATGGGATTCGCAGCGAGGCAGCGGCGGCTTCTTGTGCTGCAAAAGCAACTACTGCCACAGGTACATCTCTCTCCGCCACATGGATGAATTAATCGATGCACTTATGTCGCAACTGCCAACTAGTGCTATTTCCAAATAAGAAAATTAGAGCAAGACCAACAAGATTTGCAAGCCCTCACAAGGATGGCACGAACAAAGAAAAAAATAACTTGTAGTACTAACCTGACTGAACTGTGCCCAATATCCTATTTTCGATTATACACGCATCTAGCTTGTTATATTCTATGTGCCTGTTGGTTGAGTATTACCATGGATGAACTTAAATATCTTTCACTAAACTGGTCTCCTTTGTGCTTCCTTAATACAGGTAGCGTGCTTACAACTCTACGACAGAGATACCGGTCAAGCTTTGTTCGGGGCCTACGCTCTGATGCTGCCTCTCTTCCTGGAGAGTTTAATAGCAGCGATCCAGAAAGAGTTATACTCAACTTCGAAAGGCAGCCTTCATTGCATTCCAAACCTTCAGCTCTCTCGGAGTATGTAAAAGCCGTTGTCAGCCGTGAAATGCAAACTCAAGGTAGACTCCATCTCTCTTCGCGAATTTCTTTACCAACAACTGTTATTCTTTTCCATGCTAGACGTGTGGTTTTATTTTATCTACTCTTTTATGCATGGATGGATATTGTATGCAGGAGGAATTGCTAATCCAGCAAGGGTGGAAGGAATTAGCCGAAGTGGTAGTCAGCTCTCGTCTAAAGATGGTGTTCTTGGTACAATTGGTACACCTTTCCACATGGTTACAGTGGAGACAGGCAAAATGGAAACAACTTTGGGCTACCTTCCGGACCATTGCAGCTACTGGCCTTGTAATCTACAGTATGGCTGAACACGGTGTTGTATTCTATGCTGGTAAGAATACGAATGTTGCATTGGACGAATCAGAAGATGATGAATCCGATGATGAATCCGATGATTTGAAAGAAGGTGGCAACTTCACTAGTCTGAAAAAAGTCGCTAAGTTTGATGCTTTGAAAGAAGTACACTCAACCACAAAATTCAGTGATGTAAAGGGGGTTGATGAAGCCAAAGCTGACCTTGAGGACATAGTTCACTACCTAAGAAACCCCAAGGTGACTGTAACATTGCCATCAACCTTGCAGATCTTCCAATTCAGCAATTCTTTCTTGTTGTTAACCTAGTTTCACTTGCTTTGTAGCGTTTCACACGCCTTGGTGGTAAGCTTCCCAAAGGTGTTTTGCTTGTGGGCCCACCCGGCACAGGGAAGACCATGTTGGCAAGAGCTGTGGCCGGGGAAGCCGGTGTCCCTTTCTTCGCGTGCAGTGGCAGTGATTTCGAGGAGGTGTATGTTGGTGTTGGGGCTAAGAGAGTGAGGGAGCTCTTCCGTGCAGCAAAAAAGAAGCAATCTCCTTGCATAATATTCATCGATGAAATTGATTCCTTGGTGGGGGCAGAAAAGCATTCGATCCAACATGGCTGAGGCAGACCCTGAACCAGCTGCTTTCTGAGATGGATGGCTTCAAGCAGAATGAGGGATCATCGTGATCGCAGCGACCAACTTCCCGGAGTCGCTCGATAAAGCCCTCGTCAGGCTGGGCGTTTTGACCGTCAAATTCATGTTCCTATTCCAGATGTCGAGGGCCGACGACAGATCCTCGATGCTTATTTGTCAAAGGTACAACGTCATTGACTTACTTTTTTGCGGTCTTTAATGCAAGACTTAAACTTTGAGCTATTATGTGAAATTTTCCATGCAGGTGTTGAAAGCCAAGGGTGTGGATGCAATGACAATTGCAAAGGGGACACCTGGGTTCTCAGGTGCAGACCTCGCAAACCTGGTGAACGACGCTGCTCTCAAGGCTGCCAAGGATGGGGCGAAATCTGTTACGATGCAACACGTAGAGGATGCCAAGGACAGGATCATGATGGGCAGCGAGCGCAAGTCGGCGGTGATATCTGATCATTCGAGGAAGATGACAGCATACCACGAGGGAGGCCACGCCCTTGTTGCAGTCCTAACGGAGGGCGCTGACCTTGTCCACAAGGCCACCATTGTTCCCAGGGGAAATGCTCTTGGCATGGTGACCCAGCTGCCAGGGGAAGACAGAGAGCTCGAGATCTCGAGAAAGCAGATGCTGGCGACACTGGATGTCCTCATGGGTGGGCGGGTGGCCGAGGAGCTTATATTCGGAGAAGCTGGTGTCACCACGGGTCCCTCATCCGATCTAAACCAGGCGACTCAGCTGGCGAAGGACATGGTCACCAAGTATGGCATGAGCAAGCAGGTCGGCCTTGTTTCCCACAACGACGGCACGCCCATGAGCGGGCGGACGTCGGCGCTTGTTGATGAGGAGGTGAAAGCACTGCTGGACAAGGCTTACGATAACGCGAAGACGATTCTCACGACACACAGCAAAGAGCTCCATGCCCTAGCCAACGCCCTCCTGAAGCATGAAACTCTCACTGGTGACCAGATCAAGAAACTAGTATCGGCGGGTAGATGGTTTTAACGCTGGAGAGGCTTACAGCAAGATTTTTCTTGTTCTGAAACTTTGTGCACACAGCCATACACACAAACGTAAAGAGCGATACGGAGGGTCTGGACTATCCAAGCGTCGTTTCTCAAGTCTGAAGAGAGTACAGTGTTTTGCATCCTGTCATTAAAACTCCTGGTTTCGATTCATCATGTGCCGCAAGATTTTGGAAATTTCTCTTGCAACCCGAATAGAGTTCCTGTGAATGAGCACATGGATATATATGATGCAATTTCAGTCCTAGTTACGTACTCCCTCTATTTGTCAAATAATGATGTTTTAAGCATTGCCTCGATCTCTAATTTACATGTTTTTCCATTTGTTTTGTGGAGATGTGTTAGCAGAAAATCACGAAATTAATATTATAAAAATATGTTTCAGCCATGACACAAAGACTAGGTTTGGATCCAGAAAAAGGTATGTGTGGACAAATGTTAATTTGGTATAGAATACAGATGGAATAGGGCAACTTATTAGTCACAATTCCAAGAAAGCATATATGCGATTCTTCTTCAAAAGATCTGGCAACATTTTAATTTGATCACAATTGAGAAGGAAACAAGAGTCTCATGGTTCACAGTAGATGTGAGCGTATTGACATTGATGAGGTGCTGCGGAATTTTCCCACGGTCCGCTCAAATCTACTCTCCGTATCACGTTTTAGAAAGTCAGATTTCCAACATCTTGAGGACAAAGTTGCTAGGAAGATGGTGCCTTGGCAAGGGAAGCACGTGACCATTGTGATGGTAAAGTGGTCTTGGTGATATGGTGGGTTTTCCTGAAATCACAATGTCAAGCGCTCCAACGACAAGTGACATGGCCATAATGTGGCATTCAAAGATGAAACTCCTCCTTTATGTGTGTCCATCTGCTATTCTCTCGGGTGGTATATTACTTGACCCTCCTACCCATTGCTACTTTAGATTTGAGTGAGGATGAACGGAAGCAATGGAGGAGCTCGAGGACGCATGAGAGGAGCTCAAACCATCCAAAAGAGAAACTTGGAAGTGAAGGAAATTTTGTTTAGTGACAATTGCACTTTCGAGCCCTTTTTAACATATATAACAGCTGGTAAAAATCATGTAGCTAGGAGTAGGAGAGTGTGAAACTGCATGCATATATCATTGTTACTCTTATGTTTAAGTGAGCAAGTCCTATCTAAGATATCCAAGTTTTGTTTAGTGACAAGTGCACTTTCGTTTACATATTTTGCAGCTGGTTAAAAGTACGTAGTTAGGAGTAGGACTCTGAAATTGGATGCATATATCATTGTTGCTCATTTCAGATGGTAATAATTCCTAATAAAATCTTGGGATACATACTTGAGATCCAAACTAGGAGCTTTACTGACAGGGTACAAAATACTACGCTCTCTTGAGACTTAGAGATATCCAAAAAAAAAAAAATTAGAGATATCCAGAAAAGAAGTCAGAGATATCCAGAAAAAAATCTTCACATTTCGTGTGCATGCACCAAAAGTATCAGGAAAAAAAAGTACTTCATGTAAGCGTCACTATTAGGGTGAAGATGGTGTTCCCTGATTTTGTTGGCTATTGATAAGACCATCTACTTGTCCTTGTGTGGATATTGGTTTCATGATCTTGTCACCAGCGAGAGTAGGAGATGTTTCCTAGTTCTGCTAACCATTGTTAAGTCCACCTGCTTTTCCTTCCGTCGGTACTAGCTTTGTGATCTTGTCTCCAGCGATAGAAGGTGTTCCCTGATTCTGCCGACTATTGTTGTTAAGACTGTCTACTTGTAATTCTGTCGATACTAGTTTCGTGACCTTGTCGCCAATGAGTGAAGGAGATGTTTCCTGATTCTGCTGCCCTTCTGTTGGTACTAATTTGTGATCTTGTCACCAGCGAAAGAAGGAGATGTTTTTTGATTCTGCTGGCCATTGTTAAGTCCACCTGTTTGTCCTTCTGTTGGTACTAGTTTTGTGATCATGTCGCCAGCAAGAGAAGGTGTTCCCTGATTCTGCTGACTATTGTTAAGACTGACTACCTGTGATTGTGTTGATATGTGTTTTTTGATCTCGTCACTAGTGAGAGTTCCCTGATTTTGCTGACTATTGTCAAGACCAGCTACTTGTTTTGTCGACACTAGTTTCACGATCTCATCACCGCTGAGAGTTCCATGCTTCAGGAGGGAGTTTGCTAGCGCGTGAAGCTCCTCGTTGTGCTCCGTGAGAATCGTTTTCGCGTTCTTGTAAGCGTTGTCCAATAATTCTTTTACTACCTCATCAACCAGGGCTGTCGTTTTCCCGCTCATGGTTGCCGTCTTCCCACCATCATTCTTGTTATAGGAAACAAGGCCAACGCGTTTGCTCATACCATACTTGGTGACCATCTCTGTCGCAATCTGAGTCGCCCGGCTTAGATCAGACAAGGCGCCCGTGGTGACCCCGGCTTCTCCGAATACAAGCTCCTGGGCCACCCGCCCTCCCATGCAGACATCCAGCCTCGCCATCATCTGCTTCCTTGAGCGAGTCATGTTGTCTGACAGTGGTATAGACTCCACAAAGCCAAGAGATCTTGTCCTGGGCACAATGGTGGCCTGGTGGACAGGGTTAGCACCGTTCGTGAGGATAGATACAAGGGCATGCCCACCCTCGTGGTACGCTGTCATCTTCCTGGAATGATCAGATACAACCATCGACTTGCGCTCGCTGCCCATGATGATCCTCCGCCTGGCGTACTCGAGGTGATCCATCCCAACAGCATTTGCCCCGTCCCTGGAAGCCTTGAGAGCGGCATTATTTACTAGGTTTGCAAGGTCTGCACCTGATAACCCAGATGTCACCCTGGCGATGGTCATCACATCCACACCCTTGGCTTTCACCTGCATGAAAGAAGTAATGGTGAAAATGGTCAAAGCCTCACAGCAGAGACCGCGAAAAGTAAGTAAGCCTTATATTTCTGTACCGGGGGAGTAGTACCTTTGACATAAAAGACTCAAGAATCTGCCGTCGGCCCTCAGCATCTGGAATAGGAACCTGAACATGACGGTCAAAACGCCCAGATCTAACAATGGCTTTATCTAGTGACTGGGCTAAGTTGGTTGCTGCGATCACTATAATCCCATCATTTTGCTTGAAGCCATCCATCTCAACAAGCAGCTGGTTCAGGATCTCCCTCCGCGACTTTGTACCATCGGCGTTCTTGCTCACAGCAATGGCATCAATCTCATCAATAAATATAATGCAAGGGGATCGCTTCTTTGCTGCACTGAAGAGCTCCCTCAATCTTTTAGGTCCCTCCTCGAATTCGCTGCCTCTGCAAGCGAAGAATGGTACGCCTGCTTCACCGGCCAAAGCCCTTGCCAACATGGTTTTTCCTGTTCCCGGTGGGCCAGAAAGCAGAATACCCTTTGGAAGCTTGCCACCAAGGCGTGTGAAACTCTGCATGGAAAGCATGTAAGACTAGGGTGACAGCTCGAGAAAGAATTATTATTGGATTAAAACACCTGCACGCAGGTTGATAGCAATTGCCGCACTCACGTCAGGATCTCGTAGGTAGTAAACTATGTCCTCGAGCTCAGCTTTGGCTTCGTCAACCCCTTTTACATCACTGAACCTTGTGCTCCAATCTGTAGGCACTTCTTTCCATTCCTGAGGAACTTCTTTGAATTCTTCAGACTCAGGAACTCCCACATTCTTTGACTCATGAAGGCCATAGAATAGAGCGCCAGTGACTACAAGGCCTCCACATGTACGCACAAGCAGCTTTTTAAGTAGATCTTTCTCTACTATGTAAAATGGTGCAATTTCTGTACCAAGATCACGTCCTTCCTCCCTTGCTGCATTTGAAATACCTGCACATATAACAGAATCCATCCACAGACAAGTTGTCAAGCCAAATGGGATGTCGTTTATTGGCACAAATGTGACGAAAGAAAAGATGGCTACCTCGGTAAGCGGCGTCATACTGCACGCCCCGTACCCTCTGACCAGCAAAGCTTGATTGGTGCCTCTGCTGTATATTTCTAAGGACACTACCTGCATTAATCAAGCACCACAAAGCAGGAACTTAGTTCCTCAATGGAAACCGTCAACAAAAAAGCTGTAGTACAACATAGAGTAGTAGTAAGAAGTAGCATCCGATTCCTAACTGAAAAGATCATACTGTGCACGATTTAAGTCAGGCTAGCACTAGTTGGCGGTTGCCACATAAGTATACAGATTAAGTCCGTAGATAAGGCTAGCGACGGAGAGAGAAGCAACCAGGTGTATTACCTGCGCCACTACTTGCATTTGTAGCAGGTGCCCTGAAAGAAGGAACTGCCGTCCCTGCTGCTGCAGCAGCAGCTATCCCTGTGTAAATCGCACTTGCCGATCTATGCTTTGCAAGACATGTGGCATCCTGTGACACACACATACAGGAGTTAATCCAACCGGATAATAGCAAATTGGCGGCAGCAATCGATCTGAGATGCAGACAGGGGTTCGCAGTTGCGGTTTCAGCACCGATAAGCATCAGCAATCAATTACGGAGACAAAAAGAGGGCTCCTTTGGACTGGAACAGCCATGTGAACCCCGACGAACAGAGTAAAATCATGCGTGAAAAAAGATCAAGAAAATACCTTGGACAGGGCGAGCCGGCAGGCCATGAGGAAGAGAATCTCTAGTTCGTTGCTCTTGCTCGGCGAGACAACCACCAGCCTTACAGGATTCGGACAGATACGCACGAGATCTCAACCGAATCGAACCAAACCAAACGGAGAGACGAAATCTTGACTCTCGCCCTAATGTCTTTAAATCTGGCTAGGGTTTTTAAATCGAAAACATAACGCCGTATTGCATTCTGGGGGAGGAAGACGAGCCGGCGTGAGTTCAACTGCGGCGAAGCTGCCGCGGTATCGGCAGCACGGGATCTGACTCCCCAGATCAAGGCCGACGGACCGGCCGGCTCCCGGATCTGGGCCCGGTCCAGCACGGCGGCTCTCGGCCTTCACCGGCGAGGCTCCTCGCCGAGCTCATACCCTGCGCGCTCTCCGCCGGGATGGCTCGTCCACCGGAGCAGACGGCGCACGCCGGCGGGGCTCGTGCCGATGTTGCGCGCGCAGGTGGTTCGAAGGGACATTTCACATGCGTTCTCTCACCCTTTTTTTTTTCTGAGATTACGTTCTCTCACCCTAGTTTACCACGAAATGATTTCTAGGGTGAATTTTCATTTATTTATTTTTATCTTCTTTACACCCTAGTTTACCACGCCTTTCAGCAAATAAGATCATAAATAAAGATACTGAGCAAATGAGATCTGCATATTATGGTATGTTGTAGGCGTATGTATGAGGGAGGAATTTTGGGTCACGAGCTACATGGAGCTTGTTATTTGAAAATTTTAAAAGCGGGATTTTGAAGTTGTATGTAGAAAATAATGTACTCTAACAGCGTGAAAAAAATCTCACCTCGAAGTACCCCGCATTTTGGGCTGTAGATAAATGAATAGTGAACAGTGTGGAATTTCAGTCCTCCAAATTATGTCAGATTTTGTATTTTTTGGTAAGCCCAGAATATAAAGTATTTTGCGGTTCAGATTTTGTATGTTGGTAGAGTACATCATTATCTGCATCAAGTATTTTTTTTTTTCATAATTCTTTGGAACTTTGCAATGTTGTTTTCAAATTTTGAAAAAAAATCAAGATCCATGTAGCTCCAGCTCTAATGCGACTTTCTGGTTATTACGTGTTAGTTTCAAAACCATATAACAAATGTATTCTAGGATTTATCGCCAATACTCCCTCTGTCAGTTCACTTATCTTAAATGTTAACATATTATAAAAGTGAACGGAGTGAGTAATAGATTTCACTTTAAGCGTCCAAATGGCTTTTGTAAGAACAAGCACATAAGAAGCCACCGCCGCAACGGCCTTCTGAAGCCCACGACAGTCTATGTCAAACTGTGAGACCCTTCGAGCAGATAACTGAAAGTTCCAATTATGAAAACGAGCTTGAAGGGGAGATGGGAGAGACACGTGCCGATGAAGACATTTATGACCGAACCGCACAAATCAAGGCATCGTCGTCTCTGCATGAAAGCAAGGGCAGCCCAGCACGAAAACTATCAGACACGCCAAAAATATGTTGTGGGTGACCTGGTGACTAACAATGGCAAGGTAACGACAGAGGCTACTCGGTGTGGGATTGGTATAAAACGTACCCTAGGTTCATCCCCTCGTCGATGGAGGACCTCACTCGTGCCATAAGTCATGTATGATGATAGATTCGTTTACAAAATCGCCATCTTAGAAGGTTAGGCGAGGTTGAAAGGACACACATACCACCTAGATAGGGTGAATAAGCGATTTAAAACAATCACAATTTAGATTTGAATAAATGCGGAATAAAACTAGCTTTTAATTTATCAAGCATAAAACGTAAATATGCTAGACTCACTATACACATCAACAACTTATGCTAAACACGATACACACCTATGTGATAACAAGATATATATAACTTTAAACTCGCTGACTATCACAAAGTAAATGCACAAGTAGAGAGTTCGTGTATAGAGATAACTGAAACACGTGGAGACGACGGTGTAATTGCCAAAGTTCCTTACACAATGGAAATAAGTATTCGTTGGAGAGATGTGGTTGTGTAGTGCTCCTGGAACACCACAAAACGCTCACCTGAGATGTGGCTGCACAATGCCCACCAAGTCCAAAAAAGGTCTCACCTCAAGATGCGGGGACACACCACTCACCGACGCCAGAAAAAGGATCACCTATTCTTCTTGAGCTTATTTTACAAAGGAATAATTCAATCCACTATGAGGTCTTTGTGAAAACGTTGACCAAACCTTTACAAATTATTCGGGGTGATCTCTCCATAACTTAATTGGAGGCTCTTGAATCTTCACATCAAGATTGAGCTCAGTGACAAAACCAACCGTCTAGCTAGGTCCCCCAAGCACATAAGAGGAACAAGATATTCGACACCCAAACCCTCAAGAGTAATAAACTTATCCAATTTTACTTGCACGAATCAGCGTGGAAAACTCAAAGCGATGCATTTTATGCATGTCTCAAGAACACACACAGTGGTCAAATCCTTCACAATCGCATGCTACTTCCGAAAAAGTTGTTGGAACTCCCAAGTGGAATGGATGATGTAGCCTAGCAGCAAGTATTTCACTTAGCTGAAAAGTAAGGTTTATCGAATTAGTAGGAATAGTTATCAAGACGTCAACAAGGTTAACATATGGTGTGATAAAAAGCAATGTTGGGGATATCGCTTACCGGGAACTTATTGGTCGACCCAATATAATGGGTAAATCGGCCGGTTTATCGGCATATCGGCTGATTTATCGACATATCGGCCGATTTATCGGAATATCGGCCGATATCTTTAACGATGATAAAAAATGATGAACGGAAGCAAATAAAAAAAAAATCTCAAGTGTAGATGATGGGAAAACAAGTAAAACGTGGATGTAATCTCTCCAAATAAAATAGCAACTCTTACATTCGATACACTTTGCCACAACTAGATAATAAGACAGCTATTACATAGATGTCAACTATGATAACGGCCAACATGTACCTGCTTCTCTCCTCTACGTTAACTTCAACTTCTTGTATCAATCTTGTTTCATTTTTTCCAGCGAGTTCAAGATCTTCTACCACTTGATCAGAGCTAGATCAGTCTCAAGCGTCACCATTTTCTTGCTGACACGCTTTGAATTGCTCTTTTCTTTCTCAACAGTAACCTTCGACTCGACAAATCAACCGGTTTTCACATGCTAATTCAACTCCCAAACTAGCCACCCTATCTTTCATTGCAAGCTTCTCTCTAACCCACTGAGTTTCTTCTTCTTTCAATGCAGTATACATTCCATCACCAGCTAGCACTTTGAGCTATAAATCTCCAACAAACACTTGAAATAACCGAAAAATAATCGAATTTGAGTTTTTTTATGAGCATGGGGTACCTTCACTTCCTCTGAAGAATGAGGTGATGATGACTGTGGACAAGACATGATTGATTCCCCTCCCTCACTGTTGTACCTGCTACAAACATACATTTTACGACAGAGCAGAACTGAAATATAGGGTATAGGGTTTTATGACAGAGGACATTATGGGCTAGCCATATCCAGTGAATAAAGTTGGGTGTAGCAAGGGCGAATTGCTTAACAACCACTTCAGAGATGTTGTGTGATCGATCGTCAGAGGGCTAGATTGGGTGAACAACGAAGAAGTGGAATAGAGGCTGGGATTGGGCGTGTACGATGGACGGCGTAAGGAGGGAAGGTAGATGAGGTGGAGGTGTAGTGCCGCCTTTCGTCGCCTTTGGCGGATGGAGTCGGCGCAACAAGCTGTCGGCGTTTAGATATGGGTCGGGAAGATTCAAAATGAGGGGACACAGCCTAGGCGAATCACTTCGTAGGTTCTACGCTGCTGGTCGCCAGAGCAGTGGATTTAGGCTAGATTGGGCGAGCTGCAGAGCGGTGGAATAGAGGTTGATTGGGCGCGTATAATGGACGAGGTAAGGGGTACGATGGATGTGGTGGAGCTTAAGCTATGCGCCTTTCGTCAGCGACAAAGCGAGTAGGGGCAGTGGACTGTGGGGATCAGTTGATGATTCAAGATGAGGAGACATAGGACAAAGGCGGCTCCACCTGTCAGCATTTTAGCGGCCCACTCGTCAGGACTCGGCCAAATATGTTCATCCTGGCCCACTCGTTAGTAATCAACGAGTCTAGCACGACAACAAAGTCCCGTTTGGTCATTTGTGAGTCTCTGAGTGGAACGAGTAGGGCAAAAATGAGAAGAACTAAAAATGTGAGGCAAAACCGAATACTACTACATGAAATTAGACACAAAAATAGAAAATCTAAAACTAAATTATAGAGAAGCAAATAAACATTTTAGAACCAGTCAAAATATGGCCATACCAAGGAAATCGTCAAACTTTCCATTTTTAGCCGTTCGATGTCCTACCTATGATACAGGCCGGTGTGTCTCGCTCAGTGGCGGCGCCGGTAGGGGGTCGAGCCTGGTCGGCTGACCCGGCTCGATTTTGGGCAGAAAAAAATTAGATACTACAAGGCACCGAGGAGGGGGCGCCGGCCTGGAGGCGCGTCTTGATGGCGTCGAGCGGGAGCAGCGCCGCGTAGGTGAAGGCCCCCACGGCCACGCCCGCGCAGGCTCCGATGGCGGCGCGGGCGAGCGGGGTGGGCACCTGAGCCTACGCCGGGGTCGGCGCGGCGGCAGCGGGGACGGGGATGGAGAGCGTGGAGGAGGAGAAGACGGGGGCGCGGCTCCTGGCAGGTCCTCTCCAAAATCCTCCGAACCGATGGTCCGCTCGGCCTCTACCGCAGCCTCTCCGCCGTCATCCTCGGCTCCGCCACCTCCTCCGCCATCTACTTCGGCACCTGCGAGCTCGCCAAGTCGCTGCTCCGCTCGCACCTCCCTCCCTTCCTTGTGCCCCCGCTCGCCGGCGCCAGGGGCAACATCTCTTCCTCAGCCATCATGGTTCCCAAGGAGCTGGTCACGCAGCGCCTCCAGTCGGGCACCGCCACAGGGCGTTCCTGGCAGGTGCTGCTCCAGATCCTCCAGACCGACGGCTTCTTCGGGCTCTACGCCGGGTACGCCGCCACCCTCCTCCACAACCTCCCAGCCGGCGTGCTCAGCTACTCCTCCTTCGAGTACCTCAAGGCGTTTGCTCTGAGGAAGAGCGACGGCGCCAACCTGACGCCGGGGGAGAGCGTGATGTGTGGCGCCCTCGCAGGCGCGATATCAGCGGCGGTCATCACCCCGCTCGACGTCATGAAGACACGGCTGATGACCAGGTGGGCGCCGAGGGGAGCCACACCGTGGTGGGGACGATGCAGGAGGTCACCGCCGAGGAAAGCCTGATGGGACTGTCCCGGGGGATCGGACCGAGGGTCCTGCACAGCGCGTGCTTCGCCGCGATAGGCTGTTGTGCCTTCGAGACGGCCAGGCTCGACATCCTCAAGTCGTACCTTGAAGGCTGTGAGAGCAAAGCAGCAGCAGAGATGAAGGCCGGAGTTGCTATTGCTTGATTGTGTATGCTTCCTTCTTCAGTAAGGTAATTGCCTGTTTTGGAAGCTACCTACCTAGCTATGGTATGATGCAGATGATATACCTGCTAAGATGATATACCTCCGAAAAAAATTCGCCGGTGGCACACCTTTTACTGTTCGCCCCCCCCCCCCCCCCCCTCGTCTCAATTCCTGGCTCCGCCACTGGTCTCGCTAGACACTCCTGGCTCTAGCTAGTGCTCTCTTTTTGAAAATAAGTTTGAAAAGTCATATTTAATAAGTCTGAAAAAATCTTTTATGTTGTCAATGATGTATCCCACAAACGTGTAATATCTCGATTTGAAATATTTTATACTATAAGATATACAAAAGTAAAAAAATAAATATACACACTTTTAAATCTCCAAAATATATAATATTTATCATTTTTGTATATTTTAGATTATAAGATATTTCATACCAAGATTTTGCACAGCTATAAGATATTTTATATCAAAATTTTGCACGTTTGTGGGATATCATTAAAACATGCAATATTTTTTCAGATTTTTCCATAAAGCTTATAATATGATTTGTGAATTTCTAAAATAGATCAAGCACCGATCCGGCGCCCAGGTCCCTGCTAGCGGACGAGCCAGCAGGTTGGTGATGAGCTCGGCGAGTAGCGGCGGAACCTCTCCCGTGACGGCCGAGAGCTGCCGTGCTGGACCGGGGCCAGGTCCAGGAGCCTAGAGTGCCTAGAGTGCAGTGTAAACCACGGTTCAAGTTTGAGCTTGGTTGGTTACACCGCGAGGGCTTCCATGAGATGGTTAAAAGAATTTGGGAATTACCGGTAGCGGGTGATACGCCTATCCAGCGGTGGAATAACAAGATACGTGCTCTATGTACTCACCTCGTCGGTTGGGCTCGTCATACTACCGGTTTACTTAAAAAAGAAAAAGTACGACTTTCCTCGATAATCGATGCTCTAGAAGCATTAGCAGAAGTTCGGTTACTGTCCGTGCAAGAAATTGAGCTAAAGAGCCAATCTAATGCATAGATAGCGAAGCTACTGCGTGAGGAGGAGCTAAAATGGTATCAACGTTCCAAGGCCCAATTCATTCTAGAAGGAGACTCGAATACTCGCTATTTTCATAGTATTGCCAATGGCAGACACAAGAAAAAGCGTATTCATTCTCTGGTCCAGGATGAAGAAACGATTGAGGGCCAGGAACAGCTAAAGTCGTATATTACAAATTACTATAAAGGCCTATTCGGTGCTCCAGAGGAAGGAAATTTCTCCTTGGATGAGTCCCGAACAGCGGACATTCCCCAGGTTTCAGAAGAGGAAAATAGCCTTCTTACTAAACCCTATTCAGAGGAGGAAGTGAGAATGGCGGTTTTCCAAATGAAACATAATTTAGCCCCTGGTCCTGATGGCTTCCCAGCCGAGTTTTATCAGAACTTTTGGGATGTTATCAAGACCCATTTGCTCCAATTGTTCGCATGTCTTCACAAAGGACAATTAGAGTTGTTTCGTCTCAATTTTGGTGAAATAATTTTGCTACCTAAGGTTAACGAGGTATAAAGGATTCAACAGTTTAGACCTATATGCCTACTTAACGTTAGTTTTAAAATATTCACCAAAGCGGCGACGATTCGACTGAACACTTTGGCAGATCATGTGGTTCGTCCGTCTCAGACGGCTTTTATGAAAGGTCGCAACATCCTTGATGGAGTCGCGGTCCTACATGAAACGGTCCATGAATTACATAGGAAAAAGCTGAACGGGGTAATTCTTAAAATTGACTTTGAGAAAGCTTATGACAAAGTTAAGTGGTCTTTCATCCAGCAGACCCTAAGAATGAAAGGCTTTTCTTCAGAGTGGCGCGCGTTAATTAATTCCTTTGTTTCCGGAGGAAGTGTAGCCATCAAGGTCATTGATGACACTGGCAAATATTTCCAAACGAAAAAAGGACTCAGACAGGGTGACCCGCTTTCCCCAATATTATTTAATATAGTGGCGGATATGTTGGCTATATTGATTGAACGCGCTAAAACTGAGGGTCAAATTGAAGGAGTGATTCCCCATCTTGTTGATGGTGGATTATGGATTCTTCAATATGCCGACGATACAATTCTTTTTATGGAGCATGATATCGAAAAAGCTCGTAACCTAAAGTTGATTTTGTCAGCTTTCGAGCAATTTTCGGGTCTTAAGATAAATTTTCATAAAAGTGAATTGTTTTGCTTTGGCGAGGCCCAAGAAAACGCCGCCTTGTATGCTGAGCTTTTTGGCTGTGAGTAAGGACAATTTCCTATCAACTATTTGGGCATTCCAATTCACTATCGGAGACTTACAAATGCTGAATGGAAAAGGGTGGAGGAAAGGCTTCAATTAGGTTTAAATAGCTGGAAAGCCAAACTCCTATCCCTGGGTGGAAGATTGGTTCTCATAAACTCGGTACTAACAAACATGGTACTGTATATGATTTCATTCTTCCAACTGCCTAAAGGGGTCTTAAAACGATTGGATTATTTCCGATCTAGATTCTTTTGGCAAGGGGATCACTAGTAGAAAACAGGCCTTTCGTCCGGGCCATTAGTCCCGGCCGTGGCACGGGCCGAGACTAATGGTCCGGACACGTCGCCCCGAAAACGCCGAAGCGTTCCGCACCCTTTAGTCGCGGCTCGTTAGGGAGCAATGGTCCCGGTTCGTGTAACCAGTCGGGACTAAAGGGGTATGCGACCCGATGCGGCCGGGGGCACCCCTTTAGTCGCGGCTCATTACACGAGCCGGGACTAAAGGATTCAAACTGTTCGCTTCCCGCGCGGCCGCGACGCTTTAGAAACGCCACGGCGCTTCGATCGCCGTCGACGATCGCTTCGAATTCAGCACGATCGCTTCGTGTTCACCGGCCGGTGATCAATGGCGTGCTGGTTCAGCTCCCCCTCTACTACTATATAATGGACTGATTTGCAACTCCATAAGCACACATCTAGAGCTCTTCTCTCCTCTAATCCCTCCCAAAGCCCTCTCCCTCGACCTCTCCCTCTCATTCCAATGGCGGAGCCACTCGCGCGAACTCGGGTGTACCACCTCACCGCCGAAGAGATGACTTTCACGGTCACGGTCACTGCCCGTGCATCAAGGGTGGAGAGGTGGATCCGCTTCGTCAAGAAGGAGTTCCTAGACGCCGCACCGGTCAAGTGTGTGGGCCTGGACTGCGAGTTCACCAACCCTCGCGAGGGTCGACAAAATCAGCGCGCCGCCGTCCTTCAACTCTCGGTGGCGAAAGAGAATTTGGTGTTCCAAATCCGTTGGGCTGATGAAGTGCCGCAGCTGCTGAAGGATTTCTTGCGGGACAACACCATCAGATTCTGTGGCGCGGCTATCCACAATGATGTGCGCATGCTGCGATACTACGGAATTGACATTTCGACTGTGCTCGACCTCCAGAAGGTTATCCCGAACCCCACCAATAATCTCATTCCGAGTCTCTATGATCTAGCCAATGCTACTATTGGGACAAATCTTAAGAAGAAGAAGAGGAACAAGGACGACAAGAAGAAGAACAGGAAGAAGGACGACGAGGAAGAAGAAGATGATGAACTAATTTTTGGTTGGAGCAACGTTCCATTGAGCTTTGAGCAAGTGAAGTATGCTGCTCTAGACGCTCGGCTGGGCTTCGAGATTGCTAGGAGGCACTGGATGCTACATGGCTACGATACCCCTTTTGATCGTCTCAACATTAATGTTGATGAGTAGATGTACGGTGTGTGGTGTGGTGTGTGTGAGAGGCTTCTATTGTAAAAAAATTAAATATTCGCAGTGCTATATTGAATCTTCAAATGAGTTCTATTTGCAAAATGTTTAAATCTTTTAATCCTTATAATTGAAAATTAATTGAAAATGATTTGAAAATGAATTAATATGACACTGAATTGAAAATGAAAATGAATTAATAAGACACCGAATTGAAATTGAATTAATATGACACCGAATTGAAATTGAAAATGAATTAATATGACACCGAATTGAAAATGAATTGAAATTGAAAATGAATTAATAATTATTATTACTTAATCGTAAATCTTACTTAATCCATATTAAATTGAAAATGAATTGAAAATGTGAATTAATATGATACCGAATTGAAAATGAAATGAATTAATATGACACCATATTGAATTGAAAATGAATTAATATGACACCGAATTGAAAAATGAATTGAAACAGGAAGAAAAGACCTTTAGTCCCGGCTTGAGATACAAACCGGGACTAAAGGGCTGCGGCCACCTTTAGTCCCGGTTTGTATGTAAAACCGGGACTAATGGTCTGGCCTATATATATGGCAGCCCCTCCGCCCCTCTCCTGTTTTTTTTCCTGGTGGAGGTGGAGTAGGTTTGGTGCTAGTTTTTTTTTTCTTCATATGCACTAGAGGTGTTCGGTGAAATGCCTGTTAGAGCGATGCCACTTGAGTTCACACAAGACAGACATGATATGAGGTGCCCGAGCCACACTTAAGCTTCCTCCTCTTTGTTTCCAAGTGTCCTAAAAGGTTAGCAACTATTTTCTCGTTTAGACCGCGCGGTAGTAATTTTAGCATCGTGATTGCGTTTGATATATAGTTCTATGATGCAGATGAGCCATCCATGGATGTACGGTGACCGACGCTCTACCGATTACAGAGAAGGCGTGCGTTCTTTTCGCCTTGCGGCCGAGGCGAACAAGCATGGGGTTGGCTTTATGTTTTGTCCATGTGATGAATGTCGGAATGTGAAGGATCACAGCAACTCAAGAATCATTCAGAGCCACCTGCTTCGGTCCGGTTTCATGCCCGGCTATAATGTTTGGACCAAGCACGGAGAAAGAGGGGTTATGATGGAAGACGGCGATGAAGAAGAGAACGATGATGACAACTACCGATCTATGTTCCCTGAATACGCTGATACCGAAATGGAAGGCAATGAAGAAGAAGAGGGTGAAGAACGGGCACCAGATGAGCCCGCTGATGATCTTGGTCGGGTCATTTCTGATGCAAGGCGAGGCTGCGACACAGAAAAGGAGAGGTTGCAGTTCGAGCAGATGTTACATGACCACAACAAATTGTTGTACCCAAGTTGTGAAGATGGCCAGAAGAAGCTGGGTAGCACACTGGAATTGCTGAAGTGGAAGGCAGAGACCGGTGTGACTGACTCGGCATTTGAAAAGTTGCTGGTACTAATGAAGAAGATGCTTCCAAGAAAGAACGAATTGCCCGCCAGCACGTACGAAGCAAAGAAGCTTGTCTGCCCTCTAGGATTAGACGTGCAGAAGATACATGCATGCCCTAATGACTGCATCCTCTACCGCGGTGAGAAGTACGAGAATTTGGATAAATGTCCGGTATGCACTGCATCGCGGTATAAGATCAGAAAAGATGACCCTGGTGATGTTGAGGGCGAGCCACCCAGGAAGAAGGTTCCTGCCAAGGTGATGTGGTATGCTCCTATAATACCACGGTTGAAACGTTTGTTCAGAAACAAAGAGCATGCCAAGTTGTTGCGATGGCACATGGAAGACCGTAAGAAAGACGGGATGTTGAGGCACCCCGCTGATGGTCGGCAGTGGAGAAAAATCGAGAGAGAGTTCCCGGACTTTGCAGGTGACGCAAGGAACTTATGGTTTGGTCTAAGTACAGATGGCATGAATCCTTTTGGGGAGCAGAGCTGCAGTCACAGCACCTGGCCCGTGACTCTATGTATCTACAACCTTCCTCCTTGGTTGTGCATGAAGCGGAAGTTCATTATGATGCCAGTGCTCATCCAAGGCCCGAAGCAACCCGGCAACGACATTGATGTGTACCTAAGGCCATTAGTTGATGAACTTTTGCAGTTGTGGGCCGAACCAGGTGTACGTGTTTGGGATGAGCACAAACAGGAGGAATTTGACCTACGAGCGTTGTTGTTCGTAACCATCAATGATTGGCCTGCTCTTAGTAACATTTCAGGACAGACGAACAAAGGATACAATGCATGCACGCACTGTTTAGATGAGACTGAAAGTATATATCTGGATAAATGCAAGAAGAATGTGTACCCATACAATCGTCGTTTTCTTCCGCACAGGAATAACTTAAGGAAAAAAGGCAAGCATTTCAATGGCACGGCAGAACCCCGACCGAAGCCTGTCCCCCGTAGTGGTGCTGATGTATTTGGTATGGTCAAGGATTTAAATAATCTTTGGAAAGGGTCCTGGCAGACAGCCTGTTCCGAAAGACGCAGACGGACACGCACCCATGTGGAAGAAGAAATCTATATTTTGGGAGCTACCCTATTGGGAAGTCCATGAGGTCCGCTCTGCAATCGACGTGATGCACCTGACGAAAAATCTTTGCGTGAATATTCTAGGCTTCCTGGGCTTGTATGGGAAGTCAAAAGATACACCGCAAGCACGGGAGGACTAGCAACGTCATAAAGGACGAGACGACATGCATCCAGGGCAGTTTCAAGGGCTCGCCAGCTACGCTCTTACCAAAAAAGAGAAGGAAATCTTTTTTGAAGCCCTTTTCAGTATCAAGGTAATATGAAACTGAAAAAATTCCAAAACCTAAAGTCTCATGACTGCCACGTGCTTATGACGCAATTGCTTCCGGTTGCATTGAGGGGAATTCTACCAGAAAATGTTCGACTAGCCATTGTGAAGGTATGTGCATTCCTCAATGCAATTTCTCAGAAGGTAATCGATTCAGAAAGTCTATCAGGGTTACAGATTGATGTGGTGCAATGTCTGGTCAGCTTCGAGTTGTTGTTCCCGCCATCCTTCTTCAATATTATGACGCACCTCCTAGTTCACCTAGTCGAAGAGATTAGAATTCTCGGTCCTGTGTTTCTACACAATATGTTCCCCTTCGAGAGGTTCATGGGAGTCTTAAAGAAATATGTTCGTAACCGTGCTAGGCCAGAAGGAAGCATCTCCAAGGGCTATGGAACAGAGGAGGTCATTGAGTTTTGTGTTGACTTTCTTCCTGACCTTAAGCCGATTGGTGTTCCTGAATCTCGGTATGAGGGGAGGCTGACTGGAAAAGGCACACTAGGAAGGAAAGCAACGGTATGTATGGACAGGGATTCTTTCACTCGAGCACACTACACAGTTCTAAACAATGCCACCGTGGTGGCTCCGTATATCGTGAAACACAAGAATATTGTACGCTCCGAAAACCCGGGGAAGGATGACTCCTGGATTCAAGGGAAACACGTGGCGACTTTCGGCAGTTGGTTGCAGACACGTCTCATGAATAACACCACTGTTGGAGATCAGCTGTACTTGTTGGCCAGGTCACCATCTTCGACTATATGTACTTTCCAAGGGTACGAGATAAATGGGAATACATTTTACACGGAAACCCAAGATAAAAAGAGCACTAACCAAAACAGTGGTGTCCGATTTGATGCAACAAACGACAATGGGACAAAGGACACATATTATGGTTGCATACAGGAGATATGGGAACTTGACTATGGACCTTCTTTTAAGATCCCTTTGTTTCGGTGCAAATGGGTCAAGCTGACAGGGGGCGGGGTAGATGTAGACCAAAAGTACGGCATGACAACAGTGGATCTCAAGAATCTTGCGTACATGAACGAACCATTCGTCCTAGCCAACGATGTGGCTCAGGTTTTCTATGTGAAGGACATGTCTACCAAACCGAGAAAAAGAAATCAGCAAAAGAATACATCGTCCGATGAGCCAAAGCGCCACATAGTTCTTCCAGGGAAAAGAAACATCGTGGGAGTCGAGGACAAGACAGACATGTCAGAAGATTATAATAAGTTTCATGAAATTCCGCCCTTCACAGTGAAAACTGACCCATCCATCCTGTTAAATGATGAAGATTCTCCATGGCTACGGCGCAGAAGAAAACCTTCCTCCACTAGACAGGGATGTGTTAAACGTAAAATGTAATGTATTAAACCTTTATGTGATGTGTAGTAATGTATTAAACCTTTATGTGGTGAAAACCATAGTACATATCTCGGGTCCATTTTTATTTAACCATAATACATCAGGAATAATGTGTGGGGAATTTGATCAAACACCTAGGTAGGGGACGGAGGGCGGTGTGGAGCAAAACACACGGTTTCCCCGTCATACAGCCCTACGGTGCCTCGTGAGTGACTGCATATCAAATGCACCGTAGGGCTGTATGACGGGAATCCGAATGCTTTGTATACTGCAAATCATCCCGTGGTCGTGAGACGACAAATCGGCCTTCGATCCACAGCGGCAAGACGTCTCTGATGATCTACGACCGTCCCAAAAAGTGTTGGGAATGTCGCAGATCATCAGAGTGCCTTGCCGCTGCTTGGATCGGACCGAGGGGCATGGCTACCACTTCCACCAATACCACCACTCCCACCTCCTCGGCAAATCATCATTGCGTCACCCTAATCCA
The DNA here is from genome assembly GCA_947311845.1 of Poa pratensis. Taxonomy (NCBI): domain Eukaryota; kingdom Viridiplantae; phylum Streptophyta; class Magnoliopsida; order Poales; family Poaceae; genus Poa; species Poa pratensis. The sequence continues at coordinate 7,932,355 of CAMZMU010000115.1, read as the reverse complement.
GTGGCTGGATTCAACCTACCTGCGGGCTTGTGTTTCCAACAGCGTCGTTGTGTTGTCATTGTTCACCGTCCTACAGGAGGTGGCTCCAATGGCTGGCCGGTGAACAAGGACGAACACAATAATGCCAGGGAACATGCCAGCAGGTAGGCTAAATCCAGCCATTGGATTCGGTGGCGAAGGTAGAACAAAACACACGGTTTAATTACGGCAAATCGGCCTTCGATCCAGACAGCGGCAAGTCTGGATGCTATATATAGGGTCGTGGCCCCTTTAGTCCCGGGTGGTATCACGGCCCGGGACTAGAAACACACCCCTGATCCAACGGCTCACAAGCACTCAAAAGAAACACACCCCTGATCCAACGGCTCACAAGCGCTCGAAAGAAACACACGATCCGTGTGCTTCTTCCTTATTGGTGGGAATCCCTTTAGTCCCGGGTGGTATCACGGCCCGGGACTAGAAAACCCCTGATCCAACGGCTCACAAGCGCTCAAAAGAAACACACCCCTGATCCAACGGCTCACAAGCGCTCGAAAGAAACACATGATCCGTGTGCTTCTTCCTTATTGGTGGGATTCTCACTATATATATGTAGTCATAGCCTCCATTGGCATAGCACATCTAAACTCATATCTGCAACCTCATCACTCTCCCATGGCTTCCACCGTACCCACTCTAACCTACTCGGAGGCGGAAGCGCTTTGCGCCACGAACTACCCCTGCCCGCCCGCTACGACGTCCCCACCGGCTGGAGGCTGAGCACCGGAGGCGTGCCGGTCCCTCCTGTCCCTCAAGGTTTGGCGCGTCGGGCGGCCATCACGAACCACTACTACCTCGAGCTCACTCCGGAGCAGCGGATGAATCCCCGCTGGCATCCCGACTACCGCCCGACTTGGGACGTCTTCTTCATCAATCGGCGTGAGAGGGCGCTCGCCAGGTACGAGGAGGATGGCCCGCCTCCTTCGAACTTCAACGAGGCCGGCCGTCGCTGTGGTGGAGCGGCCGGACTCTCCAGAGCGTCATGAACTACATCACGGCCGGCGATAACCCCCGCCTGCGCTACCCTCACTTCCAGTCCAGGCGCCCGACGACAGCGACGACGACGGCGGCGACTACGACGATTACGAGGACGAGTATTATAGGCCTAGGCAGGAGTATGACTAACCTATGGTTTGTTTATGTACCCTATGGTAGTTCATTGTAAGGGGTCGAATTATCCAAAACTATGGTTAATGGTCTATGTAGAATAATGTTGGTGATGTTGGATCAGGGATAATAATGTATTAAACCTTGTTTGTCGTACCAAGATACAGCTATGTATCAAATATGGGCACATTTCGACAAACTATGACACGGGGATGACCATAACGAGGTCATTTGTCCCAAAACTTATACATGTTTATAGACATAAAGTCGCTTAAGTAGGCGAAATTAGCTAGAAACCGAGAAAATTACCAATATTTGTTGTTTTCCATAAAATATGGTCTACTTTGTGTGATAATTGGATCGGTGCCATTTTGCACCATATTTGTTGTACTTGCTTCACAAAAAAATGTCATTTTCGAAAACCGAAAAACAAAAAACGATATTTAGAATAGTTATAATAATTATTTTATAAAACAGAAAATGGTTTTCAATTAGTTATTCAAATTCAAACACTTTTCATGTTGAAAGTTTTGTCAGATTAAAAATATGCAAAAACTGCTGAATTCAAATGTTTAAATGTTTAAAAAAAGGTCCTGGTTCTGTTCAGAAATAAAAATTCAGTTGCGCGCGCAATTTTTGGGACTTTAGTCCCGGCTGGAGCCACGGGCCGCGACTAAAGGTGTGTTTAGCACGCGGGAACGCGAAAAGCCCTCCAACCCCTTTAGTCGTGGCCCGTGGCAAAAACCGGGACTAAAGACCCCCCTTTAGTCGCGGGTTGAGCCACGGACCGCGACTAAAGGTCCCTCCACTACTTAAGCGGCACAGTTGGTCCTTAGCCATTTTTCATCGAGGCCAAGCGCGAGGAGCAGAGCGACGCCGTCAGGCTGCCAAAATTTTCCGTCGCCAGCGAGGCCGTCCCCGACGCCGCTGCCGTCTTCGACACGGCCGCTGCCCGTCGCCGGCGCCTCCTCTACTTCTCCACCGAGTGGTCCGTGGTAGGAAGGCCGGAATCGGCGAATCGAGGCCCCGCCCCCAACTCCGGCCACCGCGTGCGACCACGATTCCGTCGCCGTACGACCTCCCCCGACCTCGTCGTCCACTCCATCGTGCTCAGGGTGAGCTTTTGCATCCTCCAGTGCCTTCAATTCGACTTATTGCGCCCCGTAGCTCCGCCGCTGCGTTGACCATCGTCGGCCGCCGCCAAACATCGTCGCCGGCGTTGCTCCGGCGACCCAAATTGGGCGGCGCCGCTACCAAAAGGTTCCCTGCAACCTCCTCTACGTCGCAGCGAGTTCGAATCATCCAGAAACGCGCGGATTCGAGAAATCGTTGATTAACCCGAAATTTCAAAATAGGGCTTTATAATTCTGTTTCTGTGCTGTAGCTTTAATTCAAAATAAAATAGTTAAACTCCGTTTTGTGCAAACCAAAAATCACAGTGATAAATGAATGAGTTTAGAACCACTTCCAACTTGCAAATCTTAAAAATATTAATTTGTGTGTGCTTGATAATTACTGTACTGCCACTGGTATAAATCAAAGAACTATTTTTAACTTGGGATTTATGAATCCAAAAATTGTAAATCCAATTGTTTTGGAATGCTTAGGACAGTAGCTTTCAGTAGGAATTAACCCCATGTGTTTGGGATGCTTAGTTTTGAAATGGCATGTGTTTGTAGTTTGGACCAGTAGGGTTTTCTAGCATTTAATTAATTTTCTGTGAATAAGATTTTGGACTAAATCCAATTGCATTAGTTTAAAATACTTACATAGAAACTAAACCTATCTTTGCATAACTTGTTGATGAACAGAACACCCTGGACTTAATAAACTCTAAAAATGGTGTTTTCTGCCTATTAAAAGTGATAAAATAAATATTTGGTCCTTTATGAAATTGTTGCTATTGTTGTTTGTGAAATGTTTAGGTACTGTAGATCACTACATAATGTTGTTCTTAATATGTTAGTACTGTTAGTGCTTAAGTAAAAACAAAATGAAGTTAGTTGTAAAATGCTATTAGTGCCTAAGAAAATAAAATGAATTAATCATGCTTGTAGTAATTTTTAGTAATTGATTTGTAGTGGATATATTGTGACTTAATAGATTTGTAGTAATTTTTTAATTACAAAGTATTGATGATAACAATTGATACACATTAGATAAGTGACTTGTATTCATTGCTTTAGTAATTATTTATAATAATTGATACTCATTTTATTTGATGCATTTTGAAATAATATTGTGTGCATTTTGCAGAAACTATGGATCCACCTAGTCCAATCCGCAGAGACCTAATACAGGAAGAAATTCTCGAGGATATAATCCACGACGCCCCAGATGCTGATCCAGCCGAATCTCCGTCGTCATATCTGAACCCCTCCGGGGATGGAATGGAGGCCGACCGACGTGAGGATGAAGCCGACGGCTCCGATGATGGAGAAGGCGATAGCTCCGATGATGGAGAAGCCGGTGGACCCTTAACGAAGTCCGGCGAGGTAGATATGAAGTTCGGCGATCAGTAGATGCATTACTTGAGTTGTATATATATAAATTGACGAATGTTTCTTCTCTTAGGCCTCCACATCGAGCAAATCTACCAAACGAGGCCCGACCAAAAAGTTGGCCCCATCTACGCATTATACATTTGAGGTCATAGCCCCTACGGGCGAACCGAAGGAACCCAAGAAGGCTGCCGATGTATTTAGAAAACAATGCGGAGTTCTGGTTAGGGATCACGTCCCGATCAGCGTTCGAGACTGGAATCAGCGCAAAGGGGCGAACGATAGTGAGTATGTCGCCGAAAGGTACAAAACGGGTCTTTGGAATGACCTCATGGCACATTTCACCCTGCCAGAATTGGAGGAACCTGCCGAGACTGCAAAATTGAGGGAGAAAGTCAAGCGGTGGACTCTCTCGAAGATGGCCGAACTATTCCGGGTGTGGAAGAAAAGATTATGGCAAGACTATCGGAAGAAAAAGACTGCTCCAGTATTCGAAGGCTATCTAGCGAAGCAGGCGGATCACTGGAACGCATTTAAGGAGTACAAGGAGTCAGAAGATGCCAAGGAGCTGTCAAAAAAGAACAAGGATAATGCTGACAAGAAAATGTATCACCATAAATTGGGGCCAGGGGGCTACAAGACTGCCATGCCAAAGTGGGATAAAAAAGAGCAAGAGCTGCTTGCTAAAGGGATCCAACCAGAACCATTGCGCGAAGAATGGGAAACGAGGGCAAGAAATTGGTTCCTTGCGCATGGGAGTACATACGACGAAACAACTGGCGACCTTATTTGCAGTGACGGGATTAGGATACCCAGGGACAATTGGCTTAGAGTGGTGAAAGAAATTAAAGAGGGGAAGTTAAAGTTCCGTCCCGATAGAGAGAAAGACATGCTGACATTGGTCCTCGGGAATAATGAAAAAGGAGGACGAACACGAGGCTTTGGCCCTAGTTGTCCGTGGTGGATGGGGTTTGCCAAAGACATGGAAACTTACAGAAGCCGATCGAGAGCAAAGCGGCGACAGGAGGAGGAGGTGGGAGACAAGTTCAGCCAGTTGTTTGCCAGAATTGACAACCAGCAGCAGCAGATTGACGAACTTAGAGGAGTAGTGCGCCAGCAAGATCCTGCACTCGATATTACCGCCGGCCCGTCTCAGCGTAAAAGCAGCGTGGGTGACTCGGAGGTCCCGGCTGACGATGCACGGCGAATGATAGAAGGCGGTCCTGGCTACCCCGTGGATGGAATCAAGGATTCAATATCTTGTGAGCTCCATCAGAAAATGGTGAACATATCCATGAAGGTGGCGGTCGGATGTGTTGTACCTTGTCCACCTGACGCACGCTGGAATGACCGTGAGATTCCAGCTGGCTATGCTAAAGTCGTGGTGGATGAAGTACTACCGGACTTTATTGATATGTTGCTTGACATCCCTGGACCGCAAGACGAGAGGACACTCGGAGAAGTAGTGGGTGCTGTCATTCTATGGGACAAGAACAACATCAGGCTTCCAGGCTCGGCGCCAAGGACAACACCGCCTCCGAGTCGTCGCAGGTCCCCTACACCTCCAAGAAGCAGCCCACCCCATGACTACGACCACCACAGCGCGAGTCCGTCTCGATCTCCGCTGCCGGACTTGGGTCCGCCGTCTTCGCCGCCTTTGCCCGCTAAGGACAATAAGCGGAGGCGTGATCCGTCGATGAGTACTAACCGACGCAGCCCAAAAAGACAAAGGTCGCCCCTCCCAACAGTACCTCATAAGAATCTTCCTATCAGAACTTACGACCGTACCGACGAGGAAATCGCAGCGATCGCAAAGGCCCAAAAAGATGCGCATTTTGCAAAGAAGAAACCCAAGGCCGCCCCGGTATACACCGAGAAGCAAAAAGCGTATGCACTTGATTGGCTGACACACCAAGGCAATATGACTTGCACCATAAGCCGATGACTATCTACGCACACTTCGGAAGGAAACGCGGAAGGGCAAATCAGGTGATAGTGCAAGCGGGAGCAAACGGCCAAGTAAAGGTGCAAGTGCGGAAAGAAGGGACGTTCCCCAGCTCGGAGAACAGGCCAAACAGTCGATCCCACCCCTCAAGGTGTTATCCACAGACGTTCCCGTGCAGGCGGAAAATCAGGATATGGCAGAAGCTGCGAAGTTGGCGGCCGCTATGGGTGTGACTGTTGCGGAATTGCTTGGTACCCAAGACGACAATATACCCAAGGCTCCTGTAGTCCGTACATATGTCCCAAAGGAGGAAATGGTCAGCAGAGAGAAGTGGCAACAACTGCCAACACAAATGCGGAAATTGCATGACTGGTACATGCAAGAGTCACAGAAGGGCAGAATAATGATCGTGGCGAAAGTCCCACATGAGTACTACTTCCGAGAAGACCAGGTCCATGTTGACTTTTCAGAACTCTACCAGTTATACAATTTCGACGCCCTCGACAAATGTCTCATAAGTTGCTACTGTCTGTAAGTTGTTGAATTCATTGTCTACTTATAAGTTGTTCAGTCTTTCAGTTGTTCAGTTCATTGCATTTTAATTATCCTCGTTATATCCTTTTGTACTCTATTCTGCAGAATGAAGATCCGGGAATGTAAAAGAAAGGTCTATAGTGTTGGGTTCATTGACCCAGATAAAGTACATATTCAATCTTTAACGACGAAACCCGACGAGACGGAGCAAAACCTTCTAAGGTTTCTATCGGAGCAAAATTTCTGTGACCACATACTATTTCCTTACAACTTCGGGTGAGGGTCTTACTATGATGTACACATTCACTTTTGCTTACTCGATGTTAACTGTAATTGATGAGTTACTGACGTATATATAAACGTGTGCAGGTTCCACTGGATTCTGCTAAACATTCAAGTTGATAAGGGAATAGTTGAAGTCATGGACCCATTAAAGAGACCCCTGGAAGAGTTCCGCAGCATGCAGGACATGATCCAGAAGTAATTTTCGCGCTATATCGGTCTCTTTCGTTGATTTCATGAGATATCAGGTAATGAATAACTCATTAATTCATTTTCTTTGCCGGGCAGGGTTTGGATCCGGTTCAAGACTGTGGTGGTGGGCCGATGGAGTGAGAAGCTGAAGTTTACTCCGATCCCGGTAAGTAGTACGAGATATGTCCACGCATCTCTTTACTTCTAGTTTCAATACAATTATGATGCTAGATTGTTATTTTTATTGAATTCTATTCTCGTAAAGTGCGCGAGGCAGCCACAGGGGACGAATCTATGTGGATACTACGTTTGCGAGTTCATTCGCTCGTTTACCACTGAGGCAAAAGATTATAGAGTCGACGTAAGCAATACATTCACAACATTATTTTATTACCGTCACTTTTTGTTATCATGATTGATGTTCATATTGATCTCCTTTTCTTATATAGTTCGAAGAAATGCGGGATCGACTCCTACCACAGCAACGCGTACTAGCAATTGCTGAGGAGCTGGCGGGATTTATTTTGAGCGAGATGGTAAACGACGCCGGTGAATTTAGTGTGAATAGGCGCTTCTGATGATCCCCGGCCGTGTAATCGAATATACGGGCTCTAGTCCCGGTAATTGTGATCTCCATGTAAATATCAAAATTGTATATATTTGTATGCTCGATCGCAAGACAAGTTATCTTATATATGCACGAATGTGTACGGTATGTGATAGCGTAGAAATACCGCTAAAAGAAAACAATTATCTTTGCATGCTTGAAGAAATAAATAAAAGAAAACAAATAAACCCTAAACCCTAAACCCTAAACCCTAAAGCAATAAATAAAAGAAAATAAAAGAAAACTATTAGTCGCGGCCCGTTAAACGAGCCGGGACTAAAGGTGCTGCCCCCAGCGCGCTCCGCAGGCGGCCACGTGGTGGGCCTATGGTCCCGGCCCGTTATACGAGCCGGGACTAAAGGTGTTGCCCCCAGCGCGCTCCGCAGGCGGCCACGTGGTGGATCTTCTGTCCCGGCTTGACGTGGGGTCACTCTTCGACTGTCCCACGTTGGGAGTACCTGGGTCACGCCAAGCCTATCAGCCTTATGACGAAGGCCCAAGGAGGACGACGTGCGGCCCAAGATAGTCGACAGATAGGTCATGTCACCCTTATCATCTTGTAAGCGCCATCGGCACCGTTCACCCGAGACCTAGCCTATCATATAAAGGCTAGGAGGGTCCTTCGTCTAGGGTAAGCAAGCTCATAGCCGCCACCACCAACCTTAGTGAGATCGCCATCTCGCCATTGTAGCCACATTCGCCATTCAATACCAGACAAGCAGGAAGTAGGGTGTTATCCTCCGGGACCCTGAACCTGGGTAAACGACTTGCTTGTCAGCCGTCGTGATCACCAGCGCTCAACTCTCTCCCCCTCAATCAACCCGGGGTACTCGACCCAAGGATTTGCCGAGTCCACAACTCGTCAATTGGCGCCGTCTGTGGGAAAGGACGAGCGCTGGAATCATGGTCGTGCCGGCCCCATCGACTTTGAAGACCGACGTCTGCAGCACCAAGGAGCCAATCCGCTTCGGCTCCTTCGAGTACACCTTCCACCCGCCGGCCCACCGCTCGGTGTACGCTGATCTGCATGAAGGTATCTGCCTCACCTTTGGCACCATGCACTGCTTTGTAGACAGCCGTGGAATGCTCAGATCCACGGCGATCGCACCCGCAACTGCTGCGACTGCGGCAACTGCATCTTCGACTGCCGTCGAGATCGCATCTGCCGCGATTGCGCCAACCACGCCCTCACCCGCTGTGGAGATCGCATCCGCTGCGACTGCGGCGACTACATCTTCGACTCTCAAGGAGATCGCATCTGCCGCGGTTTCCCCAACTACGCCCTCACCCGCTGTGGAGATCGCATCCGCTGCGACTGCGGCGACTACATCTTCGACTCTCAAGGAGATCGCATCTGCCGCGGTTTCCCCAACTACGCCCTCACCCGCTGTGGAGATCGCATCTGCTGCGACTGCGGCGGCTACACCTCCGACTGCTGAGAAGATCACGTTCGCCTTGACTACACCAACCGCTTCCGCTGCGGCAGAGGTCTCGCGCACCACGCCCGCGCCACCCGCATCTCCGGCTGTCGAGGAGATCGCATCGGCCACGACTACATCGGCCACTTTGGCGACCGCCGCGCGGATCAAGTCTACTTCGACTACCTTGATCGCCCGCTGGTAATTCCAAGATCCACGCGAGCTTCGACTACGTCAACCGCGCCTTCGCGCCACAAGATCGTCCGCAAGCAAAACGCACCCGCATCGACAACAACGATATCACTCCTCGCGTCCGCGGCGAAGATCACGGAACTCCAGAGAAAGAGCCTCGGCGGCGACTGTGGTACCCACCACGTTGCAGCCATTTTCAGCCCCGAGCACGCCTCGGACGAAGAAAGCAGCAATGGCAGCAACCGACCTGCTCCCCAGACGTACCCTGCGCAAGTCTTCATGATCGGTCCGAGTGCGCGGGACAACGGCGATGAACCCATATACCCACTAGAGGTAGTCATGACGGACGGGGTGACGCGGCTCACCATCACCCACGACATGGCAATCAGAGCCCTGAAGCACGTCGAGGACGGCACATACCCTCCACCAGATGCACCCCGGGAGGACCTTATGGCGGTCCAGTACCTGTTGTGGAAGGAAGGCGAACGACTCCGCGCAGAGAAGGCCGAGCTACTCCGACGCAAGGAGGAGGCCGATGCATCGAGCGCCAGGAGGGCCGCTTACTCATTCACTGCCTCCACAGAGGTCTTACAAGGAGCAAGGCGCCACAGAGCCCGCGTGCCCCTGATGACGGAGGCCGACCGTGCCGGGGTCACCCGCAACCTCGAATCATCGTACGTAGAAGACGCAGACGTGATACCCGTCCCCAAGACACCCGGAGCCGTACTCATGGTGGTCGAGACATACCTGCGGCTGACACAGCCGCCCGAGGGCGACTCGCGCGCTCTCCTTCACAAGCAGCAAATCATGTCTATCAAGGCAGTCGAAAAGGCTCTGATGGACAAGGCGCCAACAGAAAGGGTGCGGGAAGATCGGGGCCACCGCGACCGTGAGCCCACAGCACTCGCAGGCCCAGCGGCCAGGCAACTACGACAACCGCAGCCAGGCGAAGACCTCCGCAATGTCATCACGCAGAGGACGGTGGACCGCAACCGCACCCAGCGGACGGTCAACGCGCCCAGTACTGACGACCGCGACGACGGCGACTTCGAGCCGTGCGGCGCTGCATGCTTCAGCTTCAACATCCGCGACACAAGAATGACCAAGGGCTTCAAGCTCACAGCAGAAACAGCCAAGTACGACGGGAAGCAAGACCCGCGACTCTGGCTCGAAGATTACCTCATAGCCTGTAGCTGCCAAGGCGGTACTTCGACCACAGCTATGCAGTACATCCAGCTGATGCTCACAGGCTCTGCACGCGGGTGGCTCAACACTCAACCCAAGAAAGCCTTCAGGACGTGGGACGAGTTCGCAGAAGCCTTCGTTAAGAGCTTCCTGGGGACGTACTCGAGACCAACGACTTACGTCGAGCTACAAGCATGCAAGCAAGGACGAGACGAGCCGCTCCGGTCATACATCCAGCGCTGGATGCTGCTCCGCAACACCATGGAAACCGTCTCGGAAGACCGAGTGATGGATGCCTTCATGCACGGCGTCTCCCGCCGCGACCTCCGCGAGGAGTTTGGTAGGCTCCAGCCGAAGAGCATGATCGAGCTCATGAAGATAGCCAATCAGTGCGCAGATGGAGAGGACTCGGTCCGTGATAGCTCACGTTACTCCCCAAAGGGCGAGGCCGGACCAAGCAACTGGCGAGAAGGACGCCAAAAGAAGAAGCCGCGATACAGCGGCAACGACTCAATCGAGTTAGTAGCGGCGGGGTTCCAAACCCCCGCGATGATGAAGAACGCGACAGCAGTCGCCAGTACAGCCAGAGGCAGTACAGTCGAAGCGGCGACGATCAGAGTCGCCAGTACAACCAAGGGCAATACAATCGAGGCAGCGGCAACAGCTACCGCAGCGACGGGAGTCGCAAACGAGAGTGGCAGAAACGCACATTGAGCCCGGCGGAAGAGCTGGAGCAATGATACGTCTCAAACGTATCCATAATTTTTTATGTTCCATGCTTGTTTTATATCAATTGCCACATGTTTTATATGCACTTTATATCATATTATGACATTTATTGGACTAACCTATTAACAAGATGCCACAGTGCCAGTTTCTGTTTATTATGTCTGTGCATTGCAGAAAATGTCCAAAATTGAAAGTGCTCAGAAAAATCTGGAAAAATTACAGAAATTCTATTTCGCCAGAAGACTCCGGGAGCCAGAAGGACAAGTCCAGGGGAGGCCCACAGCCTCCACACGCCACCTGGGCGCGGCTGGGCCTTGGCCGCGCCCAGGGGTGGTGTCGCTGCCTCGTGCATCTTCTCGCGACGCCCTTTGGACTATATATTGCCCCGAGAAAATAACCCTAAGAGCCTCGACGATTTCCCCAGAAAAGTTCCAGAGCTTCGCCGCCATCCAAAACCCTAATTCGGGGGACAGAAGTCTCTGTTTCGGCACCTTGCCGGGACGGGGAATTGCCCCCGGAGCCATCTCCATCGACGCCACCGCCTCCATCATCGTCGTTGCTGCCTCCCATGATGAGGAGGGAGTAGTTCTCCCTCGGGGCTGAGGGCTCATACCGGTAGCTATGTGGTTTATCTCTCTCTCCCATGGTGTGATCTTATTGTGATCATGAGCTTTGTAATCTAGTTGAATCCATAGATGTTACTCTTCATTATATTATGAATATGCTACTCAAGTGATTTGTCATTATGATCTGTGGAGTCATGTAAAGCATGTTATCAAGGTGACAGTATGGGTGATGTGTTTGACTCCATTAATATATTAGAGAGATATTTCATGAGTATTCTTGTGTTGGATGGCACTATTCACTTGTGGAGTTTGTGTACTATTTAGGATACCCGTAGTGACATTGGGGTGTTCTAGGTGTGTATCACCGACCTTGAGGTGTGCTTTTGTAGCCCTACGCAATTGTTTTGGTGTGCTATAATATTGTGGTGTTTGTTTACTCAGACTTTAGGGAGTGCTGTTATAGCCCTACGCAGTAGATTGGTATTTCTATCCAACAGGAGAATAGCTCAGAGTAGCATAGTGAAGAGGGAATATCTATGTATTCAATTATTTATTATTGTTGAGAGTGTCCACTAGTGAAAGTATGATCCCTAGGCCTTGTTTCTAAGCATTGAAACACCGTTTACAACCAGTTCTGCTACATGTTTGCTTGCTGCCATTTTTATTTCAGATTGCAATTACTACTTATAATCATCCATATCACTTGCATTTTAATATCTCTTCGCCGAACTAGTGCACCTATACATCTGACAAGTGTATTAGGTGTGTTGGGGACACAAGAGACTTCTTGTATCTTAATTGCAGGGTTGCTTGAGAGGGATATCTTTGACCTCTACCTCCCTGAGTTCGATAAACCTTGGGTGATTCACTTAAGGGAAACTTGCTGCTGTTCTACAAACCTCTGCACTTGGAGGCCCAACACTGTCTACAAGAATAGAAGCGTGCGTAGACATCAAGCTATTTTCTGGCGCCGTTGCCGGGGAGGTAAGGTAAAAGGTACTCACATCCTCCAGCTACTTAGCTATTTTCTAGCACTGTTGCTGACGTGTGAGTGCTCGAAGGTATTTCCTTTAGATTCTGCAATTATATCTTTTTGTTTCTTGTTTTTATTTCACTAGTTAGGCTTAATGGAAAACAACAAAAAATTAGAGAGCTCTATGAAATTTATCTTGAATTAGGACATGATGCTTTTGAAGAGAAAATTAAAAAACCTATGGAAAATTATTTGCATGATGGTAGCAATGTTATTACTATAAATGCTTTGAACACCATTATTGCTAATGCTATGCAAAGCTCTAAGCTTGGGGAAGCTGGTTTTGATGAATATGATATTTTTAGTCCCCCAAGTTTTGAGGAGAAAATTTTCTTTGATGATACTTTGCCTCCAATTTATGATGATTATAATGATAGTGGTATTTTGGTGCCACCTACTATGGAGGATAAAGTTTATTATGATTATACTATGCCTGCAATTTATGATGATTACAATGATGGTTGTGATAGTTTTACTCCCACTATTACTAATGAAATTGATTATGCTTATGTGGAGAGTAATGATATTTTATGCATGTGGATCATGATAAGAATGCTTTATGTGATAGCTATATTGTTGAGTTTATTCATGATGCCACTGAAAATTATTTTGAGAGAGGAAAATATGGTTATAGAAATTTCATGTTACTAAATTTCCTCTCTTTGATGAAAGTTTTGAGCTTTCTCTTGTTTGCTTTTATTTGATGGTTACTTTAAGACCTACTGGTCATTATGAGAGAGGGAGACACGATTTCATATATCACAATAATATTAAGTCTCCTCTCTTTATGTTGAAAGTTTTGAATGCACTTGTTTTGCCTTCCTATGCTAGTCACTTTGTGCTTATTGATTTATTTTCTTACAAGATTTTTGCATAGGAAGTGGGTTAGACTTAAATGTGTTTATTTTGCTTCTTGATGCTTCTTATACATATGAGAGCATCATCAAAATTATCATGCCTAGCTAAAAGGCGTTAAAGAAAAGCGCTTATGGGAGCAACCCATTTTATTTTTCTGCAATTTTTCTTTTATTGAGTCAAGGTGTTGTTTACTTCTGTAGCAACTCCTTTGTATCTTTATTTTCTCGCATTGTTGTGCCAAGAGTAGCCTCTAATGTTAAGATGCTTAATTTTGATTGCTGCGCAGAAACAGATTTTTGCTGTTCACTGTACGAAATTCCTAAAATCACCAGATTGTTAAAAATCTGAAATTTTTTGTGCGTAATCTTTATGAATGTCTGAATCTTTCATTAGTTAAGTTTTTCGATCTGAGCGTCGTAAGTGCCTCGAAAAAATTCGTCTTTGCGGACTGTTCTGTTTTAGACAGATTATGCCTTTTTATTTTGCATTCTCTCTTTTACTAGTGTTGAGTGAAATTCTTTTTTGGGTGGAAGAGCTTCACATAACATCAGTGGCTGTAGCTAATGTTTAAAGTAACAAGTCATATTGCGTCTTTATAGAACATGTGAGTTTTTGATTGTGCACTAACCCTCTAATGAGATTTACTTTGAGTTTGGTGTGACGGAAGTTTTCAAGGGTCAAGAGAGAAGGTGATAATAGGATCAAGAAGAGTGAAGAGCTTAAGCTTGGGGAGGCTCCCATGGATCTCCCCAGCATATTTCAAGAAGACTCAAGCGTCTAAGCTTGGGGATGCCCAAGGCATCCCCTTCTTCATCGGCAAAATTATCAGGTCATCTCTAGTGAAACTATATTTTAATTCTTTCACATCATATGTGCTTTTCTTGGAGCGTCTGTGTGCTTTTATTTTCAGTATTGTACTTTTATTTTCAATAAGCTTGATCACAACATTCTTGATTGGGAGAGAGACACGCTCCGCTTTTTCTTGGAATACTCTTGTTCTTCACTTATATCTGTTGAGTATTCAATTTTCGCGCTGTTTAGCTTCTAGCTCTTGGTTTTCATGTACCTCTTGTCAGAGCTATTAGTTCTTTTGTAGAAAGTACTCTCTTGCTTCACTTATATTTGTTTGGAGAGTTGCTTGGTTAATATGTTGGTTCAGAAAATGTTGCGTGTGGTAGTGGTATAATGAAAAACTTGCATAATCTTGTAGATCATTGAACTTTGATAACCTGATTCCTTGCAAACGTTTTGAGGTATTAAGTAATAGATGGTAAAGCTTGCTGGTTAATTAAGTTAAAATCATTAGTGGATTATTGTCTTTAAGCTTGCACCGTACTACAAACACTAAAATTGTTGAAGGTGTAGTTGGACTTGATAGCTTTCCATGTCTGAAAAGTGGTTCGTAATAACTAGGTTGTGTGTGAAGGTCGAGGGATCTAACGGGGTACTTGTGCCGCCGTGAACGGCCCTCCTTGGGGTAAATGTTAACCATGCGCTTAATGTTGAACCTGCTAGTTGTTTGCAATAAACTTGTGAGTTCTTTTTGACTAATGTTAAGCTACGGTTTTGGCACTTCCACCATCCAAATTTGCTAGCCTCTTCGGTGCTGTGCATTGCCCTTTTCTCACATTGAGAGTTGTGCAAACTTCGCCAGTACATCCAAAACCCGTGGGAGGACTTCCTCTTGTTCTCCTACACAAACCCATACATCTTCCTCAAAACAGCCACCATACCTACCTACCACAGCATTTCCATAGCTGTTCCGAGATATATTGCCATGCAACTTCCATTTTACATTACATGACTTGTTGTCATTTATCATTTATATATTGCTTTGCATGATTCTATACAGCTGATGTGTGGTTTACCCATGTTACGCTAGATCATTGCACATCCTGCTACACTGGCAGAGGCATACAGTTTTATACATCATGTTTTGTTCATTATGAGTTATTTGTACCAAAAAGTTTGTAATCATATTAGAGTGTTGCCCCTTAGAAAAGAGCCATGGAGGCCATCGAAAAGAGAAACAGAAAAAAAAAAAGAAAAAAAGAAAAAAAAGAATAAAGAAAAGGGGGGCAACACTACTATCCTTTATCAAAGTTGTGCTCATGTTTAGCACTTGCAGTATTCATAGTCATCATTTGTGCTCATGTTTAGCACCTATGCTCCATTTGAGAGAGTTTTCATGCTTTACTAGTATAACTATGTGGGGAATTTACGTTATAGAACTTGGGTTGTATATTCCAATGATGAGCTTCCTCAAAAGTGCTCTAGGTCTTCGTGAGCAACCGAGTTGGATGCACCCCCACTAGTTCCATTGGAGAGCTTTCATACACATATAGCTCTATGTGCATCCGTTGCATGGCAATCACTACTCCTTGCATAGCTTCGATTATAAGACTTCCTCTTGTCTAATGATCACTTATAGCTTTGTGAGACTTTCTTCCATTGGCCTTCCAAACCCCCATTAACGTTCTCTTTGCCATAACATCCTGGTGCCAATACTAAATGCTTACGCTCACCGGTTGAGTAGACCTCGAAACAGTGGATTCATGACGTTCATGTTTACTTTTACTTGACTGGATCCGTTCTCTATGTTATGAAAAATTGCTTGATGCTTGGAATTGAAGGATAGAACTCCTACACTGGATACTTAAAACATCTATAATGAACCTTGTACGGTTTCATGTCTTAAAGGCCGTCATTCATGAAAACTTTTAGCTTGTTTAACTATCTTGCTTTATTATCTCTTATTTAATATCAATTATAGACATTTGCTTTGAATGATTTGATCTCAGCTCACTTACCATTACATCATTATTAGATCAAGATTATGTTGGTAGCATGTCACTCAAAAATTATTGTTTTATCGTTTACCTACTCGAGGACGAGTAGGAACTAAGCTTGGGGATGCTGATACGTCTCAAACGTATCTATAATTTTTGATGTTCCATGCTTGTTTTATATCAATTGCCACATGTTTTATATGCACTTTATATCATATTATGACATTTATTGGACTAACCTATTAACAAGATGCCACAGTGCCAGTTTCTGTTTATTATGTCTGTGCATTGCAGAAAATGTCCAAAATTGAAAGTGCTCAGAAAAATCTGAAAAAATTACAGAAATTCTATTTCGCCAGAAGACTCTGGGAGCCAGAAGGACAAGTCCAGGGGAGGCCCACAGCCTCCACACGCCACCTGGGCACGGCTGGGCCTTGGCCGCGCCCAGGGGTGGTGTCGCTGCCTCGTGCATCTTCTCGCGACGCCCTTTGGACTATATATTGCCCCGAGAAGATAACCCTAAGAGCCTCGACGATTTCCCCAGAAAAGTTCCAGAGCTCCGCCGCCATCCAAAACCCTAATTCGGGGGACAGAAGTCTCTGTTTCGGCACCTTGCCGGGACGGGGAATTGCCCCCGGAGCCATCTCCATCGACGCCACCGCTTCCATCATCATCGTTGCTGCCTCCCATGATGAGGAGGGAGTAGTTCTCCCTCGGGGCTGAGGGCTCATACCAGTAGCTATGTGGTTTATCTCTCTCTCCCATGGTGTGATCTTATTGTGATCATGAGCTTTGTAATCTAGTTGAATCCATAGATGTTACTCTTCATTATATTATGAATATGCTACTCAAGTGATTTGTCATTATGATCTGTGGAGTCATGTAAAGCACGTTATCAAGGTGACAGTGTGGGTGATGTGTTTGACTCCATTAATATATTAGAGAGATATTTCATGAGTATTCTTGTGTTGGATGGCACTATTCACTTGTGGAGTTTGTGTACTATTTAGGATACCCGTAGTGACATTGGGGTGTTCTAGGTGTGTATCACCGACCTTGAGGTGTGCTTTTGTAGCCCTACGCAATTGTTTTGGTGTGCTATGATATTGTGGTGTTTGTTTACTCAGACTTTAGGGAGTGCTGTTATAGCCCTACGCAGTAGATTGGTATTTCTATCCAACAGGAGAATAGCTCAGAGTAGCATAGTGAAGAGGGAATATCTATGTATTCAATTATGTTATTATTGTTGAGAGTGTCCAATAGTGAAAGTATGATCCCTAGGCCTTGTTTCTAAGCATTGAAACACCGTTTACAACCAGTTCTGCTACATGTTTGCTTGCTGCCATTTTTATTTCAGATTGCAATTACTACTTATAATCATCCATATCACTTGCATTTTAATATCTCTTCGCCGAACTAGTGCACCTATACATCTGACAAGTGTATTAGGTGTGTTGGGGACACAAGAGACTTCTTGTATCTTAATTGCAGAGTTGCTTGAGAGGGATATCTTTGACCTCTACCTCCCTGAGTTCGATAAACCTTGGGTGATTCACTTAAGGGAAACTTGCTGCTGTTCTACAAACCTCTGCACTTGGAGGCCCAACACTGTCTACAAGAATAGAAGCGTGCGTAGACATCAAGCAACCCTGCAGGCATCACATGTTCAGGAACCCGGAAACGGGCAAGTGGGGATCTAACCACCTGTTGAAGGACTGCCGCAAGGCGCGCAAGATATACGAGGCCATGCAGAAGATAGTCACTCCAGCACCCGCAGCGCAGCCAGTCGCGCAGCTGGCTCTCCAGGCAGCACCCGCAAACGCACCAGCAGCCGCTAATCCAGCGTAGGCGGCGGGAGCCTTTCCACAGCAGCAGCTGCTGCAACAAGAAGCCCCAGCAGTGGCCCATGACGCATATCCAGCGGCACGTGGGCAACTCAACATGATACAGAAGGGGCGCCCCTCAAACAGGACCCAGAAGATCATCACTCGCCAAGTCTTCCAGGCCGTCACCTGTCCACCTGCAGTACCCGACTACCTGAGAGGGTCAGAGACGCCAATCACGTTCTCCAGAGCAGACCACCCGCCTGCGGTGCCACGACCGGGCACGCCGCTCTAGTAGTCGAAGCTCTGATCGGGGATTACGCCTTGAAAAAGGTGTTCATGGATGGAGGCAGCGGCATCAACATCATCTTCGCCGACACCCTCAGAAGGATGAACAGACCAGCGACAAACTTGACGCCATCAGAGACCACCTTCCACGGCATAGTACCAGGGCAAGCAGTCACGCCCATGGGAACGATCACACTCGACGTCATCTTCGGCACACCCGAACACTTCAAGAGGGAGTCGATCGACTTCGAGGTAGTCGACTGGAAGTCGCAGTACCACGCGATACTCGGGCGCCCAACCTTCGCCAGATTCATGGCGGTACCTCACTACGCCTACCTCATGCTCAAGATGCCTGGACCCAAGGGCGTCATCACGGTGCACGGCGACTTCGACCGCTCCAAAAGCTGCGACCACGAGTTCAGCAAGATCTCCGAGTTCTTCGGAATGGAGGAGCACTTCGAGGCGATGGCAGTCGACAACGACAAAACCATCTTCCCGCCACGCAAGAAGCCAGCCAAGGATGCTGCCTTCAACATGACTGACGACACAACAACTCATCAGGTCCACCCGACGGACGCCAGCAAGACAGTCAAAGTGTCGTCGAGTCTGCCTATCACATAGGAAAGCGCGCTCATCGAGTTCCTGCGTGAGAACTGGGAGATCTTTGCATGGCAACCTTCTGACATGCCAGGCATACCCAGGAATCTCGCCGAGCACTCTTTACGCGTCCACAAGGACGCCAGACCCGTCAAGCAGACCATGCGACGCTTCTCAGGACCCAAACGAGATGCAATAAGCAAGGAGATCGATCGACTGCTCCATGCCAAGTTCATCAGAGAGATCAAGGACTCGGACTGGGTGGCGAACCCAGTCCTGGTGGAGAAGAAGAAGACGAAGAAACTCCGCATGTGCGTCGACTTCACCGCCCTCAACAAATGCTGTCCCAAGGACCAATTCCCGCTTCCGCGGATAGACCAGATCATCGACTCGACTGCAGGCTACGCACGCCTATCCTTCATGGACGCCTACTCAGGGTACCAGCAGATCAGGATGAACATCGACGATGAAGAGAAGACTGCATTCATCACGCCTCATGGCGTCTTCTGCTACCATACAATGCCCTTCGGGTTGAAGAACGCTGGAGCCACGTACCAGTGCACGATGCAAGCCTGCTTGAAGGAGCTAATCGGAAAGATCGTCCAAGTCTACGTCGACGACATAGTCATCACCACTCGAACGGAGGACACCCTCATCGCCGACCTCCGCAAGGTCTTCGCCGCACTCAACGAGTACCAGATCAAGCTAAACCCGGACAAGTGTGTCTTCGGCGTGCCAGCCGGAGAACTGCTCGGGTACCTCGTCTCTGCAAGAGGAATCGAAGCCAACCCTGAAAAGGTGCAAAACATACTCGCAATGCCAGCACCGACCAAGCTTCATGAGGTGCAACGCCTAGCCGGCCGAGTCGCAGCTCTCAGCCGGTTCATTAGTAAGTTGGGAGAAAAGGCCCTGCCTTTCTACCAACTGATGAAAAAGACAGACAAGTTCGAGTGGACAGAAGAAGCGCAGAACGCGTTCGACCAACTCAAGAACACCCTGACGACTCCCCAGTACTGGTGGCACCACTAGAGAACGAGCCACTATACCTCTACGTATCAGCCACAAACAGGGTAGTCAGCACAGTACTCGTAGTCGAACGAGAAGAGGAAGGACACACTCACCCCATCCAACGTCCAGTGTACTACCATAGTGAGGTACTAACCCTGTCCAAGCAGCGGTACCCGCACTACCAGAAGCTAGCATATGGGGTCTTCATGACATCAAGGAAAGTTGTTCACTACTTCTCCGAGCACTCCATCACGGAAGTAAGCTCCTCCGGGCTCTCCGACATCCTCACCAACCAAGTTGCGACAGGACGAGTCGCCAAGTGGGTTGTTGAGCTAGGGCCCTGGGGGCTGAAGTACGCGCACCCGAAAGCAATCAAGGCCCAAGTTCTTCCAGAGTTCACCACAGAGTGGATAGAGGCCCAGTTGCCAGACGTACCCGATTTGTCCAACGCATGGACAATGTACTTCGACGGCTCCAAGAAATTCAGATCAGCAGGGGCGGGAGTCGTCCTCATCTCACCCAAAGGTGACAAGCTGAAATACGTGCTGCAGATGAACTTCCCAACACCCTCCAACAATGAGGCAGAGTATGAAGCCCTAATCCACGGCATGCGGATGGCCAAAAACTGCGGCGCCACTCACCTCATGATCTACGGCGACTCCTACCTCGTCGTGCAGCAAACCATGAAGCAGTGCGACGCCATCGCCGACAACATGATCGCCTACAGGGACCTGTACAACCAGCTTGAAGGTACCTGCGAGCTGCGGCACATTGGCCGCGAGAGCAATGAGGAAGCCGACGCCCTCACCAACCTGGGCTCAGACAAAGCACCGGTGCCACCCGGAGTCTTCCTCGAGTGGATCACGCAACGCTCCATCAAGCTCTGGCCCACGCCGGGATCCTCTACATCGACAACGAGCACCTCTGACCCGCCCAGCACGGAGAAGGAGCCCATGGAAGTGATGCTAGTTGAACCCACATGGACAAGCCCATACCGGCCTACATATTGCACCAGAGGGTGCCAACAGACCCAGTCGAAGCCAAGCGCGTCATCCACCGCTCCAAGGGCTTCACCGTCATCAACGGAGAACTCTACAAGCGAAGCATCTCGGGAGTCCTCCAAAGGTGCATCGACCCAGTCGACGGTCAAGCCGTCTTACTCGAGATTCACGCTGGCATCTGCGGGCACCATGCCAGCAGTCGAGCCTTAGTGGCCAAAGCCCTACGAGCGGGGTTCTACTGGCCCACAGCAATGCAAGACGCAGAAGAACTCGTGAGGAAATGTATCGGCTGCCAGGAGTTTGCCAACAAGCCGCACGCGCCGGCATCAGCACTGAAGACCATACCACTCGCCTGGCCCTTCGCTCAGTGGGGGCTCGACATGGTGGGTTCACTCAAGAAGTCCTCTCCGGGAGGACACACTCATCTCTTGGTGGCAGTCGACAAGTTCACGAAGTGGATCGAAGCGTGCCTATCACAAGTTTGACTGCCTCCTCGGCAGTTAACTTCATCAGTTCGATCATCTTCAGATTTGGAGTGCCACACAGCATCATCACCGACAATGGAACGAACTTCACAGCCGAAGAATTCAAGGACTTCTGCTCCGAGCAAGGCATCAAGCTCAACTACGCATCTGTCTCGCACCCGCAGTCTAACGGACAGGTCGAAAAGGCCAATGGCCTAGTCTGCAAGGGCATCAAGAAGCGCCTGCGAGTACCATTGAGGCGCGCTGCAGGCGTCTGGGTCGAAGAGCTTCTAGCTCTCAAAAACTTACTAGCATCGTTCTCTCTGGCAACTGGCCTCCGCGTCAATTATGCCAAGTCCTGCCTAATGCCGGTGAATATTTCTGACGCTCGCCTTGCTGAACTAGCTGCGGTTTTTGGATGCTCAACTGGCTCTATGCCGTTCACGTACCTAGGTCCCCCTCTTGGGCCCTCTCGGCCTACGGTACAGGATCTATCTCCTATTGTTGATCAAGTTGAGCAACGTCTAAACGCCAGTGTCCGCTTTCTCGATTATGGCAGCCGATTAACCTTTATCAACTCCGTGTTGTCCTCCTGTCGATGCATTTTCTTTGCTCACTAAAAGTCCACAAAACTGTCCTGAAATCTTTTGACAGAGCTCGCCGCCATTGTCTGTGGGCCAAGGAGGAGGATTCCAGTTCTGTCAATTCTTTGGCTGCTTGGTCGCTCGTCTGCCGTCCTAAAAAATATGGTGGCCTAGGCATTCTGAACTTGGAAATCCAGAACACTGCACTTCTGCTCAAGCAACTGCACAAATTTTTCAGCAAAGCCGATACCCATGGGTGAAGTTGGTCTGGTCCCTGTATGACCCAGCTTCTCCTCCCCAGGCACAATCTGCTCGAGGTTCTTTTTGGTGGAAGGATATATTCAGACTGATTGACATCTATAGAAGCATCACACGGTCCAATATTGTGGGAGGCCAGTCCACTTTGTTTTGGAAGGATTTCTGGCATGGACATAACTTACTTTGTGATGAGTTCCCCGGCTCTTCTCTTTTGCTCTCCGAGAGGATGCTTCTATACGCAGCATGGCGCCACCTATTGATCTCAGCAATAACTTTGCCCTTCCTCTATCTCCAGAAGCCTTTCTTGAGCTGCAGCTAGTTGAGGAGATTCTTATGGGCCATGACTTCTCCCTCGTTGAACCAGATATTAAAACCTTTCCTTGGGGCAGCTCTACATATACTTCTGCTAAGTATTACAATTTTCTGTTCTCTCATTTGGCGGTGGATCCCTCCCTTCAAGCAATCTGGAATTCGAAATTGACTCCTAAGCTACGTGTGTTTGCATGGCTGTTACAGAAGGACCGTCTCAACACCAAAGAGCTTTTGATCAGAAAACAATGGCATATTGATGGAGGAACAACTTGTGTTCTCTGCCATAACTCTGTCCTAGAAAATCGAGATCATCTCTTCTTCACCTGCCACTTCGCTCGAGAGTGCTGGAGTTTCTTGGAGATCTCATGGGATTGTGACCTGCCCATCTCGAGCCGCTTCATCAGAGCGAAGAGCCTTTTCGGAGGCCCCTGCTTCATGGAAATTGCTGTTTGTGCTCTGTGGAATATTTGGAAGAGCCGCAATAATCTTATTTTCCAAGACACTCAGCCCTCATTGGCTCGCTGGAAAGTCCTTGTCCAGGCGGACATTTTGCTGCATCAGTATAGGGTGAAGTTTTCGCTTGTTCAGCCCCTAGTTGATTGGGTTTTAGCTCTCTTTACTTAGATGTGCACTGCTCCTTCCTTGTTGCTCTTTTTTCATTTCCTTCCGCCTTGAATTTTTGAGCACGGTACCACGGCTGAGTTTGTAAGAAAACCTCTGGTTTTCATCCATCATTAATATAAAATCTACACCGTAGTGTTTTACCCTACGGTGCCGTGTTCAAAAAAAAAAAGCTGCCATCTGTGCTGTGGAGTCTGCGCACTACGCCGAACAGATCCACTCAGTACACGCCATTCTTCATGGTCTATGGCGCAGAAGCAGTCCTGCCGTGCGACATCAAGTTCGACGCGCCCGAGTGGTGGCTTACGACGAGTCTGATGCAGAAGAAGCACTCGAGGACGACATGGATACCCTGGATGAAGCACGCGACATCGCCCTTACCCGCACAGCCGTCTATCAGCAAGACCTGCGCAACTACCACGGGCGGCGACTGCGGCCCAGAGCGTTCGTCCCTGGTGACCTTGTCCTCCGCCTCAAACAGAAGAAGGTGCACAAACTCGCCTCCCCGTGGGAGGGTCCATACATCGTGACAGAAGCAATCGGCGGCGGAGCTTACTGCCTGAAGGACTCGAAGACGGGGACAGTCTGCGGCAACCCGTGGAACGTTGCGCAACTGCGCCGCTTCTACGCCTAGTCGACTCCCCTTGTAACAAAGTGTACCATGTCAAGAAGCGGCAGGTTCCAGACGCACTCTTTCCCTTACCAGGGTACCTAAGGGGACTGGAAGGGTTTTAATGAGGCGGCCTGCTTGCAAAAATCAATAAAGTGGTTTGCGGAACAAGCTCTCCCCTTTACTTTTTGGTCAACAAGCAACATAAACCTAGGCCGCCACCCGACGCACTCGGGGGCTGCGCCATACAGGTTCCACTCGAAAAATCCTAGGCCGCCACCCGAAGCACTCGGGGGCTGCGCCGCACAGGTCTAAGTTAAGCCTAGGCCGCCACCCGACGCACTCGGGGGCTGCGCCATACAGGTTCCACTCGAAAAACCTAGGCCGCACCCGATGCACTCGGGGGCTGCGCCGCACAGGTCTAAGTTAAGCCTAGGCTGCCACCCGACGCACTCGGGGGCTGCGCCATACAGGTTCTACTCGAAAAATCCTGGGCCGCCACCCGAAGCACTCGGGGGCTGCGCCGCACAGGTCTAAGTTAAGCCTAGGCCGCCACCCGACGCACTCGGGGGCTGCGCCATACAGGTTCCACTCGAAAAATCCTTGGCCGCCACCCGAAGCACTCGGGGGCTGCGCCGCACAGGTCTAAGTTAAGCCTAGGCCGCCACCCGACGCACTCGGGGGGCTGCGCCATACAGGTTCCACTCGAAAAATCCTGGGCCACCACCCGAAGCACTCGGGGGCTGCGCCGCACAGGTCTAAGTCAAACCTAGGTCGCCACTCGAAGCGCTCGGGGGCTGCGCCATACAGGTCTAATTCGAAATCCTTGGCCGCCACCCGAAACACTCGGGGACTGCGCCGCACAGGTCTGACTCGACATACCTCAGCCGCACTCGATCCGCTCGTTGCTGCGCCATGCGGGTTTACAGAAGTCTACAAGACACAATTTAATCACTCGGGGGCTACCCCCACCTCGGCATACATACACTCGTATTCACACTTGGAAACATTGCTCTTACAAGCTAACGCTATACAACAACAGTTTACTACTCTTATTCTGCAGGCTCGCCCTTCGGCGCATCGAGCGGCCCCACATGGTGCTCACTGTGACTCAGGACCTGCTGAATCATCTGACGCGCAGCCGCAAGAGTCTCGGCGTAGTCATCCTCTCCAGGCAAGCCATCAAGCACCTTGGCCAATGGAAGATGAGGTCGATGCATTCGAACGTACGCCAGCGCCGCGTTCGCCCCGGCAACAAGTTGAGCGTACACGACTTCCTTCAACGCACTGCCTTCGTGGAACCTCTCCAGCAGTGCAGTCAGCCCGTTAGGCTGCTCGTTGTGAGGAAAGTACACCCTGTTGATCTGCCAGAGGGTTTTCCTGCAACCTTCCAAGAGCACAGCAGCCCGCCAGGTGCGATCCAGCATTCGCGCCAGCACACTCCCTCTGGGTCTATCCGACCAAAACTGACGCGCTTCGGGTGAGTCGCCGGCGGCTTCTTTTTTGACCCGCTCGTCTACTCGACTTTGCTCGGCCTTCCAGTCAGAATTCACATCTGCATCAAGACTCAGCACTTAGAACAGCAAAAGGATAACGAAGTCGAAGGCACTGTGCTAGAAGCCCAACCTTGAAGCTGTCGACTGATCAAGTCCATCTCGCCCAGCAGAAACTCCTCTCGTTGGGAGAACGCCGCAACGGGCCGTGACCTCAAGCGCACCAACTCCGACTCTGTGCTCTTCAACTTCGACTCGAGTTCAGCAATCTTGTTTCTCATGAAGGTGATCACTCGTTGATCATTCGCGCTTCGCACAGGAGCTGGAGGAACTCGACGGCGGCGACGAGTGGGTGCAGTCGAAGAGATGTCCTCTTCATCGCCCGAACTAGCCGTTCCAGCGACCCCAGGAGCTTCGCCCATCTCAGACTGCCAAGTTTGACAGCGTCAAGCAGGGAAAAGATCACATTCTAGCAGGAAAGAAGACTCGAAGACGCAAATTCACATTGCAACATCAACATGTTCGCGGCCAGAAGACCCGCAAACTATATAGTTCATTACAGACCATAGACCCAAAAGCAGAAGAATCTTAAAAGAAAGGAGTCTACATCACAGACTCCGACTGAGAACGGCTCTTCCTAGCAGCCAACTCTGCAGCCTTGGTGATTTTCTTCTCGAAGGTGGCAATCAGCTTCGCAGCCAGCTGACTCGCCCGCGCCTTCACACCGCTAAGTGACGCGGTCCTGCCATCAGGCTTCCGAGGGAAGTCGCTGATAACCTTCTCAAAATCACCTACGACTTGGTGACCCAGAAGTAGCTGGAAAGTGAGCTCTGAGCCGCGTACCGTTTGCGCACGCGTGTAGTCCGCCATGATGGTCGCATTGCCTTCAAACGGAGCCGCAAGCGCGTCCACAGCGACCGGCGGCGGCTGGCTGGGGAAGATGCTCCGGTGCACAGTCACCAAAGCGCCCGTCGACTTCTGCAGCGCTGCCGAGGCATACGCGCAGACGCGGTCGATGAATCCAACAGCCTCCACCAAGCCGGTATCCTCGCTGGAAGTCCCTTCTGGAGGAGCACCTCCGTAAGTCTCTGACCAAAGGAAACGACACCCGTAAGATGTCAGAAGTCGACAAAAGGCAAAGTAGGCAATGAGCCGAAACACTTACTCCCAATCACATCGGCGAGTGCGAGCAAGCGGTCGACCTGGGTCTTCTCCAGATCATCCCGGGTTCGCTCACGCTCTTGAGCTTCACCCAGCGATTTCTCCAGCTCCGCGACTCTCTTCTTCATACCCTCCTGCTCGCCTGCGGATCAACGGAGCAAAGTTAGCATGGAGGCAGCCGAAGTATTCCTCGAGCACAAGGGGCAACACTTACTTTTCGCCTGCTCCAGAGCAGCGTGGAGTCGATCCCTCTCCTGCTCCATGCGAACGAAGGCTGCGGCTCCCTCCATCTGCTGGCGGTAAAACGGCTGCGGAAAGACACAAGACATCAATCTGCACCCGACTATTCTAGTCACGCACATCTTCGGGGGCTACTCCCATCGGGAGCGCTGTTCGCGCACTCGATACAAGATTTTGCAGACTGAGTCGAAAGAAAACTTACGTGCTCAAGCAACCCAGCGTCAGCCGGATTCGCCTCAGCGGTTTTCCTGGCACAGAGGAGGTCGAAGTCTTCAAGGCCAATGCGTCACCCGCCTGAGCCTCCTGTCCGGTCGTCTTCGCAGCTTGCTCGGCTGTGGGAGCAGACGTGTGCTCCGTCTCACGAGGAGAGCCAGCAGCGCCAGTACGGTCGCTGTTACAAGATTAATCAATCCAAAGACTCGCCAATTCAAAAGCAAACTCGACACGCGCAAGGCGATGGTTACAAGACTAACCTGATAACATCCACATCATCCTCGCTGCCCAAGGAGATGGAGGGCATCCTTGCAAATCCAGTCGGCGGTGCAGAGCCGAGGGGAGCCACGACCAAGGGCTCAGCCGGGTCGCTCGGGAGCCTAGCACCGGAAGACGACCCGCTCACCTCTTCCTCGTTCTCCACACCCGCCTTCAAGGGTGACGAAGCCGAAGTGGAGTCGCCACTCTTTCGTCTCTGTCGTTTCGCCAGCGGCTCCTCGTCTTCACCGTCCTCCTTTACCTCTTCACTCGGAGAGGTGGCGGAGGGAACTTCATCGTCATCAGCCTCGTCCTCTTCAGGGAACTCTGCCTCTTCATGAGGTCCATTCTCCATCAGCGGAGGAAGGCTAACATAACTCGAACGACCCTATCAGCAAATGAAGCACTCGAATCAGGCGCAAGATTCGACAGAAGAAGATACAAGACAAAAGCAAAGCAAATGAAGCTCACCTCAGGCACGGGGTTGTTAGGCCCATACGGCTCGACCGGGCACTTGATGTTGCACGGGTCCGTGGCTCGGAGACTCGTGATGCTCCTCACCTTCGACTCGACTTCGTCATCGTCGAGCTCAGCGCCGTCTTCACGCGCCCACATTGGGTGGACGCGAGTGCGGAGAGGCTGCACCCGAAGCCTGCAGAAGGTGGCAATAAGGTGAACTCCAAGGCTTTTCAGCAGGCCACGAAGCAGCGTCAGCAAGGGCTGAGTCGCCTCCCTGTCCTCCTTCGACAACGGGTGTGCCCACGCATTTGTCTTCCGCAACTCGCGATCGGCCGCGAAGTCGGGAAGGCCTTCCTGGTCGCACCTGATGTAGAACCACTTCTTCCGCCAACCTTGGACGGAGTCGGACTTCTTCATCTGGAAGTAGGTGGTGTCGCCACGCACCTGGATGCCGAAGCCACCGACTGGATACACCTGCCGGCTCTTCCCCACGTTCTTCCTCACGAGGAACAGCGACTTCCACAGCAACCAGTTGGGTGCGATTCCCAGGAAGCACTCGCAGAGCACGATAAAGCTTGCGATGCTCAGGACGCTATTGGGAGTCAGGTTATGGATCTGAATCCCATAAGCGTACAGGAGACCACGAACGAAATCGTGGAAGGGGAACCCGAAACCCCGCGGAAGGAAATCCACGAAGCAAACGCGCTTCCCCTCGCGAGGTGAGGGGAATACCTCTTTCCCAGGTGCGCGCACCGTCGCCTGGTCTGCCGGCGGCAGCAGCCCCTGCGCGCGGAGGGCCTCGAGCTCGGCCTTCTTCACCGTCGATTTCGCCCAATCGCCCTCAGGCTTCTTCATCACGCTCGCCTCGGCGGCGGCGGCGGCGCCGGCGGTAGGCTTTCCCCTCTTCATCGTGGCCTTGCTCATGGAGGGGGGAGGAAAGCAACTGTTGGCAAGGAGCAGCAGTGGCGGAGAGGAAGCAGCGGAGACGACGGCAGAATGGGGACGGAATGAACTGTTCGCCGCCGCGGTGAAAAGTTTATACTGCGCGGTCAGTTAATCCAGGCCGTCCTCAGCGAAACGGCACTCCATAGCATCATCTGGCCGTCCACGTGTCGCGCGGAGATAGCAACCGTCGCAGGCCACGCCGCCCACTCCGCACGGGAATCGAGGCGCCATCATCACGCCACAAAATTTTCGCGCCCAACGGTCAGATCAAAGCGGGAACCGCTGTTTCCAGTCAATACTGACACTGGGACCACACTGTCACGTCCCATCGGACACAGGGTGCGCAAAAACGTCAGCGCTGACGTCAACAGCGAAGGCGTAGCAAGTAAGCCAACGGGCTGAAGGAGAACTCGGACAGTTCATTTGACTGTCGCAGATCCAGTAAGCTCTAAGAGCCGAACAAACTCGAATGGTTTCTTCGAGTGCAAGAAGATTCAGTAAGCTCCAAGAGCTGAACCAACTCGTGAAGTAAGCCAAACCGGCCGAATACAACGTAAGTCGAGCAACCCCAGTGGCGACTCCGTCGCGTCGAGTCCATTCTTTACTCCCATCGGGAGCGGGCTTTTCGACTGAAGAAAAATTGAGTTTAACCTCAATTGCAAGCAATTCAGCTTAATCTCGGGGGCTACTCCCATCGGGAGCGCTGTTCGCGCTCCCGAGTGACTCAGAACAGTAACAGTCGAAAAATTGCCGGCTAAGGCTGTACTCGCAGCGTTTTGCCCTGCAGTCGAAGGTTCGACTAAGGAATCCTCCATAAGCCCTGAACGGCCGGAGTCGACTAATTTTATTCGTTCCTCTCAGGAACCCGACGGCGTGCCCAGGAGGAAGGAGTCCTTTACTCGACTATGCGATTCAACTAAGCACTCGGGGCTACTGACGTGGGGTCACTCTTCGACTGTCCCACGTTGGGAGTACCTGGGTCACGCCAAGCATATCAGCCTTATGACGAAGGCCCAAGGAAGGCCCAAGGAGGACGACGTGCGGCCCAAGATAGTCGACAGATAGGTCATGTCACCCTTATCATCTTGTAAGCGCCATCGGCACCGTTCACCCGAGACCTAGCCTATCATATAAAGGCTAGGAGGGTCCTTCGTCTAGGGTAAGCAAGCTCATAGCCGCCACCACCAACCTTAGTGAGATCGACATCTCGCCATTGTAGCCACATTCGCCATTCAATACCAGACAAGCTGGAAGTAGGGTGTTATCCTCCGGGAGCCTGAACCTGGGTAAACGCCTTGCTTGTCAGCCGTCGTGATCACCAGCGCTCAACTCTCTCCCCCTCAATCAACCCGGGGTACTCGACCCAGGGATTTGCCGAGTCCACAACTCGTCACGGCTGGTAACAGGCCCGGGACTAAAGGTTTGGCCTTTAGTCCCGCCTGGCCTGTCCCGGTTCTCGACCCGGGACAGAAGCCCCTCACGGCCCGGGACAGGAGGCCATGTCTCCACTAGTGGATAGTGAGAAGAAAAAATATCGACTGACTAAATGGAGTGTGGTTTGCTGCCCTAAATACCAAGGAGGGCTCGGTGTTCATGACCTTGAGGTCAAGAACAGAGCGCTGCTAGGTAAATGGCTATTTAAACTTCTTTCTGAAGATGGAGTTTGGCAAACCCTCCTTAGGAGAAAATATGTCGGAGATCAAGCTGTTTCCCAGGTTCTTTGTAAACCTGGCGATTCACACTTCTGGGCTGGCCTCGTGGCTACAAAGAAGTTCTTTTTTCCACATGGCTCTTTCTCAATTAGGGATGGTTCGGAAATTCGCTTCTGGGAGGATATTTGGTTTGGCCAATCTACCCTCAAAGAACAATATCCGGCTCTATATTCTATTGTTCGAAACAAAAGTGACACAATCGCGAAGGTGTTGGGTACTTCCTCACCAAATGTTTCGTTCAGAAGGAGTTTACTTGGAACAAGACAAGCATCTTGGAATGCTTTGCTCATCCGATTGGATTCAATCCAATTATCGGAAGGTCCAGATAAGTTTCAATGGAATCTGACGACGAACGGCAAATTCTCGGTTGATTCTATGTATAGAGCGCTTATCCTACCAGAAATTCCAGTCGATAGTGCTTATAATAACAAACTTTGGAAGATGAAGATAGCACTAAAAACTAAAGTGTTTGTGTGGTATTTACGTCGAGGAGTAATTCTCACCAAAGATAACCTTGCCAAACGCAATTGGCACGGAAGTAAAAAGTGTGTTTTCTGTCAACACGACGAGACCATTACGCACTTATTCTTTCAGTGCGAGTTCGCTAGGTCTATATGGTCAGCCATCCAGATAGGTTCTACCTTACACCCACCTAGATCCGTTGCTAACATTTTTGGCAATTGGCTAAATGGAGTGGATCCTAGGTTCAAACTATTCAGTAGGGTGGGACCGATTGCTGTTATTTGGTCGCTATGGCTATGTAGAAATGACAAGGTTTTTCATGATAAAAATTCTTCTCTTATGCAGGTTATATACCGGTGCACAGCGACGCTACGAGCTTGGTCATCCCTACAACGTGTGGAGCACCGAGACTTATTTTTTAAGGTGGCGTCGAGACTGGAGGCTGCGGCCAGGGAGTTATTTTCCTGGCATGGGTGGCAACATAGACTCCGGATAGACCTACCAGCAGCCTAGGCGGTTATTCAATTTCTCATTTTGATATGTAATTCGCATTTTTATTTTTCGCTGACCGACTTGAGTGATGGTGAACTGGCGGCTGTGTGCATCTTAGTTATGCAGAGGCCGGGTGTAATGCTTAAACTTTTTAAGTAATAAAACCCCTTTATCTAAAAAAACACCTCGAGTTCATCATGGCCTGCCGGCTCGTCCTCTCCAAGGTATTTTATTTTTCTCATGTTTTTTTCCTGCATGATTTCCCTCTGTTTGTTAGGTTCAGAAAGTCTGTTACAGTCCAAAGGAACACAAGGCTGGCCTGTTGGACCGGCCCACTCGGGAGGGAGAGGGGAGAGAGAAAAGAAAGGGAAGAGAAAGAGAAATGGGCCAAGGAGATTCGGCCCAAAAAAAGGAAGAAAAGAAAAGAGATGATGGGCTTATAGCCCATTCGGCTAGGAAGAAAAGGAATTGTTTTCCTTTTTAGAAAAACAGGAAATTGATCTTTAGAGAAAATATTTATTTTGTATAAAAATTATAAAAATATATTTAAAATAAAAAACTCCACATCAATTCAAAATGAAATATTTTATTTGAAAACGTTGTAAACTAAAATAAATATTTTTTAGAAAAAAAATTATATTTTATTTATTTCGAAGTAACAGAGCAATTTTCTCAATAAGTTTTATTTTCAAAAAAATTAAAAGTAGAGAAAATTTGGATGTTACAAATCCTATCCCCTTAAACAGAATCTCGTCCCCGAGATTCGGGCTTGCTAAAGAATAGGTTTGGTAACTATAGTCGACAACTTAGTCCACTTCAAATGAGCTTCCACCTTCCAAGAATGACTGCACTGATCTTCACGGCGGCAACATTGTGGACCTTGTAATCCATTCAAGCATCTTAATATACTGAACTTTAGATCTTTGCATCCATTCAGGCATCTTATTAAACTGATGTGATATCACTTGCCACTTGGTGTTGGCTGAACCCTCGTTGGCACTCTCAAGTGTTTCATTGATGTGAAACATTAAACAAATTGCCCATAATGGCACGTGCAACAAATTATTAATTTTTTTACAAGTCCAACATATTATTAATTTTTTGCTCAACAAATGTGCCAAAAAGGGAATTCTGGCACATGCAGCAAATCTTGCGACAACTGAGCCTCCATTTTAGTTTTGACCTAAAACTATCATGTGGGTCCCACAACATGCAACTTAGCTAGAAATGTTACATCTGGTGCCACATGTCTCAAAGGTGGTAAATATGCAGCTAGATGGTTACGAGCGAGAGTGCACGACGGCTAGGGTTGGGGGAGAGGCTAAGATTGAGGGCAGCGAGAGTGTGGTGGGGGAAGGGGGCTCGTATAGGCCACCTAGTGGGCTTTCTGGGATGTTTACAATTGCCAATGAACATATCGGAAATGTCCGTCTGCTATGAACCATTATAGAACCAATGGCAATGCGGTTCACCATTTACCAGTTGCAAATGTGGTCGGCCCGTCAAGGGCCTAGTGCTGGCACCCCATATGGCAACACACAAAATTAGTTTTACCATGGGCTTTCTCGCTGTCGTTTCCATATATGTTTACTTAGTATTTTTTTATGTACTAGTGACATCTGATGTCATCCAGTTGCTTTTGACAAGAAAGGAGAGCATTATGCCCATTTGATCAAGACTGAAAAACTAAGAGGTTTAGCAAATATTTAAATGCACAAAGAGAAAGAAGAACCAAGGAAAATAGCAACTATCCAAATTACATCGCTAAAGAAAAGGCCAATCTTTCTGCGCGATAAGCTCCTTCGCAATGCCACATGATTACCGAACCTCAAAACATACACACACTTTCATGAAATAAGCTATGAATGAGCAACCGTTATTATTGTAGGACAAGTACACCATAAACAACTTATGGACCCTAGAATTTTCTACTTACTTACACCTAATTTGGGATAAATGTACATATGCGAAACCTTCTATCAACATATTTGTTAGATATTCTAGCTTTCTACCAAGATCTTTGAAATTACTACAATAGACGAGGACACAATTTATTTGTGTATACGTACACTTTTTCCTTGTCTTTCTCTGCTTTAGGAGGGTTCGATTTAATGGTGTGTTTTAGTGTCTCTAATAGAAAACAACTAACATATAACTCTACCAAAATATAGTTTAAATTTTGAAATTGTATTGGCAATGGTAGATGTAGGAATTGAATAGTGGAAATATGCATCCAGCTCTTAAACAATATTGTTTTGGGAAATTTAGGTTGTTGCATGTCATTGTGGCCGATGTTAAATTTGTTACATGTAAAATAAAAATATAATGGCTAAGCTCGTATACTAAGAATGTGTCATAAATAAATAAAAAAGTTCAGTATAAATATGTGTTGCATCAATTAGGGATATTTCATAACAATTTAACATATATGCATATATTCAAGTCTAAATGACAACAGAAACAGAACATATGCAGTTTGGGCTTTACCTCTTAGGTCGATCTCCGTCATATTCGGGGGGTCACAGGTATCGGGCCTGGTGTTTCACTCGGGTGATCTTCTGGATTTCTCACCATGTGGTGTGTAGATTTTTCGACATCTATATTTTTTTTTTCCCTGTGACGATACTTTTGGATTATCGCCATGCCCCGATGATATGTTAATATAATAATTTATTGGTTTTGTGGTGTAAACTATAATGATACAAGACAATTTAACGTTGTTATTGGGTATTCATATTCCTGTGTCAACTCTCCCTTTTACTATATCAATGTATACATGCGCAATGTCCACAAGGCCACATACATGCAACCATTTGTTTCAGTAAGGTACATCGGCGCTGCATTTGATGTTGTATAGGAACTTGGATGATGGTCCTATTGCCTTTGGGTTACTTATATCCTCTCCCGAGCAGCCACCTAGGGCCGGGCCGACAAAATCCTGGGCCCTGTGCCAAAGTCTGAAATGAGGCCCTACTCTCTCTTTCTCAAAATTTAGCGAACGGTCGTTCTATGACATCGGGTGATCGCAAGCTCGGAAAAAATGTCAGAAAGGAACATAAGACAACTAGTGTCTAGCCTATCGCAATCGCGGTAAAAGTTAGGAAGGAACAGAACACGAACTGGCGTCTAGCGTTCTGCGCTCGACGCTTCTCGTCGGCTTTGGTACGTCGCTAGCCTAATCGATCGCGGCTTGGGCTCTCTCCGTTTTGTACTTGTATGACCCATGACTTCATGTTTAGACCCCTTAGCTGAGGGTTTAAGATTTTTTTCTAACCCATCAGCAACCGTAAATTCCGTTTCCCTCCAAAAATTTATAGCTACCATATGAAAACAGGGATAAATTTTAATCTAAATGCTTAATAGTGGCTCAACCGTTAAATTCGTCTCTCCGAGAAATATAGTTACCGTAGGAAAAAAGATTAAAATGAAAATTAAAGACCTAATATATTAGCTCAAAAAGGTAATTATATGGCTGTTTTCTGTGAGTCGCTCTCGGCGTGTAACACTTTTTTTACAAGGCCTGCGAGGTCCATTTAAAAAAAAATGGAAAAAATAAAACAAGCGGGAGAAGACTCGAAGCAACGTCCTGCTGGAAGAAAGAAATTGGCCAGACCACAAAGCCACTAGTCCTATCATTCATTTTTCTGGATACACACGGCTTTTTTTATGACATAGTAACTTAAAAATCAAATTATGGGCCCCCAAAAATTTGGGGCCCTGTGCGGCCGGCACATTCCGCACCACTATGGGCCCGGGCCTGAGCCACCCTTGACCTGTTCTACGAGGACAGAGCCACAGAAGACATAACCATGGCCCAGCAGCCCAACGATCGACACCGTCCTACACAGCCGCACTCGTTAGCAGTTAACGGTCAAACTATTGACCGCCGACAATAGCATAGAGAAAAGTGAGCAAAAACTTAAAGCGTGGGGGAAAACTGAGCACAACTAAGAAATCATGGGTATAAAAATAGAAAACCGTAAAAAAAAAACCTTATAACTAACACATACGCACAAATAATAGGGAAAAAATGGTCATTACCAAAAGTTCATTAGCCTTCGTTTATGTACCCAGAGTTGATTATCCATTGGTACAAGTCCAATGGGGGCTTCGATGTAACAAGAATTACGGCC
Organism: Poa pratensis; assembly: GCA_947311845.1. Lineage (NCBI taxonomy): Eukaryota > Viridiplantae > Streptophyta > Magnoliopsida > Poales > Poaceae > Poa > Poa pratensis. The sequence continues at coordinate 7,897,244 of CAMZMU010000115.1, read as the reverse complement.
GGCTCCTCTAATTGTAGATTTGTAGCAGCACAATAAAAGACAGCATTACCCCTCCGTAGTGGAACAGAAGTGATACAAAAACGTTTGTTGGGTAAGGTTCGATCGACTAGATCAGAAACCCTGGCGGGATCAGCTTACGCGTACGTGTGGGCCTCCCGACGGCAGATCAACCATGCATGAAGCGACCACAACTCCCTCTGCTTGTAAATCGCTGATCAACTTTTACTTCTACTCATTCTTTATGCATGTTGCCTAGTGAGTCGTCACTTGATTAATATTGCTGGAGGCAAGTTAATGGTACAACAACATCTAGTCAGCTGTCTATAACGCATGACAGGTAGGATCTTTGACGTCTGGGTTTCTGGGAGATGTCACCGGAAATTTAGGATCCGCTACAGACAACTAAATAGACAACGATCTTAGTCAAAAAAAAATAGACAACGATCGATCGTACTGATGTGTGTACTGCAGTATATACGTGACATGGATAGGAATTTTAGACACGAGCTGTCTAGACTATTGCACATGCCCTAATCGACGATTCTGCTAGAATTGCCCGCCAACATCTGCATGTACGGAATATATTACTCGCTCCGTTCCAAATTATTTGAGTTGGGTTTGTTTAAATATGGATGTATCTAGACACTAAACAAGTATAGATACATCCGTATGTGGATAAACCCAAGTCAAGTAATTTGGAACGGAGGGAGTATCAATTTTGGACGAATGTGTTGTTGACTGCTTTGATAAAAAATGTACCAGGGGCAAAGTAGTATTTTTATTTATCAATTAAAGGGTCAAACATTTTTAGTTCACAGGAAAGTCCCCTTTGGGTAAATTATAGAGTGATTTAAACCTTTTATGGTGTATGTTCCAAGGATTCTGAACTTTTAGGTAAATAACCAATTTTTCTGAAATAATATGCAGAATGTACCACAAAAGCTTTTTAATCTCGTCATTTGTTGAAACACGTGGCGGACTAAAGGTTTTTGTTTTTTGAAATCTATACCTAATAATAAAAGCAGTAAGTCTTCTTCTCGTACGTTGTTGAAAATACCTCTAAAGTTCGCACAAATTACCCACCACTGTCACCGGTAAGTGGAGATAACCGTTTCGATTTTTTTCCGTTGTGTTTTGCTCTCTCTCTCCCCACGAGCTCCCCCACGATTACCCGTTACCGCGCCCCTGCCGTCGGAGCTGCGGACGCTGCGGCGCCTCGGCGCACGACGCCAACTGAAGCTTTCCTTGGCGCACGACGCCGAGGCGCGGCGGGAGGCTGCTCCCGACGACCGACCGCGGTGCCTCCGTACGGCCAGGGATGCGAAGCCGACGATCCCGGCGTCCGCGCCAAACTCGATCGTACGGTGTGTTCTCATCAATCCTTCGGTCCTCCCGAGGACCCGAACGCCATGCTCCGGCACATCGCCTGCACGTCCGCCGCCGCCCGCTGCGACATGGCGCGCCACAGGCCACATCATCGCCGTACGGGTGCGCCCACCGTGGGGTGCCAACAGAGGCGTCAAGTTTGGTGTCGATAGCACTGCCGCTGCGGAACTCTCCCTGCTGGCCAATGTACGCATAAGCTGCCTCGGGCTGGAGATCGCCGCTCGCGCGAGCACAGCGTTGAAGCTAATAACGCCACCGTTGCAGCTAATAACGCCGCCCGTGCAAAGGAGACCTGCGGCCGGCGGCCGGCGGCTTCTGGCTGAGCGGTTCGACCGTAGGGTCGTAAGGATCTACGACCTGTTGGACCCTCAATTTTTACGGACCAGTTGCATCTATAATTGCAGAAACAGTGTAGTTGACTTGCCAGCCTAGGCTCTCAAAAAAGAGTTGCTAAACATGTCAAGTGCTTCTTCAAGTGCAGGACTAGATTGGTACTGACTTCTCGAGTAAGCGTGCATTGATAATTTGGTGGAAGAGACGGAGTACTATTATGCATAGGTGCAACTGAAGAAGATTTTCTCACAACTTGAAGATAAAGAAGAGAAGACACGGGAGACTGATCGCATTTTCTTTGCTTGCTTGATTATCCAACGTCAATTTACTTTAACTTTACAGTATTTTCCAATTTCAAAATATTTAACATTATTTATACAGGGTGCTTGATATTTCTTCTCATAATAGGAGAATGATTCAAACGAAGATGATATCTAGAAACTGGAGTATTGCACTGATGCTGTAGTAATTTGCTGCATGCATGTAAGACATGTGAGCGTTTACTAATTATTCCCTCCATTTTTTAATGTAAGATGTATATTTTTTGCACGAATATTAAGATAGGATATTGTACACTGTGGACTCATTTGTTTATGAAAAAAAAATCAAAAGAGAGAAGTCCCTAATAGCAATCAATAGTCAGTTTTTGCTCGACTCGGCGCAGACCACCGTGCGGCCTGCTGGGTGCAACATATTCTTAGTTGAGCAACGAACATTTGTGTTCTTCCCATGTAAGTTTATTAGTATATTTTTAACGAATTAAATTTTATTTAAATAAATTAGAATTAGTTTTTGTGATATTATGTGTCTATTTCTTTCTATGATCGAGAATTATGTTTACATGTGGGATAAGAAAAACTTGATGAAGCCTTGTGCGGCTTCACGACACATAATTTTATATCCCGTTGCAACGCACGGGCACGTTTATTAACGCTAAAAATTACTACTCGGCGGACAAAATGTTTTTGTGATTTTTTTTTTTTTTTTGACCTTTGGAGTTTGGACCAGCTGCCCCCGCACCTTCTGAGCCCACCGGCGCGCCCTGCACCGATCCGGCGCCCAGGTCCCTGCTCGCGGACGAGCCAGCAGGTCGGCGATGAGCTCGGCGATGAGCTGCGGAGCCTCGCCATTCACGGCCTAGAGCCGCCGTGCTGGACCGGGCCCAGATCCGGGAGCGGTCCGCCGGCCGGCCTACCCAGCTCCGGCGTGAGTGACGCCATGCCGCCGAGACAACGGCAGCTTCGCCGCAGGTGAATTCACACCGGCTCATCTTCTTCCCCATGTAAATACGGCGTATCATTCGAATCAAAATGCTCTAGTCAGTTGTCCGGCGGCGGCATGATCCGAAAGCAAGGATTTGGGAGGCTCTTCCCCGTTTGGTCGGCTGCGCTTAATTCGATTCGGTCGAGACCTCACTTCGTGTGGTACAAACCCGGTTCAGAACTCTCCTCCGATTCCTGGCTAATCTGCTTCCGATATGTACAAGCTAGATCGATCAGAAGAGCCATCGCCGTTGCTGCGCAGGTGTCTGTAGTAGAGTCGGACTAGAGACATCTTCAGTCTCGGGCCTGTATAAATACATACACGCAAACTATATGGAGATTTAGAGTTGGTGGATTTCTCGCCGACCAACGAGAAAGTTTCGAGCGATTCTTTTCCTGAGCTAAACAAATACACCTCCTGTTCATCATGGCCTGCCGGCTCGCCCTCTCCAAGGTTTTTTATTTTTCTCATGTTTTTTTCCTGCATGATTTTCCTTATGTTCAGAAAAACTGTTCCAGACCAAAGGAACACAAGGTTTCCGTCTCTTTTTTCTCAGTAATTGGTTGTTGATACTTATCGATGCTGAAACTGCAAGGCACTTGCCTGGGTCTCAGTTCGATGCCACTTTATTTATGGGTTGCGATTGCTGCCGCCGATTTGCCATTGCTGAATACAGTTATACTGTCCGGCTGGACTAACCTTTGTATGTATCTGTGCCACAGGTTTCAAAGCATCTTGCGAGGCATAGACCGGCAAGTGCGATTTGCAATGAGGCAGCAGCAGCGGTGGCAACCTCAGCTCCTTCTCTCAGGGCACCTGCTGCAAATACAAGTAGTGGCGCAGGTAGTACATCTGGCTGCTTCTCTCTCCATCACATGCTGAACTATGGGCTTAATCTGTTTACTTATGTGGCAACTGCCAACTAGTGCTAGCCTGACTTAATTGACCCTGGTATCCTCTTTTCAGTTAGGCAGATGCTAGTTCTTAATACTCTATGTTCTGTTATCCCTTTTTTGTTGTTGTCAGTTGCCATGGAGGAAGTGATTCTCTGCTTGTTACTTAATTAATGCAGGTAGTGTGCTTAGAAATCTACAGCAGAGGTACCACTCAAGCTTTGCTGGTCAGCGGGTACGGGGCGTGCACTATCAAGCAGCTTATCGAGGTAACCGCCTTTTCTTTGGTCACATTTACTGGTTAGTTGTATGTGCCTTTTCCCCATAGACAACATGCAGTTTGGCTTGACAACTTTTGTGTGCTTGGATGGATTCGAATTTCTCTGTGCAGGAATTTCGAATGCAGCAAGGGTGGAAGGACGTGCTCTTGGTACAGAAAGTGTACCCTTTTACATAGTAGAGAAAGATCTGCTTAAAAAGCAGCTTCTGCGTACCTGTGGAGGCCTTGTAGTCACTGGCACTGTCTTCTATGGCCTTGATAAGTTCAAGGATGTGGAAGTTGTTAAGTCTGAAGGTTTGAAAGAAGTGCGCAGCGTTCCAAGCACAAAACTCAGTGATGTAAAGGGGGTTGATGAAGCCAAAGCTGACCTTGAGGATATAGTGCACTACCTACGAGATCCCAAGGTGAGTGGCATTGTCATCAACCTGCGAGTGCAGATGTTTTAGTTACCTAATAATAATTCTTTCTTGATGCTGAGTTGTTAAGCTAGTTTTACATGCGTTGCAGAGTTTCACACGCCTTGGTGGCAAGCTTCCAAAGGGCGTCCTGCTTGCTGGCCCACCTGGCACCGGAAAGACCATGTTGGCAAGGGCTGTGGCCGGTGAAGCCGGGGTACCATTCTTTGCGATCAGCGGCAGCGAATTCGAGGAGCTGTATGTCGGTGTTGGGGCTAAAAGAGTGAGGGAGCTCTTTCGTGCAGCAAAGAAGCGATCCCCTTGTATAATATTCATCGATGAGATCGACGCCATTGCTGGCCGTAGGAACGTAGGTGATACAAAGTCGCGGAGAGAGACTCTGAACCAGCTGCTTGTTGAGATGGATGGCTTCAAGCAGAATAACGGGATTATAGTGATCGCAGCAACCAACTTCGCCCAGTCACTAGATAAAGCCATTCTTAGATCTGGGCGTTTTGACCGTCATGTTGAGGTTCATATTCCAGATATTGAGGGCCGACGGCAGATCCTTGAGGCTTATATGTCAAAGGTACATACTCCCTCCATACAGAAATACAAGCCTCTTTTCATGGTCTCTGGTGCGATGCTTTGACCTTTTTCTCCATGAATTCTTCCATGCAGGTGAAAGCCAAGGGTGTGGATGCGCTGACCATCGCCAGGGTGACGACTGGGTTCTCAGGTGCAGATCTTGCAAACCTAGTCAATGATGCCGCTCTCAAGGCTTCCAGGGACGGGGCAAATGCTGTTGGGATGGATCACCTGGAGTACGCCAGGGGGAGGATCATCATGGGCAGCGAGCTCAAGTCGATGGTTGTATCTGATCATTCCAGGAAGATGACAGCGTACCACGAGGGTGGGCATGCTCTTGTATCTATCCACACGGACGGTGCTAACCCTGTCCACCAGGCCACCATTGTGCCCAGGACAAAAGCTCTTGGCTTTGTGGAGCCTCTGCCACCGGTAGACAGCACGACACTCTCAAGGAAGCAGATGCTGGCGATCCTGGATGTTTGCATGGGAGGGCGGGTGGCCGAGGAGCTTATATTCGGAGAAGCCGAGACCACCGCGGGCGCCAGGTCTGATCTAATGAAAGCAACTAAGGTGGCGACACTGATGGTCAGAGAGTATGGTATGAGCAAGCGGGTCGGCCTTGCTTCCTATGACAAGAGTGGCGGTGGGGAGGGCGTGACCATGAGCGGGATAACGACAGCCTTGGTTGATAAGGAGGTAAAAAGATTACTGGACAATGCTTACAAGAACGCGAAAAAAATCCTCATGGAGCATGACAAGGAGCTTCATGCACTAGCAAAATCCCTCCTGAAGCATGAAACTCTCAGCGGTGATGAGATCATGAAACTAGTGTCCACACAACAGGTAGATGGTCTTAACAATAGTCAAGAGAATCTGGAAACACCTCTTTCGCTAACTGGTGACGAGAGCCTGAAGCTAGTGCCTACAGAAGAACAAGCAGGTTTCCTCACAAAAAAAGAAAAAGAAGGACAAGCAGGTGGACTTAACAGTGGTCAGCAGAATCCAGAAACACCTCCTTCGCAAACTGGTGACGAGAGCACGAAGCTAGTACCTACAGAAGGACAAGCAGGTGGACTTGGCAATGACCAGCAGAATCCAGAAACACCTTCACAAACTGGCTACAAGATCCCGAAGCTAGTACCTACAGAAGGACAAGCAGGTGGTGGTCTTAATAATGGTCAGCAGAATCAGGAAAAATCCCCTTCTCTCGCTGGGGACGATACCACGAAACCAGCATCCACACGAGGACACGCAGATGATCTTAAGAATAGTCAGACAGATCAGGGAGCACCTTCTTCGTCCTAGCAGCCGAGGCGCTTACAGATAGAAGTAACTTTTTTCTTTCCTGATGATACTTCTGTTTCGTGCACAGAAAATGTAGAGTGTGGTGATGATGTGTACGGTTCTGGATTTCTCTGACCAGTGTTTCTCAAGTCTTAAGAGAACGCGACGTGTGCTGCAAATTTTGTTCGCATGTTGTGTTTTGAATCAGAAAAACCTGAATGTAAGTGTAACCCCTGAGATTTCTGCTAGTATCTTTTGCCTGATACTTTCGTTTGCATGCACACTAAATGTAACAGAGATGTGTGCGGTCTGATTTTTTTTATAACTATCGTTCTTAAGTCAGGAGAACGTAGTGCTTTGTAGCTTCCTTGTCGGTAGAACTTGTGCTTTGGATGTCAAACATGAACCCCCCCCCCCCCCCCCCCCCTCGGATTTCTATTAGAATTAACTATGGTTTCTATGAATCACAGCCCTAGTTGCATACATGTTTTCACAGCTGCGAAACTGTCACAGCCCTAAAATGGAATAGGGTTTAACTGTTAACTGCTGACCTATTATCAGGCTGTGCAAAAAGTTATCAGCGATTTCTTTAGCTTGGACAGTGTTAAGCGACGATCTCCGAACTTTGGTCAGAACCTTTTCCCTCCGGACCAAAACTGTTTGTTTCCTTCCTCTCAAGATCATCCAGATACACCCAAATTGCTCCATTATACTGGAGCTTGGTTAGTCTTGCCACGTCAGCTAGTGTGTTAAGTCATCAAGGCTTGGGCCCTAGTCATGTCTCCCATGTGATCACGAACACTAAAACCATCTTAAACCAGTCCTTTCAGTCATAGCCTGGCTTACCATCAAAAAAAAGTCATAGCCTGGCGGTGGTTTCTGTAACAGAATAACAGAATGGGATGAGCCTGGTGGAACATGCAATTTCCTCCGGGTGCGTGAGAACTGTCGACATAACGGTCAAGTGTTGTACGAAACGAACCACTCCAAGCTTGCTCTCTTGTCCCGATCCCCTTTCTCTCTCTTTCGCTTGCTTGAACCCTAGCTGCGGTCATCATACCGCCGGCGGCTGGACGTGGTACGGCACGCTGCCGAGACCACCGAAACTTCGCCGCAGGTGAACTCACACCAACTCGTCTTCTTTCCCAGAATGCATACAGTGTATGCTCAGAATTAAAAGCTCTAGTCAGCTGTCAACTGAAACTTGGGCAGAAAAATCTCTTCTCCGTTTGGTCGGTTCCGGCTGAGAACTCTCGCCCGATTCTTGGCCTCTTTCGGCCTCATTGCAGGTGAATTAGAAGCTGTCGTCACGTGCTACTCTGCTCGATCAACAGAGCCGTCGCTGTTGCCGCGCTGGTGCGCCTAGTTTTGAGCGATTCGTTTCTTGTGCCAAATAAATACACCTCCTCTTCATCATGGCGTCCCGGCTCGCCCTCTCTAAGGTATTGTCTCATGTTTTTTTTTCCTGCTGAAGATTTTACTCTGTTCGTTGGGTTCAGGTGGCCGCCCCTTTTTTTTCTTTCTCTGTAATCGATTGGTGCCTATCGATGCTGAAAATGCAAGGAACCGTCTACGTTTTTCAGATCGATGCCACTTTATTTATGGGCTGCGATTGCTGTCGCCGATTTGTTGTTGCTGAATACGATTGTACTGTCCGGTTGGATTAACTCTCTTATGTGTCTGTGTCACAGGCTGCCACATATCTTGCAGAACATAAATCGGCAAGTGTGATCTACAATGAGGTAGCAGCAGCAGCGGCGGCTACGTTTGTTCCTTCTTTCAGGGCACCTGCTGCAAATACAAATGCAACTAGTGGCGCAGGTGATGCATCATCTGGCCGCTTCTTCTCTCTACGGAGACTTAATCCGTATATGCTTGTGTGGCAACTGCCAACTAGTGCTAGCCTGACTTAAAAATCGTGCCCAATATCATCTTTTCAGTTAGGCGGATGCTACTTCTTACTACTACTCTATGTTCCCTTACGCCTTCTTTGTTTACGGTTGCCATCAAGGAAGTAAGTTCATGCTTTGTGGTGCTTAACCAATGCAGGTAGTGTGCTTAGAAACCAATCAAGCTTTGTTGGTCAGAGGATACGGCGCATGTACTCTCGCGCCGCATATCGAGGTAGCCATCTTCTCCGTCGTGACATTTTTACCAGTTAGTTGTTTGTGCTTTTCCCTTGTAAACGACATGCAATTTGGCTTGACAACTTTTGTGTACATGGATGGATTGTATTCAGTGATGTAAAAGGGGTTGATGAAGCCAAAGCTGAACTTGAGGACATAGTTCACTACCTACGAGATCCCAAGGTGAGTAGCATTGTCATCAACCTGCGTGTGCAGATATTTAAGTTCCCTAGTAGTAATAATTCTTCCTTGATGCTGAGTTGTTAAGACATGCTTTGCAGAGTTTCACACGCCTTGGTGGCAAGCTTCCAAAGGGTTTCCTGCTTTCTGGCCCACCTGGCACCGGAAAGACCATGTTGGCAAGAGCTGTGGCCGGTGCAGCTGGGGTACCGTTCTTCGCGTGCAGCGGCAGCGAATTCGAGCAGATGTATGTCGGTGTTGGGGCTAAAAAAGTGAGGGAGCTCTTCCGTGCAGCAAAGAAGCGAACACCTTGCATAATATTTATCGATGAGATCGACGCCATTGGTGGACGCAGAAACTCTACAGAATCAACGTGGTCTAGGCAGACCCTGAACCAGCTGCTTGTTGAGATGGATGGCTTCAAGCAGAATGATGGGATTATAGTGATCGCAGCAACCAACTCCCCCCAGTCACTAGATAACGCCCTTGTCAGGCCTGGACGTTTTGACCGTCATGTTCAGGTTCCTATTCCAGATGCTGAGGGCCGGCGGCAGATCCTTGAGGCTTATATGTCAACGGTACGTAATATAATGTGCACTTACTTTTCCGGTTTTCTGATGCAAGACTTTGACCTTTTCTCCATGAATTCTTCCATGCAGGTAATTAAAGCCAAGTGTGTGGATGTGATGACCATCGCTAGGGTGACGTCTGGGTTCTCTGGTGCAGACCTTGCAAACCTAGTAAACCATGCCGCTCTCAAGGCTTCCAGGGACGGGGCAAATGTTGTTGGGATGGATCACCTCGAGTACGCCAGGGGAGGATCATCATGGGCAGCGAGCGCAAGTCGATGGTGTTATCTGATCATTCCAGGAAGATGACTGCGTACCACGAGGGTGGGCATGCCCTTGTATCTATCCTCACAGACGGTGCTAACCCTGTCCACCAGGTCACCATTGTGCCCAGGACAAGAACTCTTGGCTTTGTGGAGTCGATACCACTGTCAGACAACACGACACGCTCGAGGAAGCAGATGCTGGCGAGTCCAGGAGGACGGGTGGCCCAGGAGCTTATATTCGGAGAAGCTGGGGTCACCACAGGCGCCTCGTCTGATCTAAACAGAGCAACTCAGCTAGCGACACAGATGGTCACGGAGTATGGTATGAGCGAGCGGGTCGGCCTTGTTTCCTATGCCAAGAATGGCAGTGGGAAGGCGGCGACCATGAGCGGGAGAACGACAGCCTTGGTTGATGAGGTGGTAAAAGAATTATTGGACAACGCTTACAAGAACGCGAAAAAAATTCTCACGGAGCACAACAAGGAGCTTCATGCGCTAGCAAACTCCCTCCTGAAGCATGGAACTCTCAGCGGCGATGAGATCACGAAACTAGTGTCGACTCAAAGACAAGCAGGTGAACTTAACAACGGCCAGCAGAATCCGGAAAAGCCTTTGCAAACTGGCGACGAGAGCACGAAGCTACTACCAACTGAAGCACAAGCAGGTGGTGTTCTTAACAGTGGTCAGAAGAAACAGGAAACGTCTCCTTCTCTCGCTGGCGACAAGACCACGAAACTAGTACCGACACAAGGACATGTAGATGATCTTAGCAATAGTCAGCCAGATCAGGCAGCACCTTCTTCGTCCTAGCAGCGGACACTCCTACGGGTACACTACGGGAGAGCACAACGTTGCCGTGTGCTTACCGCTTTGTCGTGCGCCCGATATCGGGCACACGGAAACAAACAAGTTTGTCGTGCGTAGCACACGGCAAAGACCAGCACACGGCCTCGCAGACAAAATAGCACACGGCAAAGACCAACGCACGGTAAAGACTAACAAAAACACACGGCAATATCAGGCGCACGGGAAAGACCGAGGCCACATGTCCGACCTGCCGGAGGAAGTAACGGAACCGTCACGGCAGTTCTTTGCCGTGTGCTTGGGATTAACGCACGGCAACGATTTACACCTTTGCCGTGTGCTGGCGCACGGCATAGATTAAACAATATAGTTTTGCGCAACGGCCCATCTGTCAGGGCTTCGCCATGTGCTCAGATACGCTGCACGGCAAAGATTATGTCCTTTGCCGTGTGCATACACACGGCAAACATTTTTTTATTTAATTACCTTACACCCACTTCTAGTGCATATATATAAATAGCACATGCATGCTTCACCATGATTAAATTATATTAAACAAAAAATATGATCTCGCATAACACAACCAAGCAAAAAAATCCACCGGCCTACCCCCTTTCGACTCCGGTCAAAGGGGTAGACGGCAAGTTTGACTTTTTTCCAGCGGATCTAGGGTTTCACCGGAGAGGGGCTCCGGAGCGTCGAAACCCCACCAAAAGCTAGGTGGCTCCATACCATATGTGTACAAGTGTGTTGGGTGTTGTACATGTCCAATATCTCACTCCGGTGAGTGACCGGCTTCACCGGCATCACTTTCTCCATACCGAGTTCCTGGACTTATAGCTCGAAACTTCCACTTCGGGCGAAACGGGGGGAATCTTTGCAAGGGCTGGGGTGGATCTTGGTTTTGTGTCTTCCTATGTCCTAACCTAACACAACCAAGCAAAAAAATCCACCGGCCTACCCCCTTTCGACTCCGGTCAAAGGGGTAGACGGCAAGTTTGACTTTTTTCCAGCGGATCTAGGGTTTCACCGGAGAGGGGCTCCGGAGCGTCGGAACCCCACCAAAAGCTAGGTGGCTCCATACCATATGTGTACAAGTGTGTTGGGTGTTGTACATGTCCAATATCTCACTCCGGTGAGTGACCGGCTTCACCGGCATCACTTTCTCCATACCGAGTTCCTGGACTTATAGCTCGAAACTCCCACTTCGGGCGAAACGGGGGGAATCTTTGCAAGGGCTGGGGTGGATCTTGGTTTTGGGTCTTCCTATGTCCTAACCTAACACAACCAAGCAAAAAAATCCACCGGCCTACCCCCTTTCGACTCCGGTCAAAGGGGTAGACGGCAAGTTTGACTTTTTTTCCAGCGGATCTAGGGTTTCACCGGAGAGGCGCTCCGGAGCGTCGGAACCCCACCAAAAGCTAGGTGGCTCCATACCATATGTGTACAAGTGTGTTGGGTGTTGTACATGTCCAATATCTCACTCCGGTGAGTGACCGGCTTCACCGACATCACTTTCTCCATACCGAGTTCCTGTACTTATAGCTCGAAACTCCCACTTCGGGCGAAACGGGGGGAATCTTTGCAAGGGCTGGGGTGGATCTTGGTTTTGGGTCTTCCTATGTCCTAACCTAACACAACCAAGCAAAAAAATCAACCGGCCTACCCCCTTTCGACTCCGGTCAAAGGGGTAGACGGCAAGTTTGACTTTTTTCCAACGGATCTAGGGTTTCACCGGAGAGGGGCTCCGGAGCGTCGGAACCCCAACAAAAGCTAGGTGGCTCCATACCATATGTGTACAAGTGTGTTGGGTGTTGTACATGTCCAATATCTCACTCCGGTGAGTGACCGGCTTCACCGGCATCACTTTCTCCATACCGAGTTCCTGGACTTATAGCTCGAAACTCCCACTTCGGGCGAAACGGGGGGAATCTTTGCAAGGGCTGGGGTGGATCTTGGTTTTGGGTCTTCCTATGTCCTAACCTAACACAACCAAGCAAAAAATCCACCGGCCTACCCCCTTTCGACTCCGGTCAAAGGGGTAGACGGCAAGTTTGACTTTTTTTTCCAGCGGATCTAGGGTTTCACCGGAGAGGCGCTCCGGAGCGTCGGAACCCCACCAAAAGCTAGGTGGCTCCATACCATATGTGTACAAGTGTGTTGGGTGTTGTACATGTCCAATATCTCACTCCGGTGAGTGACCGGCTTCACCGGCATCACTTTCTCCATACCGAGTTCCTGGACTTATAGCTCGAAACTCCCACTTCGGGCGAAACGGGGGGAATCTTTGCAAGGGCTGGGGTGGATCTTGGTTTTGGGTCTTCCTATGTCCTAACCTAACACAACCAAGCAAAAAAATCCACCGGCCTACCCCTTTCGACTCCGGTCAAAGGGGTAGACGGCAAGTTTGACTTTTTTCCAGCGGATCTAGGGTTTCACCGGAGAGGCGCTCCGGAGCGTCGGAACCCCACCAAAAGCTAGGTGGCTCCATACCATATGTGTACAAGTGTGTTGGGTGTTGTACATGTCCAATATCTCACTCCGGTGAGTGACCGGCTTCACCGACATCACTTTCTCCATACCGAGTTCCTGGACTTATAGCTCGAAACTCCCACTTCGGGCGAAACGGGGGGAATCTTTGCAAGGGCTGGGTGGATCTTGGTTTTGGGTCTTCCTATGTCCTAACCTAACACAACCAAGCAAAAAAATCCACTGGCCTACCCCCTTTCGACTCCGGTCAAAGGGGTAGACGGCAAGTTTGACTTTTTTCCAGCGGATCTAGGATTTCACCGGAGAGGGGCTCCGGAGCGTCAGAACCCCACCAAAAGCTAGGTGGCTCCATACCATATGTGTACAAGTGTGTTGGGTGTTGTACATGTCCAATATCTCACTCCGGTGAGTGACCGGCTTCACCGGCATCACTTTCTCCATACCGAGTTCCTGGACTTATAGCTCGAAACTCCCACTTCGGGCGAAACGGGGGGAATCTTTGCAAGGGCTGGGGTGGATCTTGGTTTTGGGTCTTCCTATGTCCTAACCTAACACAACCAAGCAAAAAATCCACCGGCCTACCCCCTTTCGACTCCGGTCAAAGGGGTAGACGGCAAGTTTGACTTTTTTCCAGCGGATCTAGGGTTTCACCGGAGAGGGGCTCCGGAGCATCGGAACCCCACCAAAAGCTAGGTGGCTCCATACCATATGTGTACAAGTGTGTTGGGTGTTGTACATGTCCAATATCTCACTCCGGTGAGTGACCGGCTTCACCGGCATCACTTTCTCCATACCGAGTTCCTGGACTTATAGCTCGAAACTCCCACTTCGGGCGAAACGGGGGGAATCTTTGCAAGGGCTGGGGTGGATCTTGGTTTTGGGTCTTCCTATGTCCTAACCTAACACAACCAAGCAAAAAAATCCACTGGCCTACCCCTTTCGACTCCGGTCAAAGGGGTAGATGGCAAGTTTGACTTTTTTCCAGCGGATCTAGGGTTTCACCGGAGAGGGGCTCCGGAGCGTCGGAACCCCACCAAAAGCTAGGTGGCTCCATACCATATGTGTACAAGTGTGTTGGGTGTTGTACATGTCCAATATCTCACTCCGGTGAGTGACCGGCTTCACCGGCATCACTTTCTCCATACCGAGTTCCTGGACTTATAGCTCGAAACTCCCACTTCGGGCGAAACGGGGGGAATCTTTGCAAGGGCTGGGGTGGATCTTGGTTTTGGGTCTTCCTATGTCCTAACCTAACACAACCAAGCAAAAAAATCCACCGGCCTACCCCCTTTCGACTCCGGTCAAAGGGGTAGACGGCAAGTTTAACTTTTTTCCAGCAGACTTCGTGATCGACTTGACGGGAGGTGAGGGCATGGAAGAAGACGTTGGCAGTGTCGGTGTCGACTCCGAAGAAGAGGTTGACGACATTAACGACTTGGCATTTCTCCAGCGATTAAATTCACAGAACGACGGTGGGGATACCGACGGTGATGACACACGTGATAGTGACGATGAGAGTGTCGCTCCATTGGCTAATGCTAGACCTCCAGATCCAGATGATCCCGACTTTGACCAATATATGTATGCTTCTATTTATTTTACTTAGTTTATTTGCTTAGCATGATTTCTATTTATTTTATTTGCTTCACATGCTTTCTATTTATTTCACTTAGTTTATTTGCTTAGCATGAGTTCTATTTATTTTATTTGCTTTTGCATTCGTACTAATCGGTTCAATGTTTGTCATTGCAGGCCACAGAAACATGGTAGGAGGCAGCTCATGCAGCGGGACAGGGAGAGGGGGCGGGAGGAAAGCAGGGAGGAGAGGGAGAGGGGGCACGACGAAGCCCCTCAACGCCGTGATCCAGGCGGTGGAGAGGAGGCAACAGGAGGAAAGAGGCGAAGGATCCAGAGTCGGCGGTTCCTCGAGAGGGACCGAGGGTAGGCCTCCGATGAGGAAGAGGAGGGGGGTGGGGGAGGAGGAGAGGGGACAGTGGGGGAGGGGGGACGAGGGGAGGAGACAGAGGGAGGGACGAGGGGAGGAGACAGAGGGGGAGGGGGGACGAGGAGAGGAGAGGGTGGAGATGGAGAGGGATGGGTGTGAGTCCGAGGTCCCGTCAGCTGATGGCTCCGATTCTGAGGAGGAGGGTTGTGAGAAGGAGGTGTCCAGTGACGTGTACCTGCGAGGTCCGGTAGCGCTCCCAAAGTCAGTCCCGCTAGCACAACGGCCTTTGGTTGAACCAAAGGGCTCTACGTAAGATGCACATTCTATTTAATATGTTTCTTACATTTTGAAACTCAAATCTCTCGACACATTCTAATTAACATTTTTGTTTCTCGGTTTTGCAAATAGGTTCAAGAAGCATGAAGATGGAGGGCGGCACATGGGGCACGTGTTTGGCTCTCTGATGAAGACCCACTACCCGGGGTTGGTGACACGCCCTACAACCGGTGAGGTCGTGCCAGCTACGCGGTGGGAGGACTACAAGCTTCGTTGTGACACCACCCACGGCTCTAAGTACGAGGCCGTGCTCCACGATTTCTGGGTAAGTCAACAACCACATTTCGTTTAGCACATCTCATCCTTTTCACTAACTTGCACATTCATCATGCTTAATTGCAGGAGTTCTTTAGATGCGAGGAGGGGAAGGAGGCAGAGTGCAGGAAGATCCTCATTAAGATGGGCGTCAAGAAGGTGACGGACATGATCTACGAGGCGCGTATCGCAGCTGTCGTCAGGATCGAGGCGGCCAAGGGGTTGTCATGCACAAGGGATAAAGCCATTTATAAGTACCCCAAGGCTCACGAGTATAATTCGGTAAGTGAGGCCTTTACATACATGCATGGCTAACACTTGAGTTATTCTTCATGCATACTAACCACATACTCCTTTATGTAGGTGAGGCCTACCTGGTGCGCCTCACACGCGGAATGCTGGAGGCGGCTGTCGGCTTGGTGGGACTCTGACGAGTGGAGGGCGATCAACGCTAATGGCAGGGCGAATCGGTTGGTCGTGAAGGCTACGCACCACCAGGGTAGCCAGTCCTTGGGTGGGTACGCCAAGTTATATGTAAGTGTTTATTTTTCACAAGTTCTTTATGCATGCTTAATTAGGCGGAACAAGATATGCTCTTCTAACCATATCACTTTTAATTGTAGGCGGCTCACAATAAGGTGCCAGAGCCTAACACGTACCAGGCGTACCACATGGCCAAGCTGGCATCCGCCAAAAAGGCCAAGCCGTATGATCCCGCTACTCCCAGCACCTCTTTCAACTTGCCCACAGCCAAACGCAAGGAGAAGTACGATAGTGCGCTCAAGGCGAGGGAGGGGGAGACCATTGACCCGAGCTCCCAGGACTTGGACCCGGTGCTGGTCATGACGTCAGGAGGAGGACTGAGGCACGGTCGGCCTGCTCTTGGAGCCAGCACCTTCCCTATAGAGATGGAGGGCCTAGCCAGCATGAGGGCTAGGTCTACGAGCTCCAGCCTGCAGATCCAGAGGCGCGACGAGCCTGCACGTGACCTACGAGCGGTTAGTTTCATTAAAATGATGAGTCCTCTAGTTATTTGCATGTTTTCGTTCTAACTAATGCAAACCATTTCATTGGATCAGGCGATGGAGGAGATGGAAGCACGGAACGCAGCCCTAGAGGAAAAGCACAGGCAGGAGACCGAGCAGACGAGGAAGGAGATGGAGGCGATGCGGGCACAGATGGCGGTCTTCGCGGTGAGTTTCATGTGCATAAGATACCAACGGTAGTCTACTGTTTCATTTACTAACCTTGCTTCTCAAAAATAATATGCAGAATATGTTCCGCAGCAACGGTATGATGGTTCCCGACATGGCACAGTTTCAGGCGATGGTGATTCATTCATCTCCGCACACCGTAAGTTCTCATGTTCAAAGTTTTTATGTCTTTTTACCATGTCCTTCTAACCGGTGCTAACCATCTAATTCTTCATGCATGTAGGTTGCCTCCTCGAACGGATCGCCCATGGCCCAGACACCCGGAGCAGCAGATGGACCAGCAGATGGAGCCCAGCCCGGAGCAGCAGATGGACCAGCAGATGGAGCAGCAGCAAACGCTACCCCGCCACCTTCAGCAGGCCGCCGGGTAGTTAGCTCAAACCCTTCAGCAGAAAACTTACTTTGATGCTCATTAATCATACATGTCAACTAGCAATTATTTGCACTACCCGTATGCTTAGCTTGTCATACTACTTTGTGCAATATGCTCATGTATGCCACAAGTACTTGTTATTTTTTCATGAATGCTAGTTCATTCATTCAGATGTACTTGTGTTGAATTCATGGATGTTGGAATCCTCATGCATTTCTATCTTTTTCTCATGTTTTAGATGGATTGGAGCTAGGAGTGGATGGCATCGATGGCATGATGACCGGGAGTTGCTTCGACATTGTTTTGTTGTGCTTCATTGATGTTGTCGGAGCGGCCTTTTGTCGAGCTACATTTGGACTTGAATAGGATACTACTATGTGATGTTTTGGACACTATGTGATGTTTTGGATGATATATGTGATATTTGGTGTGAGATATGTGATATTTGTGTGATATATGTGATTTTTGTGTGAGATATGGGATATTTTGTGTACTGTAATTATTCTGGAATTTTTGAACTGCAGGGATTGAGAAAAATAAAAATAGCAGGAAAATTATGGTCACCTTTGCCGTGTGCTTGCACACGGCAAAGAGTGCCAGAAATCCGGGCGCCAGATCACACAGGTTGACGACACGTGTCCCAGCGCACGGTAAAGAGGGAGCACACGGCAACGACGATAATTCTTTGCCGTGTGTACTGGTCCGAGCACACGGGAACGATGAAAATACTTTACCGTGTGTACGCGCACGGGTACACGGGGAAGACGGCTGCACGGCACCCGCCTGACAATCGGGTCCCACCTTCGTTCCTTTGCCGTGCACGGGCACACGGCAAATTTTGGACACGTTACCGTGTGCCGGCAGAGACGACACACGGCAAAGAGCCGCCGTCACCGTCCACCGTCGTCAAGCCGCTGCGGGTCCCACAGATTGTCTTCACCGTGCGCCCCGAAATTGGACACACGGCAAAGAGGTCTTTCCCGTGCATTTCTCCCCCGTGTGCTCGTTGCCGTGTGTGGCGCACGGCAAAGACGTTGCCGTGTGTTTTCCCGTCTTCGCCGTGTGTTTCTGGCACACGGCAATGTTCTGTTCTCCCGTAGTGGTAGCAGTAATTTTTTTCGTTCCTGATGCTACTATTGTTTAGTGCACACAAAATGTAGTGTGTGGTTATTATGTGTTCGGTTCTGGATTTCTCTGACTAGTGTTTCTCAAGTCTGAAGAGAACGCGACGTGTGCTGCAACTTTCGTTCACATGTTGTGTTTTGAATCAACAAAATCTGAATGTATCCCCTGATATTTCGATTGGAATTAGCTTCCGCCTGATGCTTTGTTTGCATGCACACTACATGTAAACAGCGATGTGCACAAGGATATATATATAAATACAATTTCACATCACTAGTTGCGTACATTTTTTCCTCAATTGCAAAACTTTATATAAAAGGACGTACCATTATGTTGGTTTACATTTTTTTTTCCGATAAAGGGAGTTTTATTACTTAAAAGAGTTTTAAGCATTACACCCGGCCTCTGCATAACTAATTAAGATGCACATAGTCGTCACATGTTCAGAAGTGCGAAAAGTAAAAAGGCGAATTACATATCATGACGAGAAATTATAAAGACGCCTATGATGGTGGACGGTCAATCCGCAAATTATGTTGTCATCCATGTTGGGTTAAAAAGTCTCTCGTCGTCTCCTCCAGTCTTGTACAAACCTCCGTAAACAGGTCGTGATGCACCACACGTTGCAACAGAGACCACGAACGGAGTATAGCTGTACTTCTGTAGATAACCTGCATGAGAGAAGAATTTTTATCATCAAAAACCTTTTTAGCAATGCATCTTGGTGGATATAAGGTAGAACCTATCTGGATGATTGACCATACAGAACTAGAAAATTTACACTCGAAGAATAAGTGCTTAATTGTCTCGTCCTTATGACAGAAGACACAATTTTTAATCTCATGCCAATTGTGTTTTGCAAGGTTATCTTTTGTAAGAATTACCCCTCGATGAAGATAACACGCAAAGACCTTATTTTTGAGTGAAATCTTCATCTTCCAGATTTTCTTTTTATTATTATCTACTGGCACATCTGGTTGGATTAGAGCTTTATACATAGAGTCTACCGAGAATTTCCACTATTGTGTAAATTCCAACGAAACTCGTATTGACGGAAGTTAGCCGCTGTAGCAATTCATGCCAAGCTGCTAGCCTAGGACAAACAAGATCTCTTCTGAACGTCACATTTGGAGGAAAATTCTCCAACACCATAGCAAGAGTATCGCTTTTGTGACGTCCAAGGACAATGTTGTATAAAGTAGGATATTGTTCTCGTTGAGTGGTGTTGCCTAGCCACCTATCCTCCCAGAACCTCATCTCTGATACATCCTTAATGGAGAAAGAGCCATATGAGAAGAAAAATTTCTTCGTTGCAATTAGGCCGGCCCAAAAATGTGAATCACCTGGTTTCCACGAAACTTGTGACATAACACTTGAGCCAATATACTTTCTCCTTAACAGAGTTTGCCTATTTTCGGTAAGAAGCTTAAACAACCATTTACAAGAAGGGCTCTATTCTTGACCTCAAAGTCATGAATCCCCAGATCACCATAATCTTTAGGGCGACACACTACATCCCATTTTGCCAATCGGTATTTCTTTTTCTCACTATCCCCTTGCCAAGAGAATCATGATCGAAAATAATCCAATCGATGCAAGACTCTCTTAGGCAATTGGAAGAAGGAAATCATATACAGTACCATGTTACTTAGGACTGGGTTTTTTTGGTTTACATGAACTATATATCATGTGTTTAACTGCTAACATGTTGTCGTCAGCTGTGCAAAAAAGTTATCAGCGATTTATTCAGCATGGTCAATGTTAAGGGACGATCTCAGAATTTTGGTTAGAACCTTTTTCTCTACGGACCAAAACAGTTTGTTTCCTCTCAAGATCATTCAGACTAGAAGGGAAAGGCGTGTCTTGCCGCGCCCGTTTTGTAATCTATCGTTGCATGTAGACTTTTTTTTTATGGTTCACACGCAGGGGCCGGCGAAATTTAGTTGTGGCCAAAGTGGGCCATGCAGCCGCTGTTCATAGAAAATTGCCTACTAATACTCATATTTAGCATTTTTTTTACCATACATATGAGAAAAAATTAAATTTCCCCCTCAACTATAGTTTAATTTCTTTTGGCCCCCTCTATTATTTTGCTGAAGCTCCGCGAATGGTCACAAGTTGTTCTAGTAAATTCAGTAATGACAGCCATTGTATATATGTGACTTCAATAGCTAAAAACGCATTTTATTAAAATAAATAGTATTTTTTATGGAGAACATTAGATGGAAAATAAAATTGAAAATCAACATACATAGCTAAATACGAAAAAACCAAGAAATATGCCATATAACTATAGAGCTAACAAATCCATAGTGCAACATGCAATATAAAGTTCTTAACTGCAAAGAGCCATTCACAACCAAATATGATGAAGTGGATAGAAGCTAAAACTTTAGAGTCCTCCGTTTCTTTGTTGTAGAAATTAGTTGTTTCACAAGAAGCTAAAAACCAGAGAAATCATGAAACAAAGTTGTAACATGTGGCTAATAGAAACCAAACATAAATAATATCTTAAAGCGTAGCTAATCCCTTTTGGATGACCTTAGATATTTGTGTAGGTTTTTTTTAGCTGGATATTTGTTTAGTTATACCAAGCACTTGGGTATCTTCTTCCCGTTATGAACCGCGTGGCATGGGCACTTGGTTACCAGAGCCGCCGTGTCGGGCTCAATCTTAGAGGAAGATATTCTCTAGCAGGAACATGCATGCATTGCAAACCACAAATTTAACGGGCAAAAATGAAGTGTGCTCAGTCATAAAAAATAAAGTTTTACCAACTTTATAAAATTATAACAATTAATAAATTAGTATATTACGAAGCTACATATATTTATGTTATTTGGTGTTGAAAATATTAATATTTTTGTATAAAGTTAGTCAAACTGTGACTTAGCATAAAACATAGAAGTGAAATCATTTGTGGATGGAGAGAGTGCAATGCCAGGCTATAATAAAATTCCTCTTAGCACAACATGCAACCTCCCATATGCACAACCGCTAATCATAATATCACATACATTTTTTTCACTATGAAGTTAAGGTTAGTATTTTACATTTAGCGACGGAGGAAAAAAGTGAAAAACGTGAGATTGTGGTGTCGTGCAACAAAATCCCCAAGAATTGGTGCCATGTGCAAATTTTGTTCTTCCACACGATGCGAAATTCGCTTGCTCCAGTTTTCTTCCAATGCTACCGCTCTCCATACAAGTGCTCCCTTCAATCGACCTGCTCTCTCCCCGCACGGCCTGAGGTCTGTCTCCCTAAATCTGCCGGAGGAGACAGTGTTGCCACTGCTTCATCAGGCCCATGTGCGACAACTTCCTCCGCCCAGCTAACTAGCCACCGCCTACATGTGCCTACGACCCGCAGCCTCGATCTAGAGTGAGGCGGGATTGGAAGGATGTGAGAAACAAGGAGAGCAAAGCATTTCTAGGGAGATTAGAGATCAGAAAGATGTACCCAAATTGCTCCATTATATTCGAGCTTGATTTGTTATACATACGGTGTGGTGACTCTTGCCACGTCAACGGGGGTGTTAAGTCACCCACCGCTCTCTCTGCATACCTTCCTCACTCCATGTCTTGGTTGAGACGACAAGGAGGTACTACCGCCTCGCCATCTCGGCCGTCTACAATGCTCATGAATACCGCGTTTTGCTAAAGCTACACCCTCACAACATGTCTACACTTCACAACGACATTGACGAGGCAACCAAGTCCATATAGATAACTTTTTTTTTTGAAAAAATAGATAACTTATTTTGAGGGAGTATACATTTACACCAGAATGTCCCTAGGCCTCCCATGAGGTGGCACGGAAAACCAAGGAAAATCAAAACCTCAGAGATATATGCTTCAAAATGGGAGAAGAAAAATTATATACCTCAGTCTCTATAATGGCAACCCGGATTGTTTCATGAACCTATTCATGCTTGGCTGGATCTTGGAAACCATCGCTACGCTAAGAATACCCTCTCATTACTACAGAGAGGATCACTTGTTTTTTAGCCTAGAATTTCTTCGAACAATTATTAACTGTTCTTCTATTTTCTATTATAAACCATTTTAACTTTTGCCTCTTGGAGAAGGAGATCCTTGTGATCTTCCAAGCCTTATTGCTCGTCTTCTCCGAGATCATCGCTGAGAGACAAAGATTTATTTGAAGTCAAAACATTAAGATTATTATCTCCCATACTATCTTTATCCACGTTTTTCTATAAGGAAATTAAAGTATGTTGCAAGTCAATGTCCTTAAGCATTTCTACCAAGTCGCAATTCCGACTAGGCGAATGACCCAAAGCAACGCCTAGTCGAGTCTCTCAAGTAACTACAATCCATTTGGAATAGAAGCAATGATAAGTAGACTTTAAAACTGGACTTGAAGACGCAACTGGATCACGAGCACCAACAATCTGCTCAGCATGTGCAATCTGCGTAGCATCGGCATTGGGCTATGCGCGAATAGGACCACTAGATCGTACTCATGTAGTGACTGCCTCCTTGATCACCCCAAAGGTAATATTTCATCTTTGGAATAGCGTCCTCCTAGAAAAACTCCAGTACCACTTTGGGTGAGTGTACTCTTGATTATGCAAATGTCGTCTCGTACGACGGGGTCTAAGGGAGAAGTTGAATCGGCGGAAGACATGTCCCGTTATGTGTTGACGGTCGGCTAGACTCGTTGGTGGGAGCCGACGGCTCAGCCCACATACGCCCGCTGGTGGGAACAATCAGTGGAAGAGACAGGGGACTAGCAGGGTCCTCGCCCCCCCCCCCCTAACATGCAGAAATTTTGTGTAGACCTTTTTTTTTTTGTAAAATCCCCTAAATTTCCAAATTTTAGCACATTGGCCCTCCCCCAACAATTGATAAGAGGGATACATTTTTCATTGCCCCCCTCCATAAAATTTTCCTGGCTTCGCCCCTGGGAACAATTACACAAGACCAAAATGATGCCGACAAGAACAACAAGCCGGCGACCAAACCAATAGCACACAAAGCCGGCGGAGTATAAGTTCGGTGACACAGTCACATTGGCTGCTCGACCGCGTCAACCACGCCATCGAGATGGGGTTGAAGCTGGGTACAAGTACTCAATATATCATGCCACCGCTGTTTGAACACCGCCTCCATCACCACAAAGCCCTAGTTTTAGGGGGCTGCAAGTACGGGAACCCCACCCCTCATGTCGCCGGCAAGTAAAGATGGCGAGACCGTCTATCACCAACCGAGATGAAAGAGGGAGGTCGGGTTTTCTTTCTGAGGAATTCTGCTGTGCTTGAAAGTCACCTACACCGTCCGTTCCAAGTCAACCGTTTTTGAGGTATCTCGTTTCTTTTGACGAAGTAGTTTGCTAGGCTTTGTTGAAAGAAAACTGACAAGTGGGGCCTACATATCAGAACCGACGTGGCAATGCCTTGCTTAGGTGGAGTGGTCCACTGTCTTCTTCCTCCCTTTCGTTGACCTGACCTGACCTGACCTGACCCGTTGCCGAGTTGACTCCCCACCACGCGCGCGAAGGCCCAAAGCCATGGCGCAACAGCGCCTCCAGGGACACCGCTCCTCGTTCTCAAACGGTCAGCAGATCCGGCCGGCCGGCGCCCGGGAGCGGCGGAGCACCGCTTCTGACGGCCGGGAGGGCCCGCCGTGGCTGTCGGTTCAGCCCAGATCCGGCGTTGGTTCGAGGGGAGGCAGCTCAGCCGCGAGCGCCGGCGTCACCACGTGCTCCGTCCGGCCTGACCATGATGCTGGCAATGCCGCGCTGGCGCGAGGTGGAACGCAATCGGACTGCTGACCCGAGGCCTCAACACCAGTTTCTGCCTGCTGTGACAGGTGAGTGAACGCCTAGTCTCCTTCTCCAGATACGCTTCGAATCAAAAGCTTTGTCCGCTGAAATTTGTTGGCTGAGAATTGGGGATGAAGCCGGTGACTCCAGTAAAATTTGTTAGCTTAGAATTGTTAATCTGGTCGAAACCTCCTTCTCTGAATCCGATCGACAGACTTCCCAACCAAACGTTTCCTCTGTCTCTGAACTGAAACGTTCCGATTCTTGGTCGGCTTCGTCTCCGAGTCAGCGCCGGCGACGGTCGTCCCAAACATGCCTGAACTGAATTTCAGTCGATCTGAGTTCGAATAGTCTAGAGACACTAGTGATATATATATACACATCTGCGAACTAGAGATTTGAAGCCTCCAGCTGCGCCGAGCAACCATAATTTAGAACGAACGAAAATCTCCAGCAGCGCGTACGTCCTGCGCATCGATCATGGCTCGCCGGCTCCCCTACTCCAACTCCAAGGTCTTTACTTTCAATCCTCTGTGTTATTTCCACAGTGATTTCGCTTTGTTCGTCGAATCTTGCTGCTCCACTCCTCACCGATGCTGAAACTGCAAGTACGAATCACTGTCTCGAGTTTCAGGCTGATTCCACTATTTCACTTTGTGTTTCCTTGCCAATGCCTATTGCTACTCGACTCAATTTCTCATGTATGTCGCCTTTGATGAAGCTACTAGGCATTGGTTTCAGCGTTAAGTAATAGACTTAAGAATTAGTAACATCTGTGTTTGCAGCGGGTACCGTCTTATGGATTGGAAAATTTCAGCCAATGCTTCTCACTTGTCGACTAAATATCTGTGCGTGTCTGTGTCACAGGCTGCGAAGACGCATCGATCGGCGAACATGGTTCACATGGCGGGGGCTGCGGCCACTTGGTTTACTTCCTTGAGAGCACCTGCTGCAGCAGATACAGCCACTACGGGTGCAGGTGTGAATGCTTGTTTCTTTGTCCACCGCTTAAACTACAACCTAACAGAGAAAATCAATATAATGTTTCTGTGGTCACTGGCAACTAGTGCTGGACTTAATTTTCTGTTTTTGAATTAGACACATGCTATCTGTGTAGTGGTACTAGAACCTATTTTACTGCACTGCCCATTGTTGGTTGATTGTTGCAATCCGTAAGCTTCTTTTTTATCTTAATTTCCTGTTTTGATTTAGACACATGCTATCTCTCTAATGCAGGTGGTGGTGTGTTTACAAATCAGCATGATCGCTACCGATCAGGATTTGCTGGCAAACTTAGGAAGCTTCTTCGGTGTGCCCTTGATGGTTTGAAAAAAGAGGTCAAGGGTTCAAGCATAAAACTCAGCGATGTCAAGGGGATTGACGTAGCTAAAGCCGAACTTGAGGACATAGTCCAGTACCTGCGAGACCCCAGGCGTTTCACACGCCTCGGTGCCAAGCTTCCAAGAGGTGTTCTGCTAATCGGTGGACCTGGCGCTGGTAAAACAATGCTGGCAAGAGCTCTGGCTAGGGAAGTCGGCGTCCCATTCTTCGCGTGGAGCGGCAGCGAATTCGACGAGGGGTATGTGGGTGGTGGGGCGAAGAGAGTGAGGAAGCTCTTCAGTGCAGCAAGGAAACGATCTCCTTGCGTAGTATTCATCGACAAAATTGATGCCATTGCTGGGAGCAGAAAGACAAATGATCCAGTGTCAAAGAGGCACACCCTGAACCAGCTGCTCATCGAGCTAGATGGATTTGAGCAGAATGATGGGGTCCTCGTGGTTGCAGCAGCGACCACCAAGTCACTAGATCAAGCCCTTGTTAAGTCTGGGCGTTTTGACCGTCATATTCAGATTCCTTACCCAGATGTTGAGGGCCGACGGCAGATCCTTGAGTCTCACATGTCAAAGGTACCGTACTCCCTCTATCCAGAAATATACAAGACATCTTTGACTTACATTTTCCAATCTCTGATGCGAGATCTTGATCTTTATCCATGATGATGTGTTACATGCAGGTATTGAAAGACAAGGGTGTGGATATGATGACCATCGCGAAGCGTACCCCTGGGTTCTCGGGCGCAGACCTCGCAAACCTAGTGAATGATGCTGCTCTCAAGGCTACCAGGGACGGGGCAAATGTTGTTGGGATGGATCACCTCGAGTACGCCTTGGACAGGATCATGATGGGCAGCGAGCGTAAGTCGGTGGTGTTGTCTGATCATTCCAGGAAGATGACCGCATATCATGAGGGAGGGCACGCCCTTGTTGCCATCCACACGGATGGTGCTGACCCTGTCAACAAGGTCACCATTGTTCCCCGGGGAGATTTTCTTGGCATGGTGACGCAGCTGCAGGGAGACGACAGTCAGTTCGAGTTCTCGAGGAAGCAAATGCTGGCCGTGCTGGATGTCCTCATGGGAGGGAGAGTTGCTGAGGAGCTTATATCCGGAGAAGCTGGGGTCACCAACGGCCCCGAGTCCGATCTAAACAAGGCGACTCAGCTGGCAAAAAAAAATGGTCACCAAGTATGGTATGAGCAAGCGGGTCGGCCTTGCTTCGTATGGTGGGAAGACGGCGGAAATGAGCTCGCAAACGGCAGCCCTAGTTGACGAGGAGGTGAAAGCACTATTGGACAGTGCTTACAAGAACGCAAAAAACATCCTTGTGACGCATGGAGAGCAGCTTGAGGCGATTGTAAACGCCCTCCTCGAGCATGGAACTCTCAACGGTGACGAGATCACAAAACTATTGTCAGGAATTTGATAATTTTCGACCATAGTTAAAACCTTGTTTCCTCCTAACAGTTGAGAGCTTACAGGAGTTTTTTCATTTTGATACTTGCATTGTATGGGGCTATGGGCACAAAATTTCAACGGTGATGCTTTTGTTTCTCAAGTCTGAAGAGAGTTGTAGTGTTTGAAAAACTCCCGTTTTTTATACCAAATCCTATTGCAATAGGATAGTTTCTGTGAATGAGCACAAGGATGTATATTAATGCACTTCAACTGTCCTATCTACATTTTTTCCAGTTGCAAAACCTATATATATTTTTTTTTTGGATGTGTCATGCTTTTCAGCCAAATAGTACCCTGTTGGTACGTATGTGACTTTCGTAGAAAATGTTTAACCATAACAACAACGTATGAAATCATTTGGATGTGTCTTATGGAAATACTATTATCATGAGACTTATTTGTCACAATCCATAGCACTTTTATAATATATCTCTAGTAATCTCCACTAATATAAAAAGACCCAGGGGCTGATCCAAATAACATAATACCTAACTGTTCAAAACTCTCCAAAGATGTATCGTACCTCCTAATAATAACTTTTGATCATCTAAATCTAATGATCACAGTTAGCCTAATCATTACTCCATCCTGTATGATTTCTAGGTAATTCGAAAATTTAGGACCCATTAATTAATTCTCCGTCATTAATTCCGCGTGTCTCAAATAGCCCGTTTAGGACCCATGAGTTTAGGACTTAATCCTGTACAAATAACACTTAATCCTGTACAATAGAAGAATGTAAAGTGTCAAATAAGACAGATCTTGTGTACTACCTAGAAATGTTGCTCATGTACAATTTATTAGCACATGTAGCGACACTTAACTGGGATCGAAGGGAGTATATTAAACTCACTTCAAAATACTATGGGCGTTTCGATATAATGGCCAAATTTGGAAGAGTAGCTTACAAACTGCAATTACCTTAAGGGAAAAATTACAAGATGTTTTTCATGCGAACAATCTCAAGAAAAATCTTGACCATTTTACAATACCTAATACAAATCCTTTTCTTTTAACTCTTGAAGGAAAAATCAAAACTTATCGACCGTGTGATCTTGAGAGCAAGAAAGTGCCTCATTCTGAATGTGATTACAATGTAGCTGTTCCTCAGAATGTCATGCATTTGGAGAAAATTTTCAAGTGATGAAGCAGTCTGGAAAGATGCAAAGTCATCCAACCTACCTTCCATGCGGCCTGGAAAATTGAAAGTCTATTTAAACGAAACTTCTATAAAATTTTGTATAATTTAATTATTTCAGAAGTACGACACATAGATTGCACACATATTTTGATTATTTTAGTTATTTCCAATCAAATTACGATTAATCTTGGTTGGTGAAAAATATGTACAAAATTTCATTCAGATTTGGAAGATCAATTTGAAACAAGTCAAATATGAGCACGAAACCCGATGACACATTGCGTTGGATGCATGACAGGTAAGGCGAGGTTCCGTGAGAAAAATCCCTTTCAAAATTTAAACTCAAATTGGGCAATTGGGTACAAATCACTTTCAAAATTTAAACTCAAATGGGGCAAATGGGTAAAAATCCCTTTGAAAATTTAGACTTAAAAAATGGGGCAAATGGGTAGTATTCCAATTTCTTCTCGAAACTTCCCAAGAAAAATCCCGAGTTGAATCCAAAATTGACAGGTTAATTTTTTTTAACTTGATCAAAAAAGTACTTTTTGGGACTTTCCTTGTAAAAGGAATTTATTAAATCCAAACTCTGAAGAAAAGATCTTTTAGCTCCTTATCGACGTGGAGTAAAAATAGGACTATTCGGGTGCTGGAATAGGTAAAACAGTACTCACCATGGAATTGATCAACATTGCTAAATGAAATTGTTTTGAACTTTTGATCCCGTGTGTTGATGATATCCCCACCCTACGCAGCGGCACCCTCGTGTGCATCCCTCCTCGGAGGGAGCCAGCCGGTGGAGAGCGCCGGTGATGGGCTCGGCTCGGCGAGGAGCGGCGGAGCTGGGAGGGAGCCGCCGTGCCCGTGCTGGACCAGACCAACGCCCACCGGCTCCGCCCAGATCCGGTAGCCGGCCGACCGGCCCATCCCGAGAGTCGGCGGCCTCACGTCACAGTACTCTGCTCCGGCCAGCGTGACCGTGCCGCTGGCGCCGCCGCGGGGTGGAACCCAGTCGGAACCAGGCCAGGCCTGAACACTAGTTCCCGTCCGCCGCAGGTGAGTGAACGCATCGTTCCTTGGAATTAAGGCCTTGCCCACTGAAACTCAGGGCCTAATTTGGTGATTGGAATGCGTTGGAAACCTTTCTCTGAATCCGGTCGACAAACTCCCCGGGTCTCTGAAACATTCCTCTTCTTCCTCTCTGCGGTCTCCCTTGCCATGTTCAAATCCATTACAACTCTTCGTCCCTTGCCATGTACGTCCTGATTGCCATCTAAATACACATCACGATCAATCCTGGGCGTGTATATATTGCTGTGCACACACGTCTACCAACTAGAGCAACGAAAATTTCGAGCGGATCTTTTCTTGAGTTAAATCTCCAGCAACGCCTCCTGCCCTGTCCATCCGTCATGGCCTGCCGCCTCCCGCTCTCATCCGAGGTCTTTCTATCTTTCCTTGTGTTTTTTTACCAGCGTGATTTCTCTTTGTTCGTCAAATCTTGGGCGCCACGAGGCTGTTCTAGTCCAAAGGAACACATTGTATCATGTTATTCTTTCTGGTATAGTTGATGGCTTGATGATGCTCATCGATGCTCAAACTGCAACTGCAATGCACTGTCTGAGTTTCCACTCTTTTTATATATATAAATGCTACTCAGACTTATTTTTTCATGCAAATCGGTGATGAAGCCACAAGGCGTTGGTTGGTTAGCGATTCGGAGTAGACTTAAGGATTAGTAGAGTACTGGTGTTTAATTACAGTGGGTGCCACCTTACGGATTAGCAGCAAATTTTTGCCGTGCTTCTCTTCTCACTCGTCAGGAAAAAAATATCAACCCCTATTTTGCTCGACTAAATATGTGCCATCTTCTGTCACAGCCTACGACGACACAGCGGCCAGCAAACGTGGTTGGGAACGAGGCGGCTGTGGCCACCTTCTTTCCTTCTTCGAGGGCACCTTCTGCGGATACAACTACTGCAGGCGCAGGTATATATAGAGATTTATCTTTGCCGGCAGCTTTAACTACAACTTAACAGGATAAAATCGATATATGTGCGCACTGGCAACTAGTGTCTTACTTAATTTCCTGAATACCCCTTGTTGGTTGATTGTTGCCATTTAAAATTTTCCTTTTTATGAAATCGTCCAATTAGGATATGTTGTCAATCTTTGGAGGTATCTTTGGCGTGCCTTTGATGGTTCGAAAAAAGAAGTGAAGGATTCAACAATAACGTTTAGTGATGTCAAGGGGATCGATGGAGCTAAAGCCGAGTTCGACGACATAATCCAGTACCTGCGTGACCCCGAGCGTTTCACGCGCCTCGGCTGCAAGCTTCCAAGAGGAGTCCTTCTAATCGGCGCACGTGGCTCAGGGAAAACAATGTTGGCACGGGCTCTGGCCGGGGAAGTCGGCGTCCCATTCTTCGTGTGCAGCGGCAGCGAATTCGAGGAGGAGTATGTGGGTGCTGGGGCTAAAAGAGTGAGAGAGCTATTCAGTGCAGCAAGGAAACGATCTCCTTGCGTAATATTCATCGATGAAATTGATGTCATCGCTAGGAGCAGAAACAGAACTGATCCAATGGGGCAGAGACACACCCTGAACCAGCTGCTCATTGAGCTTGATGGCTTTGAGCAGAGGGATGGGGTCATCGTGGTCGCAGCGACCAACTCCCTCAGTTCACTAGCTCCTGCCCTTGTTAGGTCTGGGCGTTTTGACCGTCACGTTAAGATTCCTTGTCCAGATATTGAGGGCCGATGGCAGATCCTTGAGGCTCATATGTCAAAGGTTTGTACTGCATCTAAAAATCCTGCGCTTCTTCCCAGTCCATGTTGACAAAACTTTAACCTTTTCTGCATGAAATATTTTATGCAGGTCTTAAAAGCCAATGATGTGGATCTTATGACCACTGCGAAGTGGACTGCTGGGATATCAGGTGCAGGCCTCGCAAGCCTGGTGAACGACGCCGCTCTCAAGGCTGCTAAGGACGGAGCAGAAGCTGTCACGATGGATCACCTCGAGTATGCCACGGACAAGCTCCTCATGGGCAGCGAGCGCAAATCAGCTGGAATGCCTGATAGCTGCAAGAAGATGATCGCGTACCACGAGGGCGGGCACGCCATTGTTGCTATCCACACGGATGGTGCTAGTCCTATCTACAAGGCTACCATTGTTCCCAGGGGAGATTTTCTTGGCATGGTGACGTATCTGGCAGACGGAGAATTTGAGTACAAAAACTCAAGGAGGAAGATGCTCGCAAGATTGGATACCATCATGGGAGGCCGGGTGGCGAGGAGCTTATATTTGGAGAGAGCGAGGTGAGCACTGCCGCCTTGTCTGATCTAAGCAACGCGACTCAGCTGGCGACCGACATGGTCGCCATGTATGGTATGAGCAAGGTGGTCGGCCCTGTTTCCTACGACGAATACAGCCGCTGGCGATCATCATCCCTGGTTGATGGTGAGGTGAAAATATTATTGAACAAGGCTTACACGAACGCAAAGACGATTCTCACGTCACACAAGCAGGAGCTTCACGCGCTAGCCAACGCCCTCTTGAAGGATGAAACCCTCACCGGAGACCAGATCACGACCCTGCTGAAGAATGAAACCGTCGCCAGCGAAGAAAGAGGCTCAAGGCCAAGGAGGAGATGCAGGGACAACAAGCGGGTCACCGGTGACCAAGTGATCGCTAAACGACGAAGGGTTACTTAAAGACCAGGCAGACATGATGGCATGATGCACACCATCACGGCGAACGGCTTCCTGGCATCCTCACCTACTCCTCCCTCTATCTTTTCTAGATCATCTTCTTGTTTAAGCAAACAATTCCTGTAAACTCAAACTCGTATCCAAAACGTTGAGCGATTATCGGTTGCGAGTAAAGATGTACGCCTCTCTTGACTTTTTTTTCAAAAATAATCTGAACTTTATTTCTCTAGTATGAGAAAAATGTGATGCGTATCTCAACTTATCATATTGTGTTTTGAATCACCAATGGCTCCTGCTTTGGATCTCAAACATGAATGCAATTTGTATTGGAATTGAACAGGGTTTTTGAGAAATGAGCACAAGGACATTTAAATGCAAAGCCTATATAAATGTACCATTAGGTGCATGTCTGTCAGTATTTAACTGTAACTCATACTGAACGTTTTATCCAGCTTGGAGTGTTGTGGGTCAAAAAAATGTTGCAAGACATGAGCATGAGTAGTTCATCATGCTGATCATCAATGGGGAAGAGGAAGAATGCTATGAGACTGCCAGGTAGATTATATATGCAACTCAGCTAATTGATGCCGCTTCGGTGTCGTCCGCTTGGGCCAAAAGTGACCTCCAATAGGACAAACCAACAGATCTAAATGATTTTGATATGCAAGGGCTGTGTTCTGGATGATACTTACACTCTGGCGAAAGTTTGGTGGGGTAATAACATGGAAATTTTTAGGCTAATGTAGTAACTTTTTATTAAACTTTAGGGTAATTCTCCCTCAATACAACAAATAAGTGATGTTTTGGACCTGACTTCAGTAAAACTTTTAAAACTATAGCTGCAAATGTTTATTTTAATTCTCAGATTGGAAATTCGTCTCGAAAAGTAGCGCTTCACTTGTTTCTTATACATATTTTCCAACATCTATTAGTGATCAAAGTTACATATTAAAGAGTTTATCAGTGTCCAAAACTTTATTTACTGATGATATCGAAAGAGGAATTCGGAGGGAAATCTAAAGGGATACTTATTCCTTTGTCACGTTTGCAAGCCATGGTGGCACAATCAACGACGAGGTTGGTATTAGGCTACTCATAGTGGGAAGTAACATATAGTGGTACCATGCATATGATACCATTTTATTTTACTAACTCATGTAATATTGCATTTATTAGATTTGTAGACTCATTTTGCATTAGAATGTGTTATGTTACGATATCTACCTATGATATCACTACCTCCTCTTTTATTATTAATTACAAAGCCACGTCAACTTTCTGCATGCATTGCATGATACTACATATGATACCCCCACCATGGGTAGTCTTAGTATGCCACGTCAGAAAAATACACTTCAAATGGTACGGATGACCAAGTCGGCAAGCATAATGGAGATATAATTTAGTTTTGAGCGATTGGGCAATGGTATTCAAATAGAGCTCACAACTCTAATTACACACATTTCCCCATGCGTAAAGCTTATATTTTTTTCATCTTTTCGTAGTGTAAAATTTATGTATGTCAGACAAGTCGTCAAGCATATCGGCAGTATAATTTACTCTTGTGGTATTGGGCGATGATTTTCAAATAGAATTCACAACTCTAGCTACACACATTTCTCCATGGGCAAAGCTTATATATGTTTTTTTAATCTTTTTTGTAGTATAAAGTCTTTACGTGCCATCATAAACATATAATGTCTCTTGGTCTCTAACTACCACATGGTACCTAATAATAAATAATATATGATCGTGTGCATCAGTTGATGTATAGCCCGAGGGTTTATCCTTCTTTTCTTGAAAAAACTTGGAACTCGGACCATGCAAAAAGACTGGTCACTGATTTCTCTAGCTTCCTAACAACAATCTATCATTAGGTATTTAAAGATAAAAATGTAAAACATGAACCTGCCTCTGTTCTCGGTGTTAACAGATAAAGGCTAATATTAACTCTTAACTTGATTTTGAATTTTAGCCTCCCAACTAAAACCGTTA
Source organism: Poa pratensis (assembly GCA_947311845.1). Taxonomy (NCBI): domain Eukaryota; kingdom Viridiplantae; phylum Streptophyta; class Magnoliopsida; order Poales; family Poaceae; genus Poa; species Poa pratensis. Next base: position 7,863,711 of record CAMZMU010000115.1, on the reverse strand, counting down.
AAACACTTGTTGATCCAGCTTCCCCATTCACCAAGTAAAGTTCCATATTCTACCGTTCTTCCGAAACCATTCAAATGCGCCGTTGGCCTCACTTGTGGACACCGCATGTGACGTGGCAAGTCTTGCCAGATTGACTAGCGTGTTGAAGCCACCACTCACAAACTCGCTCGTTGTGGTGGTCATCGCATTGAGAAACATCGTCAGGGCGCAACCACTCGGGTTTCCAACATTTATGTCATTATTAAGTTTTGCTTGCAAATCCGTGCAAACTTAAGTTACACAAATTTAAACTTAGGGTGTGTTTGGTTGGGTGGCTAGCCACCAGGTGGTTAGGGGTAGCCACTTTTTATGTGGTTGGCCCCTGTTTGGTTTGTGGTGTTGGGTGTGAAGGGGTAACCACATTTAGGGTATATTCCCTCCAAAATGTGGTTGTGTTCAACCACGAAAAAAGTGGTGGTTGAGGCCAACCACCCACAGCGGGCTCGCTAAATCACCCGCGAATCTGTTTTTGGCGTTCACCTCACTCGAAAAGCCCGCGAACGACGACCTTATCTGTTTCCCTCGTTTCTTTTCCCCTCCCATATGTTGCTGAACTGAGTTATTTTATATATAATACTTGCTGAAATGAGTTCTTTTATGCCCAATACTTGCCGAATAATCCATTTTATGCCTATATGTTTCCCTAGTACTCATATGGCATTATGACATCGAAAACTCCTAATGGAGGCCGAGCTAATTTTACGAAATAAAAAAGGCGGATTATGGGAGTGTGTGACTTGAATTATTGATTTGGCTATGCAGATAAAGAATTGGATCTTCCACATTAGAATTCACAACTAAAGGTGTCTCCGCATCCAATCAACACGTAAGTCTCGTACGAGATGCTAATAGGCTCAAGGACGGTATTTACTTATTATAAATAATATATAGAAAGGGAAAAAGCTTAATGTAGCTCGGTTTTCCAAAAATAATTGTTTCAAAAAATTCTTAAAACAATCATGCGTGTAGATCATATTGAGATCTACATCTATGCAAAATTTGAAGGAAAGATTCGTTGTATCTTGGGCTGGACAAATAAGACAAATACGCGGATCTAAAACGGGGACAGTACATAGCCTGAAAAATTCGAATTTTCCCTAGATTTGTCTTAATTGTGTAGCCCAGAATAATACGAATTTTGCTTTGAAACTTTACGTACTGGTAGATCTTGAGTTTATCTATATGTAGGATTTTTTCTCGATTTATTTTGAAATATATTATATTTTTGAAATTCTTATTGTTCATACCATATTTTAATCGATTATGTAGCCAAAGCTCATGTTGTGAGGATATTCTCACCATCATATCAAAGAGGTTACCATATCATCGCACACCTCAAACCATGGCTACCCATAACCACTTTTATCACTTCAACCAAATATAAAACTTGGCTAACCAATCCACACAACCAAAGATGAAAAGTGGTTACCCCCAGCCAGTAAACCAAACACACTCTTAGTGTGTAGCATGTGTTTTTTGTGATGTTTTTTACAAATCACGGAATGGTCGTGTTTAAGTTTCAATGATTCCGAAAATCCCCTCTGTAAAATGTAAAATGGTGGCCGGGAAAGTCGAGGATCCTTACAGGTGGACCCTATGTCCAGCTCAGCTAACGCTGGTGCCGCTGCACCGGCGTCCACGTGTCCTCCTGCCCCCCACCGGCCACCGTCAAATCTCCTCAAACCGGCGCGCTCCGCTCGCATCGCAATGCATCCCCTCGGAGTCGAGCCGTCGGACAGCGCCGGCTACGAGCGGCGGAAAACCGCCTGTGAACCCCGGCCATTGAGCCGCCGTGCTCGTGCTGGACCCGGCCGGCGAGGCTCAGCCCGGATCCGGGAGCCGGCCGGTCGCAGTTGATTCAGGGGGAGAGGCAGGCCCAGCCACGCCGCCGGTCGCGGAATGATCTGGAGGTTAGTTCGACCACTGAAAACTCGTCCAGGCGTGGGGCGTTCTCTGAAGTCTGAACTGAATCCTTGTCATCCGCGTCCAATCCTCCTACGGTGTTGTAATCGATCGCTTCCAACGTTACCGTGCAGGTCTGCGGCTGCGTTCGTGGTAGAGTCGGACTACAGATACGCATCGCATGTGGTTGATTTGGATGCAGTTAAATATCACGTGCCTGCTCATAGATCGCCGAGCAACTAAACTAGATTTCCTGCGGCATCTCCTGCCCGTCCGTCCGTTCGTCCATCATGGCCTGCCGGCTCGCCGTCCCCAGGGTATCGCTTTCTTCTTTCTTTCTTTCCCCGTGTTCTTGTACCAGCATGATTTTGCGTTTGGTTTAAAGCGGTCTGTTCCAAACTTCTGATGCAAAGGAACACAAAGGTTTTTGTTTTTGTTTTTATCCAAGCTTGATTGATTGTTAACAATGCTGAAACCTCAACACTGCAAGGCACTCTCTGTCTGTCTGCGTTTTCAGATTGATGCCACTTAAATTCAATCTATGGGATGCACAATTCAAACGGCGTTTCTTTTCGCGGCTGCTGTGACAGCTGTTTAATGCACAAGCATAGTTTGCGGCTGCTGGCTTAATCGTTGTGTGTGTTTGCGTGATTGTGTCACAGGCTGCGAGGCATCTTGCAAAGTGTGGGTTGGCTGCTGCTCGCTCTTTCAGGGCACCTGCTACAAAAACTACTGGTGCAGGTACATGTTGCTACCCTTGCAATCTTGTTTTCGATCATATAGACATCATGTTATATTCCCCGCCTTGTTGGTGGAGTCTTGCCATGGCAGGGATTTATTTATTAAGTTCCTTCTTGAACTCCGATGCTTGATGCAGGCACCGTGCTTAGAAACCTGCAGAGGAGACACTGCGCAAGCTTTGCCGGTCAGAGAGTACCGCCGTTTCCTTTCACACGTTTCTTTTTAACTGATTTTTCTTTTCCGATGCATAAACGACATGCGGTTTCTTTTATAACTTGTTTTCTGCAGGAGACATGACGTTGACAGGCGAGTTACGCAAGGAGCTTTGGCCTACCTTGCGGACCATTGCAGCTACTGGCATATTAATCTATGCCGGTCACGCTCTGGTTGACAGATTGGATAAGCAAGGTATCGTAATCTCGGTCGACAATAAGGTTTCTGTCGACAGATCGGACAAGGCTGATTGGGAAGAAGAATGCCGTAAGTTGAAGAGAGCGCACGAGGATCTAAGAAAGAGTATCAATGAGATCAAGGAGGCCAACAGAAAAAGTGCTAACTCGGATGGTGTGAACAGAGCGGCCACAGTTTACAGCACGTATCTCAGCAGTGACAAAAAAGTTAAATTTGACGGTGTCAATGACGTGTCCATGATTTCAACGACGAAATTCAAGGATGTGAAGGGAGTTGACGAAGCCAAAGCTGAGCTCGAGGACCTAGTCTGCTACCTAAGAAATCCCAAGGTGAGAGACATTACCACCATCAATTAACAAACCTGCATGCGGGCGTGTGTTTCGATTCAGCTCTCCTTTCATTGCTGATCGAGTTGCTAACCTAGCGTGCCTAATTTGCAGCATTTCACACGCCTTGGTGGCAAGCTTCCAAAGGGTATTTTGCTTGTGGGCCCACCTGGCACAGGGAAGACCATGTTGGCAAGAGCTGTTGCTGGTGAAGCCGGTGTTCCATTTTTTGCGACCAGCGGTAGTGATTTTGACGAGGTTTACGTCGGTGTTGGGGCTAAAAGAGTGAGGGATATCTTCAGTGCAGCAAAGAAACAATCACCTTGCATAATATTCATCGATGAGATGGACGCCATTGCTAGGAAGAGGAACGCAAATGATTCAAAGTCGCAGAGGCAGACCCTGAACCAACTGCTTGTTGAGATGGATGGCTTCAAGGAGAATGACGGGATCATCATTCTCGCAGCGACCAACATCCCAGAGTCGCTAGATAAAGCCGCTGTTAGACCTAGGCGTTTTGACCGACAAGTTCAGGTTCCTAATCCAGATATCGAGGGCCGGCGACAGATCCTCGAGGCTTGTATGTCAAAGGTACACACACTGTTCAGAAAGTTAAGGCGTTTTCGTAATAGTTAATTCTTCAAGGCAATATCTATTTGTTGGCTGACCACTATCTTGTCTCTCCCCGTGCTCACTTTTTGCTCCGCTCGATCATTATCGGACGACTCGAGCCCCACGACCGCTCGTACGCGTATTCACAAACCGACGTCAGATCCCGTCGTGCTCTCCCGACGCCCCCACTTTTCCCCTACGGAACCACCTCCCCGCCGGCCGCCGCAACTCCTCCTCCGGCGGGCGGCGCCCTTCCCCTCCCCACGGCGGGCCACCACAACTCCGGCGAGCCGCCACCGCTCCCCAAAATTCCCTGCACCAGTGGCCCCAGAACATTCCCGGCCGACGCAACGTTCTGAAGGCGCCGAACGCGATCTCCCGGGTCAAGGTGCTGCAGCGGGGCGGCGAGCTTGGAGGCGTATGTGGAGGACGAGGCGGCGGCCTGGTGGACTTCTGGTCGGGGATGATGCTGTTCGTCACGCCGTCTAAGAACATCAAGGGCCACGTCGAAGCCATGGGTCGAGGCGGGGAGTTCGTCACGCTCGTGCGGGTGCTTCTCCAGTTCTCCTCCACTCCGGCGTCCCTAGACGAGATAGGTACGGTAGTAGCATCTCGTTTATCTGGAAATCTACCGGTAGCTGCGCTGGGTCCGGGCATCGAGCAGCGCTGGGATCCCCAGCTGAGCTCCCTGTCCTCCGCATATGATGATATTGCTATCACTACTGCAGTTGAGATATTCAATACTAGTCAATGTCAGGTTCTGATTGTATTTTATTGGTTGAACGACTGATGTAACTTTTTACACCGGGATGTGTCCGGTGTTAGATGTAACTTTTTGGTAAATAGATGTAACTTTTTGTCTATTTTTTGGGTCCAAAATAATATAAGGATGTAACTTCCGTCTCTTTTTAGATGTAACTTTTTGTCTATTTTTCTAGTCCAAAATGATATAAGGATGTAACTTACGTCTCTTTTTAGATGTAACTTTTTGTCTATTTTTCTAGTCCAAAATGATATAAGGATGTAACTTACGTCTCTTTTTAGATGTAACTTTTATTCATGGATATAGTTTGTAGTCAAATGTTACATTTTTTCTATGATTGGTCATTTTCTCAAAACGACATATTTTCATCTTACATAAGAATATGGTGGCCTGTTTTTGTCACTGGAGAAGGCGTTTTGTCACTTTCCAAATTTGGCTTGTCTAAAACTGACCACTTTTTAAGTTGAAATAGTGGTTGACCACTGTGTAGTCATGTCCATTCTTCAATGCAAGATTTGACCTTTCTCTATGATTCCTTTCTTAGGTCAAATCCCAGGATGTGGATCTGATGAGCATTGCGAGGGGAACACCTGGATTCTCAGGTGCAGACCTTACAAACTTGGTAAACGTAGCTGCTCTGAAGGCTGCCAAGGATGGGGCAGATGCTGTTATGATGGATCACGTTGAATACGCCAAGGACAAGATCATGATGGGCAGCGAGTGCAAATCGGCGGTAATACCTGATAAGTTCAGGAAGATGACTGCGTACCACGTGGGAGGGAGGGCCCTTGTTGCTATCCACATGGATAACGCCTGCCCTATCCACAAGGCTACCATTGTCCCCAGAGGCAACGCTCTTGGCACGGTGACACAGCTGCCAGAGGAAGAAGATGCGTATAATGTCTCAAGGAAGAAGATGCTGGAGAAATTGGATATCCTCATGGGAGGCAGGGTAGCTGAGGAGCTTATATTTGGAGACAGCGAGGTGACTTCAGGCGCCTTGTCTGATCTAAGCGAGGCAACTCAGCTGGCGGCAGACATGGTCACCAAGTACGGTATGAGCCAGCGGATCGGTCTTGTTTCCTATGGTAATGGCGATGATAAGAAGAAGACAGCGGCCTTGAGTGGGTATACGACAGCTGTAGTTGACGAAGAGGTGAAAGAATTACTGGCCAAGGCGTACAAGAACGCGAAAAAGATTGTCACAGCGCACAAGAAGGAGCTTCATGTGCTAGCGGAAGCCCTTCTTGAGCATGGAACTCTCACTGGAGACCAGATCAAGCAGCTAGTTTCACCAAGTAAATAAATGGTTTTTTCTCGTAAAAAAGTAAATAAACATTGGAAAGCCAAGATAGTTTAGTCCTAAGAAGATTGTTCTTCTTTTGATTCTTCAGTTGCATGCGCACCTTTGACTTTTGTTTCTCAAGTCTGAAGAGAATGCACCTGGTTTGCACTTTCTAATCAGTAAAAACTCCTGCTTTGGGTCTCAGTCATGAATAATATACCCCAAGATTTATCTCTGAACATACCCTATAAATAGAGGCTCATTTGGATAACCAGTTTAAGGGCCTCTTTTATTTAAGGATTTTATAGGAAGGAATGAAATCTGTAGGAATTTTTCACATGTTGGTTGTTTGATTTGTAGAATTGAATGTCAGAAGAGTTTTTCCGAGGTAGTAATCACGTGCACTGCATTTCATAGGATATTTACATCCACACACTATTAAAAAGAATCATTCGCTTTTCCTGTGACCAAAATCTTGTAGGATTCTGGCATGCTGTTCTTTCCTATTAATGTGTTTCCAAATTACTATGAATCAAGGATGCCTAAGAGGAAAAACAAAGATACAGTCTCTACCTTAAAATTTGGGCTTGAAATTCTCACTGTAAAATATTAAAAAAATCATCGCACAAAATCTAGTAAATGACTTACCAAGTTTTGACTTGAACTTTTTTACTGAAAATTTGGATCGGATATTCCTTTTAGGGAAAATCACATAATGCACTGAAACTCTTCACATTCAAAATGCATGTAAGTTTCTCTTGACCTTTTTTCCGAGAATAATCTGAACTTTGTTTCTCAAGTCTTTGGAAAATGCGATGTGTACTACGACTTATCCTATTTTGTTTTGAATCGGCAAGGACTCCTGCTTTGGATATCAATCATAAATATGATTTCTATTAGAATTGAATAGGTTTTCTTAGAAATGACCACAAGGATGTTTAAATGTAAAACCTATATAAATGTATCATTAGGTGCTTCTATAGATGATGTATCATGTATTTGTCAGTATTTAACTGTAACTCAGCCTGTGCAAAAAATAAATTCTGAACGTTTTCTCGAGCTTGGAGAATGTAACCTATAATTAGTTGGTTAAGGAGAAGTAAAAAAATGCAAGACATGAGCATCTTCATTTTCCGCGGCAATGGCATATCCAACTAAGCTAATTGATGCCGCTTTGGTGTCCTCCACTTGTGCCAAAACTGACCTCCAATAGGACAATCTAAACATCTACATGATTTGGTATGCAAGGGTTGTGTTTTACAAACATGGGACTCCGACAGAAGTTGGGTGGGGTAATAACATGGACATTTTTACGCTAATGTAGTAACTTTAGGGTAATACTCCCTTCATATCATAAATAAGTGATGTTTTGGACATGACTTGAGTCAACTTTTTAAATTTTAGCTAAATTGTTTTATTCAATTATCAGACTGAAAATTGGAAAAACATATGTATATATTTATCTCTAAAATCACCTCTTCAATATTATAGTTATCTTGGTTTTTATACATATATTCCAACAAAAACTAGTGATCAAAGCTACATCTTGAAAAAAAATCCATGATCAAAACTTCATTTATTTGTGATATGGAGAATTCCAGAGTATGGAGAAGGCCCTTTGCCACGTCTACAAGCCACCGTGGCACAATCAACAACGTGGAGGTTGGTTTTCGTATGCCACGTCAGAAAAATGCACTAGAAATGGTGCCGATGATCATGAAACACACAATTCGGTTGGTTTTAATACACCATGTCAAAAAAATGCACCCAAAATGGTACAGATGATCATACAATAGACAATTTGGCTGGTTTTTATACGCCATGTCAGGAAAATGCACCGGAAATAGAACCGATGATCATACAAACAAACAATTTGGTAAGCATAATGACAGTATAATTTACTCTTATGTGATTAGGAAATGATTTTCAAATACAGTTTCACAACTCTAGCTACACACATCTTCCCATTCGCAAAGCCTATATAATGGTTTATTTTTGGGGGTGGCGTTTTGGCTCTGGGGTCCAGATGATCCCATTATCAGGTCCGTTGCTGGCACGTCTGAGATCTGTGCTGGAGAGAAAACAGTGGATATACGTGCGTGCAGCAAACATCATAAATAGCACCGTATTTGTGGTCGAAGCAGACGGAACCCGCCACGTGCGAGCTGGATGACGACTCACCGTTTGGCCCCGTTAGCCTAGGAACGCATATATGCTGGGCCGTTCGTCCATTGAACACACCGGACTTCTGTACCATGGTCCAGAATTTTCCACTTCGGTTCCATTCGTGAGCTCAGCCCGCCGCGCTGATTCATCCTCAAGCCGCCGGTACCGGCAGCGGCAACGAGAGCCTCTCCCATCGCTTCCTCGGCATGCCGCGGCTGGCGCTGAAGGCGCTCCCGCTTCTGTCCTCCTGCTTCCCCTCCGTGATGCTCTCTGCCGTCAACCGGATCTGGATAGACGAGCACCTCCTCGAGGTCAAGCATTCGATAAGCTTCCGCTCACCCCCTCGGAGACGCTTGGCGACGGCTGCCCGCGTGGCACTTCGACCTCCTCCTATACCAAGTCATCCAGCAAGCTGGACGAAGTAAGTAGTAGTATTTGAGTATTTGAATTGTAGAGGTATAATTCTGGTTTGGGATTATGCATTAGGAATTTAGGATATATGAACAATTTGTCACCGGTGTGCTTTAAGTGAAATAGTCATGTAGTTTATGGCCACATGTGCAATCAACATGCAGAATCTGGTTAGCATTTTTTAATCTGACTGGCATTGGAATTACGATAGTTGCATACCTCGTTTAACACCTGAATGTCAACCTGTTAACTAGATATTGATCAGTGTTTTTTCGCATGAACTTGATCTTTATACTTTCTCTTGAACTACTTGGAGATGTGATGCTTGGAGTAGTTTCGTTGGTAGGGGTCCCTTCAACAACTTATTCTCTTCTTGACACATTCAGTGCATTCGATAAATAATGGTTTATCTTGCAACTCAAGCTAACATATTTTCCCCATGAAATTCCTTTACTAGCAGCAGTTGAGCTGGATAGATAAGATTTGCATCAGTGGTGAAGGAACTTGATATCCATTGACTAAATATTTGGCACATTATATCTCCTTTATAAACTACCCATCTAGTCTCTAAGCTCATGTACAAGCCATGCATCCAGGTACTTCCTAAGGGATCTTGAAGGAACACAAATATAAGGGCTCTAGCTAGAAACTCTAGTACTGCAAGTCTGAACCATTGATCTGCTGTCCAAGCCCACTGGACGACATGGTCACATGGCTCGCCGAAGATGAAGTTCCTCGGGGATGCAGTGACCAGGTAAGGGATCCAGAGTAGCCTTTGTTGCTTTTAAATTATCTGGGTGCAGTTTTCGGTCCATTCATCCTTGTGAAATCTTTGTTACGGGGAAAAATTGAATCGATGTACTATCAGGTTTAATTTTGGGGCGCGGAGACAATTGAAGGGGCAATGGATCTGCATTTTGCATTTTCAGGACGGCGAGTCCCTGGTGAAATGGGGGCTGAGAATGTTGAACAGGTGGAACTGGAAATTGCAATAGATATAGAAGCAGAGAGCGCCGACAAAGGTAGGGGCGACGGCGGTAATGTTTGTGCCTACTAAGCGATCTGCTGCAAAGAACACCAGTTATAACAACGATGGTCCAACAGAGTTAGAAAAGCCGACGATGAAGGTGAACCTTCAAGCCCCTGGTCCCTGGAGGGTCGAAGAGGTTAGTGTGTGCAAAATTATGTTGAAGTCCTATACTGAAGATTAACACTTAGCCTATATATGAATTTTTGATTTCGTAGAGTACGAATGTGCATATGTAAATTTGTTATCTACTGAATTGTGCTCCTTAGAATCGTCAGCTGCTATCTTTTTTTTAAGAAAGTCAGTAGCTATGACAGATGCAAAACTGAAATATATACACCAGTTGTATAATTGTTTCTGTTGCTACCCCATGCCGGAGGGAAAGATAAAGCATTTTCACCTAAATTGCTGTCAGGGTTGGTTCCGCTCCTCCAGAGAGACCTCTGTGTGCCAATAGGGTATGTGCGCTAGAGAAATTAATAAGAGAGTCCGCTGAGACCACTGGGATTATGGAGCCAGCTCTGGGCACGAAGGTCCATTCTCTTGGACAGGCTTACGACTTCTACAGTCTGTTGAAGAGCTATATACTGCCGGACTGCTCGATAAATATGTTTGTTAAGCAGTACATGAGGTTGTAGTTTGATCACAATGCTGATGAGAGGTAAGAAGAAAAGATGACTAAAATTGTACGTTCAGAAATCATTAGAGTTACGACCTTCTCTATATGGTAGATACTGATTTTGTCTATCTTATGTTGACACAGGGCAGTGCGGTACTCATGGTCAACTTGTAAGGTTTATACTCATGGCATGTTTGAGCAGTTTGGGAATTACTATACCAAGCTGGACCTTCCTATGAAGTCGAGAAGAACAAACTGTACATAGCAAAGCACACCCAGGCAGAAAAGGGTGAGATATGGTGCATGGTGGTATATGGAGTGAAGATGGTTGATAGTGATGAGACTTCTGAGTGTGAATGCGGACACCTCGAACACATTGAGTGTTGTGTTGCCATGTTCTAAAGGTACCTCACTCTCCCACTGTCTTGAATATAATATTTTTTAACTTTCCTAATGTTTTCCAGTGTTAAGGCTGGCTTGATCACATTTGTCTTCGCATGGAACTGACAAGTACCATTATGGAATGAGCAGGTACCTGGGTATAACAAATACCTAAGAGACACACCTTGAAGAGATGGACCATGGACGCAATGGATGTGCTACAGAAACACCTACGTTTCTACCTGAAGGATCAGTCATCCGGCAGGCCTTTCGTTTACGGACGTTGGATGTAATAAAATCAAGCTTTGGAATTAGTTAGGATAGGTGATGCGAGTCTGGATTCCTACGAGTAATTGACACCCTGGTTAATGAACACTATGTGATCATGGCTGTGTACAATGCAAATACGGAAGGGCTTGGTCTCGAAGACTGCCTCAAGACAGAGACAATATGACGGTGGCCATGTTAGAAGAATGGTCGGCTGACAAGGTCGACACATCGATGGTGACAGCAAATCCAAATAACGGTTTGTTCGGAGAGCTGGAAGGCTAATAACAAGGGGATCTGGGACAAGGCACCATATGAAGAGATGAGCAAACTGATGAGTGATGAGGCTTTGGGTACAAGAAGACAACCTGTCCGGAGCGTCGTGGCGAACCAAAGCAGCCGAGGAAAGCGGGCAAGTGCGGAAACTGCAGAGTGACAGGGCATAGGCGGAATGCATGTACTAATGTGTCGAAGGTGCCGATGTTTGACAATTGAATTTTCTATTTGTGGATTCCACATTAACTTTGGTTCTGAATATATTTATGTGGGGAGAGGTGAATTGGCTGGGATGTTAATTGTCTATCGACGTGTTTGCTTCAAGCTCGTCAGCTGTGTTAGTTTGAAGAACAATGTAAAATGGGTGCCAGTGGGGGATGATTTGTGACTACCCAATGTACCTACAGGCTCATGAGTTTTCCGTCGAACTAGTTAACCCTATGTCTGACTTGTGTCAGAAGGGAGGGACTTCTGATAGCTACAGATATGTTATGTCGCTTGTTATTTGCATGGCTGCAAGCTCTAATTCTGTCAAGGGTGGTTTTGGATTCAGAATTTGAACTGGGTGGAGGGATATGTATGATCCATCTGCTGGACTTGTGTTGCCTTGAGGGGTGTGATGTGGCGGTACACTGCTGGTATAGCACAAGCTGTCTTCGTTGAGTTAGATCTTTGTCTTTGTGGTGTGGACAAGCACCGGAGCGGTGATCAAACATGGGATTTCTTGGTCAGCGACGGAGGGCACGACTAGTTAGATCTTCCTCTTTGTGATGTGGACAAGCACCGGAGCGGTGATCAAACCTGGGATTTCTTTGTCGGCGACGGAGGGCACGACTGGGTAGCAGAGATACAGGAAGAGAATCGATATATGGTCAGATTAATTGCTGGAGGTAAGCGTTGGTAACGGGTGGGCGGGTGACGAAGATGGTCCAGAAAATCTATCGTTTTCCTGGTCCGTCGAGACAAAACGGCGATTGCAGCATTAACTCTCCTGCGGCTGTGGGCCATGTTACTATTCCAAAATCAGGGATGTCAGCAAAATACAATGGAAATACTAGCGATGGCTCATATCCCGTGGTCTGTGTACGGTTCAGATAACAGGAGTAGATGGACCTGAGAGCCAAAACGAATTTCCGTTTATTTTTTCCTTTTTTTAGTATAAAGTCTTTATCTGCCTTCATAAATATATCATGTCTTGCAGTCTCTAACTACCATTGGGCCTCCAACATTAAATAATTGCATGGTCATATGCATTCGGAGGTTTATCCGTCTTTTCCAGAAAAACAATTTAACTCATGCCGGCCTTTTCAAAAAGGCTTCGGTCAAACTTTTTAAAGTTTATCTCCATAATGTTTTTTAATTCTCCGATTGGAAATTTAAAAAACCACATGTATAGATTCATCTAGAAAACTATCACTTCACTTTTATAGTTATCTTGATTTTATACATACTTTCCAACATCAATTAATGATCAAAGTTACATATTAAAGAGTTTATAAGTGTCCAAAACTTCATTTATTGCTGATTTCGAGGAGGGAATTTTGGAGGGGAATTTGAAGGAGTGCTTACCCTTTACCACGTTTGCAAGCCACGGTGGCACTATCAACAACGTGGAGGTTGGTTTTAGTATGCCACGTCGAAAAAATACACCTGAAATGGTACGGTGACCATATAGCAGACACGTTGGCAAGCATAATGGTGGTAAAATTTATTATTTTGGGATTGGGCAATGATGTTCAAATACAGTTCACAACGCTAACTACACACATTCCCTCATGTGCAAAAGCGTTTTTTTTCATCTTTTTGTAGTACAAGGTCTTTATGTGGTATAATTTACACTTATGTGATTGGGCAATGGTTTTCAAATATAGTTCACAACCCTAGCTACGCAGATTTCCCCATGGGCAAAGCTTATGTATGTTTTAAATCTTTTTTTGTAGTATACGGTCTTTATGTGTCTTCATATAATCATATAATGTCTCTCGGTCTCTAACTACCACATGGTATCGAATAATAAATAATATATGATCGCGTGTATCAGTTGATGCGGAACCCGATGGTTTATCCTTCTTTTCTTGAAAAAACTGCAACTCGGCCTATGCAAAAAGGTTTGTCACTAATTTCTCTAGCTTCCTAACTGCTATCATTAGGTATTTCAAGAGTTTTTCTTTCTGTAAAACATGAACTTGCATCTATTCTCGGTGTTAACAGATAAAAGATAATAGTAACTCTCAACTTGATTTTGAATTTTAGCCTCCCAACTAAAACCGTCAAAGCACTTGTTGGTCCAGTTGCCCAATTCACCCAGAAAAGTTCCATGTTCTACCGTTCTTCCGGATCCATTCAATTGCGCCCTTGGCCTTACTTGTGGACGCCACTGTAACATGTGACGTTGCAAGTCTTGCTAGGCCATCTAGCGTGTTGAAGTCACCACTCACAAACTCACGTGCTGTGATGGTCGTCGTTGCATCGAGAAACATCGTCAAGACACAATCACTCCAGTTTCCAACATTTATGTCATTAAGTTTTGCTTTGAGATCCATGAAAACTTAAGTTATACAATTTAAACTTAGTGTGTAGCATCTGTGTTTTGTGATTTTTGTACAAATCATGGAATAATCGTGTTTAAGTTTCATAGTTCACGTGTACATGCACATGGACATACCTACAATTAACATCTATGTGCATGATTTTTCGAATGTTGTGAATACAGTTTTTTTTACCCAAAAAAATTGCATTATTCTTTACGGGTCCGCCTCCTATCTCTTTCTATTGGCTGGCGTGCGCTGGTTCCGAAAATCTCCTCTATATGGTAGCCGGGAAAGAGAGCAAGATGTGAGGATGCTTACAGGTGGACCCTTTGTCCAGCGCAGCTGACGCTGGTGCCACTGCAACGGCGTCCACGTGTCCCCCCCACCTCCGCCACTTCTTCTCCTTAGGCCGGGCGTGCAGATGCCAGCCTACCTCTTCCCTTCCCCTTTCTTCTCCAAATGAACGCTCTGGAAAAGACAAACTGACCATGGACGAACTGAAACGAACTCGATCTGCTGACGATGTTTGAGATGCATGCATATACTTGATTTTTTGGAAACAATCAAGGTAGGGCGGTCGCGCATCCTTGCTAGAAGGATTCCTCCGCCACTGGAGTATGATGATTAATTCGATCTAGAAAATCAAGACCAAGCTGTGATATGTTGATACTCGCAAATTATCTAATCTCGGCTATGTCATATCGAAGGTTTGATTTACTGGAAGAGTCTTATCATAGAAATATGCAAAATTGACTCTAAAAATCCCCTTCGAGTTATTATTCTGAAGTAAAAAAACATTATTGACACATCACAATATGTATATGGCTTCGCAGAATGATTGTGCACATGTAAAATCATGTGGAGATTCATCGAAATCATTTATCGTTATATATCAAAATAATTTCACTTGTATTGCTCATGAGTTATATTTATCCTCATGAATCACAATAGACTATCTTGATAAATAACTGATACATTCAGAATGTCTCTACCAACGTTTATATTCTAGAATTGGGTCCACGGAGTTAGTATGAAACATTCTTGAGGTTTACAAAGTTAAGGGGGAGTAGAATCCAAAATTGTAACCTGTTGATTCTCAGATCATTCATAATATACTCCTTTTCCTATTATGACTTTTTCATGATGGTTTCTCATATGAGGCTTTAATGAGACAATACAAATACAAATACAAATGCGGACGTATGCCATATCGGACAAGGTGAACCGATGACATGCAAATAGTAGCGGTCGATCAAGGTGAACCGATGGAAAGAGGACTCGGCCACTCGGGCAAGGAGGCAGACATGTGGACCCTACGTTCAGCTCAGCCAACTGGTGCCTCCACAGCGGCGTCCACGACCACGTGTGCCAAAACTGAACTCAAACGGCGCGCAGATCCCCGGCCGGCGTCCCCGTCTCTGCTCCCACTCGCATCCCCTTCATCGGAGCCAAGCCGGTGGAGAGCGCCGGCGATGAGCGGCGCAGTACAGCTTGTGACGGCCATTCCGGGAGGAAGCCCCCGCGCTGGTGCTGGAGCCGACCGGGTCTGCTCAGCAGTCAGCCCAGATCCGGGTTAGCCGACCGGCGTCGGTTCAGCGAGAGTCAGCCCTGCCGCCGGCGGCGTAATGGATCTCAGCGGGCACCTTGAACGGCTCCGTCGCAGGTGAATCCTCCTCTCCAGATACGGTGTACGTTTCGAATGGATGAAGTTGGGTGTCAACTGAAACTCAGTTCATCGGTGGTGCTCTCAGAAACCTTCGATCTCTGCCTCGGTTCTTGGTCGGCTCGGCTTAGGCTTCTTCTCTGTATCAGGGCCGGCCGGCCGGCCGAAGTTGCATGCATTGTTCTGACCGATTACAACCCCGAAGCGAGTATGTAGTAGAGTCGGACTAGATATATAAAAGTACACATCAGTTAAATTGGGCGCGTCTAGGCAGGTTTTAGTAGTAGAGATTAAGAATCGCCGACCAGCGAAACCAATTTCGAGCGATTCTTTTCCTGCCGTCTTTGGGCCTTCCTTGTCATGATGGGAATTAATCAGGCTTATTTTGTACTATGATGCTTGATCAGTGGCATATTTACCTAAATTGCAAGCATATCTTTTAGCATAATTCACTCACATTTGAATCTTTCTTGATTAATTATGCCACTGAAAACATAATTAAGATGCTATATTCATTACATGAGATATTTTATAGCCTTGTTTGCATAATTGCAGGAAGGGTGCGAAAAGGCACCAATTTTCTACACCAAGGCTAAGCAAGGATCTTCTGGAAATACACTCCTATTGAGCAAGGGCTTGAACAGAAAGTTGCAAGGACCAACTTGTGCAGAAGGAAGAGAAGTGGAGGGACCATGATGCAAAACATGCAGATCAGATCGAAGATAAGGAGCAGCCAGCTCCAATCGGCAGCCCAGGCCTGGTTTCTTCCCCAATCTCCCAGCTTCTTCACAACCGGCCGCCGCCGCGGCCAGGCCAGGCGTGGCGGCGCGCCGCCACCACTCTCCAGCGCCACCACCACTCCACCACGAGCTGCTCCATCCCCTGCCCTGCGACTAGCTTCTCGACATAAGGAACCAGCGAAGACGGCGACCCGAAGCTCCTCCGTATCTGCCCCTGTCTTCTTCCTTGCTTCTTCTTCACCAGCGATCCAGCGACGGCGACGACGTCAAGCTCTGCTTCCCCTACTGTCCGTGCTACTGCGATTCTGTTCAAGAGCTGAACAACCTGCTGCTCCTCCCCAAGACCGACGTGCTGATCTTCCTCAAGGCCCCACCTGCTGCTCTCTCCTCAACCACCACGTGCTGCTGCTCCTCTCCAACGCCATCAGCTGCTGCTCTCCATCCAGCTCCCTTCGTGACTTCCTCTCCTTTTTCTCTCTATTTCCTTGCAATTGCTAAGAACCATCGTTGGCTGTAGTGATTTGTTTAGAACAAATACGTGTGCTAGTGTGTGTACTTATTCTGTCACTTGTGAACCCGTGCTGTATATTTTGTGTCTCTGAATTTCTACATGTGTATGTGCTAGTAAAATCTGTCATTTGTGTGCTGCACTTGGTGCACAATCGTATCTAGCTTCTAGCCTTTTCTTGTGTTTGTGCTAGTCTTGTATTTCTGCCTCTACCTCAATTATGCTTATGTCTATTTGTTGTGTGCTAGTACTTGTGTGTCTTTGATTATTTGTTGCTCTGCCTTGTGTTGTTCATTAAACTGAAAATACCAAAAAAGACACTTGCTAGTTTAGATTTAAATTCTTGCAAATCCACCTTTTATATTGTGATCTAGCTTTAGCCGAGCTCGATAGTTGTCGCCTAGTCCCTGTGGAAAGAACACGACACACGCAGTTTTGGGTGAATATCCTGCTGCTATTCTGCATTGATCATTTTGGCGCCGTTGCCGGGGACTAGCGTCAAACAATTGAGTTAGGCTATAGACTAGGTTTTTGTTTGCTTTTTGTGAATATTATTAACCTCTAACCTTGTTCTAGTTATTTTCTGTGTTCCTCTTTGTTTCTTCTTTCTTTTGTTCAGATTGTAGTTGAACAATTTTCACCTTGATATGGCGTATTATTCGTATCATCATGGCCAGGTGAATGGTTGCACTAATAGCATGGAAAGTCTTCAAGAACAAGTGAGTAAGCTATCTCAAACTTTGCATGAATTAGCGCGGCAGCAAGGCATAGTTTTGGAGGATGAGCCTAGCTATTATGATCCTTATTCCAGTGGCTATTCTCTAGTTGTTTCTATATGTCATATTTGTGGTATTCACGGCCATACACCCGCTGATTGTCAGCGTGGTGGTTATTCTCCTACTCCAGATTGTTTTGGTATGAACTTTGCTCATGAGCATGGTTCATACCACAACAATTCTTTTCCTGGTTGGCCTGAGACCCCAAATGTGCCATATAGGAACAACAGCCCACCTATCTCATCATTTTCTCCTAGTGATCAAATGCAGGAATTTAGGTGTGCAGATGAGAATCAATACAACCAGCATCAATATTATGCAACTCCCACTTATGCTCCCCAATTTCATCAAGAACAGCCTCAGATCAGTCCTCTAGAAGAACAATCCTATTGGATGGATGATGTTCTGAAACAGCAGCAAGAGTTGCTAGACCTGATGAACTCACAAACGGCTCAGCTGAATCAGAGGATTTCAGAAATATCACCTCATCAGCATGTACACAAACCTCAAGAGTTTGCACCTATGGAGTTAAATGGTCCTCCCGAAGTGCAAACAACCACAAGTGAGTTCGATGATACAGATAAGCTCAGCCTGCTGTGCCTTGAGTACTCTTGGAGTGCTGAAGATAACCCCCTGAGGCCAGTCCTAATCCAAGAAATGAAGAAGATTAAGGATGGAAGAGATCTGATAGAGGAGCTGAAGAAGGTTGAGAAAAACATGAAGCTTAGCAACACAGTCTCATCACTGCTTGAGCTTGAGCTAGAGCTGAGTGCTCCAGAGATTCTTCTTGACACATGTGAGGTTCCAATACCTTCATATACAGATGAGCCAGCTATTGATAGTTCTGAGGGAGAGAGATCTCAGATTTTCGCTCTAGAGGATGAAGAAGTTGCTGCAATTGAAGATGAAGAGAAAGAAGAGATTCAAGTGGGCAAGGATGATGCCATACAAGAGCATGACGAAACAGGTTTATCTAACCCTCTTGATGACATGTTTCCTTGTGAACCTTCTGCCATTACCTTGCACTGCATCATACCATCAATAAAGGAAGAACTGAAAAATGACTTGCTGAATTTTGATCATAAAAATCTTGATTGTGACATTGTGTATGATGCCTATGATGACACAAATAATTCAAATGCTAAAATTCTGCCTAAGGATGCATGCTTTAATATTGCTCATACCACACATCCGAATGCCATTCATTATCACCATGTGCTTTATTGCTATACCTACGTTATCGGTTACTCAATTGATGATCTAGTGGGTGTGAACCCTATCACTTGTGCAAGTTTTTCTTTGTATGGGTGTACTTTCAGGATTTTACCTCTGCACCACTCATTGAGGCAGTACATGGTTCGAGTCGACATCCCATGGGATCCTGGTGGATTCATGGCATGGTGTTGAGGAGAATGGTTGAAGTTGAGCATGGAGAAGAGTGAAGAGAGCATGCAGGCAAGGAGGAGGAGTGATCTCAGTAGAGTGAAGAGAGCATGCAGGCTAGGAGGAGGAGTGATCTCAGAAGAGGAGAGCTGTCAACACTTACCAGGTGAAAACGTTTCAACATATTCATTCAGGCAACACTATTGGAACTGAAGTTATGGAATTGTTCATTGCATGATACACCGCATAAGATATATTGGTTCACTGCGCTATGTGAGATTGCATGGTTTTCAATACCTTTTATATATGATTCCATGTTTCTGTGAACCTATTTCTAGTACTATATATGATTTGTGCAAAGGTGTGTTTCTTGTAATCTTTCGGTCATAAATTCCTTTATTTCTCTCCTTAAAAAGCTTTGCAAAACTTGGGATGCCTATTTTTGAAATGAACTCGAATTTCATAATCCACTTGAGAGCTTTGTTAGCAACTTTTTCGCATTAGCCTATCATGATCTCGGGATCGGTGATAGGTGAAGCACTAACCTCCTTGCATATTTATCATTTTGTAAATAACCATAATTAACTTTGTTTGCGTTAGCATATCGTGATCTCTGGATTGGATATGTGAGGCACTAACTTGGACAAGTTTTGCCAGAAATCCCTTTAAAAAAGGATGAAGCACTACCCTATCAAGCATTAGCATATGTTGATCTTTGGATTGGATATGTGAAGCACTAACAAAAGTTAATTAAAAGCATCTGCATACTAACATTTGCATAAGCATTAGCATATGTTGATCTCTGGATTGGATATGTGAAGCTCTAACTTATGTCTCCTGGCTCAATTCTGGATTATGCTATTTGATTTTATTCCAAACTTTGTATCTCTCTTATTGCAATTCCTTTTAATTGGAGAAAAATTGGAATGTCTAACTGAATGTTTACTTAGGAACCATTTTGCATAACTCATACATAATCATTGGAATTAAGATCATAGTTAAATGGACTGATATTTTCTTGGGATTGCTTACTGTTCAATTTCTTTTAGTGTTATATCTCGATTTTGCTTGAGGACAAGCAAAAATTTAAGTGTGGGGGATTTGATCAGTGGCATATTTACCTAAATTGCAAGCATATCTTTTAGCATAATTCACTCACATTTGAATCTTTCTTGATTAATTATGCCACTGAAAACATAATTAAGATGCTATATTCATTACATGAGATATTTTATAGCCTTGTTTGCATAATTGCAGGAAGGGTGCGAAAAGGCACCAATTTTCTACACCAAGGCTAAGCAAGGATCTTCTGGAAATACACTCCTATTGAGCAAGGGCTTGAACAGAAAGTTGCAAGGACCAACTTGTGCAGAAGGAAGAGAAGTGGAGGGACCATGATGCAAAACATGCAGATCAGATCGAAGATAAGGAGCAGCCAGCTCCAATCGGCAGCCCAGGCCTGGTTTCTTCCCCAATCTCCCAGCTTCTTCACAACCGGCCGCCGCCGCGGCCAGGCCAGGCGTGGCGGCGCGCCGCCACCACTCTCCAGCGCCACCACCACTCCACCACGAGCTGCTCCATCCCCTGCCCTGCGACTAGCTTCTCGACATAAGGAACCAGCGAAGACGGCGACCCGAAGCTCCTCCGTATCTGCCCCTGTCTTCTTCCTTGCTTCTTCTTCACCAGCGATCCAGCGACGGCGACGACGTCAAGCTCTGCTTCCCCTACTGTCCGTGCTACTGCGATTCTGTTCAAGAGCTGAACAACCTGCTGCTCCTCCCCAAGACCGACGTGCTGATCTTCCTCAAGGCCCCCACCTGCTGCTCTCTCCTCAACCACCACGTGCTGCTGCTCCTCTCCAACGCCATCAGCTGCTGCTCTCCATCCAGCTCCCTTCGTGACTTCCTCTCCTTTTTCTCTCTATTTCCTTGCAATTGCTAAGAACCATCGTTGGCTGTAGTGATTTGTTTAGAACAAATACGTGTGCTAGTGTGTGTACTTATTCTGTCACTTGTGAACCCGTGCTGTATATTTTGTGTCTCTGAATTTCTACATGTGTATGTGCTAGTAAAATCTGTCATTTGTGTGCTGCACTTGGTGCACAATCGTATCTAGCTTCTAGCCTTTTCTTGTGTTTGTGCTAGTCTTGTATTTCTGCCTCTACCTCAATTATGCTTATGTCTATTTGTTGTGTGCTAGTACTTGTGTGTCTTTGATTATTTGTTGCTCTGCCTTGTGTTGTTCATTAAACTGAAAATACCAAAAAAGACACTTGCTAGTTTAGATTTAAATTCTTGCAAATCCACCTTTTATATTGTGATCTAGCTTTAGCCGAGCTCGATAGTTGTCGCCTAGTCCCTGTGGAAAGAACACGACACACGCAGTTTTGGGTGAATATCCTGCTGCTATTCTGCATTGATCAATGCTTAATGCAGGCAGCGTGTTCTCTACAAGATTTTATACCAATACTCCAGAGAGAGTTGTACAAGACTTTGAAAAGCATAATCCAGCAAGTTCTCCGGAGCTCTGTGAATATGTCAAAGCCCTCCTCACTATTGAATTGCGAACCTGAGGTAGCCGCCGTTTCCTTTCACACCTTTCTCTTAACCTGTTATTTTTTCCTTGCAAAGCAATTTGTTTTACCACTTGTTTTCTGCAGGAGTAACTTCTAATTCAGCCACAGATTCAAGCACAAGTTACGGTGGTGCGCCCATGAATTTACCTACGAAATTCTGTGATGTGAAGGGAGTTGACGAAGCCAAAGCTGAGCTCGAGGACATAGTTCACTACCTAAGAGATCCCAAGGTGAGAGAGATTATCATCATCAATTAACAAACCATGCAGGCGGATGTTTCAAATCAACTCTTCTTTTTTTCTTGATGTTGATGGGGATGTTAACGTGGCATGCTTAATTTGCAGCATTTTACTCGTCTTGGTGGCAAGCTTCCAAAGGGTGTTCTGCTTGCTGGCCCACCGGGCACAGGCAAGACCATGTTGGCAAGGGCTGTGGCCGGGGAAGCCGGTGTCCCATTCTTAGCACGCAGCGGCAGCGAGTTCGAGGAAAGGTATGTGGGCGTTGGGGCTCAAAGAGTGAGGGAGCTCTTCAATGAAGCAAAAAGGAGAGATCCCCCTGCATAATATTCATCGATGAGGTTGATGCCATTGCTGGCCGTAGAAACTCAGAAGATGCAACGTGGAAGAGGCAGACTCTGAACCAGCTGCTTTCTGAGATGGATGGCTTCAAGCAGAATGATGGGATCATCGTTCTCGCGGCGACCAACTTAGCTGAGTCGCTAGATAGTGCCGTTGTTAGACCTGGTCGTTTTGACCGTCATATTCAGGTTCCTAATCCAGATGTCGAGGGTCGACGGCAGATCCTGGAGGCTTGTATGTCAAGGGTAAATACTATGTCGAGAAAGAGAAGGCAGCCACTTCTTATTCTTCAAATGCAAGACTTTAACCTTTATCTATGATATGATTCCTTTTTTCAGGTCAAATCCCAGGGTTTGGATGTGATGACCCTTCGAGGGGGACACCAGGATTTTCAGGTGCAGAACTTACAAACTTGGTGAACGTTGCTGCTGTGAAGGCTGCCAAGGATGGGGCAGAAGCTGTTATGATGGATCACGTTGAATACGCCAAGGACAAGATCATGATGGGCAGCGAGCGCAAATCGGCAGTGATACCAAATAAATGCAGGAAGATGACAGCATACCACGAGGGAGGGAGGGCACTTGTTGCTATCCACACGGATGGTGCTCGCCCTATCCACAAGGCCACCATTATTCCGAGGGGAAGCACTCTTGGCATGGTGATGCAGCTGCCAGAGGAAGAAGATGTGTATACTGTCTCAAAAAAGAAGATGCTGGCGAAATTGGATATCCTAATGGGAGGCAGGGTGGCCGAGGAGATTATATTTGGAGCGGACGAGGTGACACATGGTGCCTTGTCTGATCTAAGCGAGGCAACTCAGTTGGCAACCGACATGGTCACCAAGTATGGTATGAGCCAGCTGGTTGGCCTAGTTTCCTATGGTGGTGGTGGTGCAGGTGTGAAGAAGGCGACCCTGAGCTGGCAAACGGCAGCCCTGGTGGATGACGAATTGAAAGATTTACTTGACAGGGCTTACAAGAACGCCAAAACGATTGTCACATCGCATAGTAAGGAGCTTCATGGCGCTCCTTAAGCATGGAACTCTCACTGGAGATCAGATCAAGCAGCTAGTTCACCAAGTAAATACATGGTTCTAGCAATACTTAGTAGAATCAGGAAACACTTTCCTCCTAAGATTTTTCTTCTTTTGTAAAGGGATGTACGTTCTCAATTTTTCTGTTTCACATGTTGAATAGAATGCGACATATTTTGCACTTTTTGCATATTGTATTTTGAAATCAGTAAAAATATTGCTTTGGATATCAAATACCAATACCCTATATATATATATACACTATAACTGACTGGGGTCTCTGTGACTGAGCACAAGGATATACATATGAATTTCGCAGCTCATTTGGACAAATAATTTAGGAGAAAATCACTTCATCAAATTTTTAATTCACTTTTTGGACTGACATTTCGGAGCATACAAAAAACAGTACCAAATATTACAGAAAGTCACATAAATCACTAGAACTCTTCATAAGCTCATTTGTACAAATATTTAGGATACAATCAGGTGTTCACTTGCTATCGAAAATTTTGGACCGAAAATTCGCAGGTCCACAACTTTTAGAACAAATTGCAGAAAATCACATAATTCACCAAGTCAAAACGTCAAAATTTCATTGCTGAGAGAAGTTGTTTAGGAGCACCACTTATTCAATTGCTAACACAACTTAAGTATCCAAGAATAGAGAACGCTACAGAAAATTACGCATAATTAAGTTGTGCACAGACAGTTCAGGATAAAATAACTTATTAAGTGTTGCTGTCCAAAATTTTGGATTGAAAATTCCAACTTTCTAGAATTTGTTGAACACAATTACAGAGAACCGCAGAATTTACTGAGTGATGAACCCTTAAGACTTTAGCCCATTTATACAAGCAGATTACGAGACAGTCATTTGTTAAGTTGTTTCTTGAAATTTTCGACTGAATCTGTATAAGAAAATTAGCGAACATAACATAAAATCCAATGACACATATAATTCACTGAGTGAGCTGTTCAAATTTATGCTCGTTGGGACAAACATTTTAGGAGACACTCTTCCTTTTCAGTATGCAATGTGCACACGTAATTTTGGATTTAATTATTGACCATCAGTCGGTCCAATAATATAGGGCTATGTGTCATAGAAATTATACCATTGCAACTTTTTCAAATACAAATTTATTTTATACCTTTCATAGCATATAACTTCTATTCTATTTGTCAAATTGGTGGTCAAAGTTATACTTGAAGCACGTGTGTGACTTATAAACTGAAAATGAGGAAGGGATCAGTTATTAATATTCTGTAACAAATTTCACGAGTGATCGTGTTGTCATGGACTGAGTGCTGAGAGAGAATAGTGTGACACTGACAATATGGCAACCAAGATCAGTGTAAAATGGGGAAGGTAATCTGAGTATTATTAAGAGTTAGGATAGTAATTTAAGTACTGATGAGGTCCATCCGATGAGCGATGGACGGACCAGAATGAATCCGGCAATGGCGTTATGTTTCTGAATCAACTGAAGACATAATACTGCAGAACTTCGTCAGGTTTTGTGTTGCACCTGACATTCCATGACCCACATGCCATGCTCAATTCCTCTCTAGGCCGACGAAGCATCCGTGGCAAAAAAGTTCTGTAGCAGTAAGGGTCCAGTTAAAGATTGAGAGGACAATGTACACCTCGAAGCGGGTTTTTGTGCGTTGACAGTATGTGATTAGAGTGCTAATTTTTTTATGAGCCATATGTACAGATTTTTTTCGGTTGCGTGGCGATGTCGCATACTAGCGGCTATCTCCAGGTGTGTTTGCAATGGAGGGGAGAAGATGATGCTTCACTGCACGTTTTCATTTGTGTTACGACGTGCACATAAAAACTTTTCGCATGACGATAGTGATCCTGATATCGGTGCATTGTAGAAGTGTCTCAGCAAGTGGGGCGGTAGCACAGGGTGACATTATTTTTGTTGTGTTTTTAAAATACTGAGTCCGAATTTCTGGGGTGAAAACCCTAGCTCTCATATTCACTGGTTTTACCTGACAATGGCATTTTTTTAGCAGTTTCCCTGTTGAAGTATTGAGATTGCACTGACTTTCTCCTCGGTTGAAAACCCACGATCGGGTGACAACAGCATTTGTGCACTCTATCCTTCCTAGAAGCATCGCTATGGGAGAACATTTTCGCAGTAGGGAAGTTGCCAATGATGGTGGTTGTTTCTGACTGCTCTGAGTTGCTTATCACTTTGGTAGGACGAAATTCATTCTACCTTTTTTCTTATTTTTATGTCTTTTTGGACCTGGTGTCATTGGTATGTTTTTGTTATTAATATATTCCCTTTGTCAGAAAAAATAAAGAGAAGATGGTCCGACAGTTTTATGCTAGGCACACTAACTATTCTAGGTATAGGTTTTGCAAGTACCGACTGATATTCTTATATAGGTTTTGCAGCTGGGAACTGTAGCTGGGACTGAAACATTTACAGATCCTTGTGCTCAACCACAGAAATCCTATTCGGTTATAAAAGAAATGTTGGCAGGAGCCATGATTGAGACCCAAAACAGGAGTTCTTTACTAAAATAAAATATGCAAAGATGCAATTCTTCAGACTTTACATTTGTGTCCAGCTAAAGAATCAAAAGAAGAAAAAGTTTCTTAGGACTGAACTGTTCTGCCTCTCAACTGTTAGTACGAAAAAAGATGTTTCATGCGTCTGCAAAACTATTTATTTCCTTGGTGATAATAGCTGCTTTATCTGGTCTCCGGTGAGAGTTCCATGCTTCAGGAGGGCATCGGCTAGCACATGAAGCTCCTTACTGTGCACCGTCACAATCTTGTTCGCATTCTCGTAGGCCTTGCCCAGTAATTCTTTCACCTCCTCATCAACCAGGGTCTTCTTCCCACCGGTACCATCACCATGGAAAACAAGCCCAGCCCGCTGGCTCATACCATACTTAGTGACCATGTCTATCGCCAGCTGAGTTGCCTCGCAGCCTCGCTTAAATCAGACACGGCGCCAAGGGTCATCTCGTCTGCTCCAAATATAAGCTCCTCAGCCACCCTGCCTCCCATTAGGATGTCCAATTTCGCCAGCAACTTTTTCCTTGAGACCTTATACACATCTTCTTCCTCTGGCAGCTGCGCTACCATGCCTAGGTTGTCCCCTCTTGGAAGAATGGTAGCCTTGTGGATAGGGCGAGCACCATCCGGATGGATAGCAACAAGTGCCCTCCCTCCCTCGTGGTATGCAGTCATCTTCCTGTCACAGCCGATTTGCGCTCGCTGCCCATCATGATCTTATCCTTGGCATATTCAAGGTGATCCATCATGACAGCTTCTGCCCCATCCTTGGAAGCCTTCAGAGCAGCAACGTTCACCAAGTTTGTAAGGTCTGCACCTGAGAATCCCGGTGTCCCCTCGCAAGGATCATCAGATCCACACCTTGGGCTTTGACCTGAAAAAAAGGAATCATAGATAAAGGTCAAAAGTCCTACATTGAAGAATACGAAGAGGCCATATCTTTCTTTTTTTTGAACAAAACGGGCAACATTGCCTCATTTTATTAAAAAAAAAGGAGGGGAATTGGGAACCGGCCAAAAACCGTTACAAGTGCACCAATGTAGTCATGAAAACACCACATTGTGCAGACCCGGCCAGCCTGGCTACCCACACGAGACACACACGCCGCCGAGGAGAAAAACACCAACGAGGCCATCACCGAGCGTCATCGTCGTCACTCCTCTGTAACATCCCAAATCTATAATAAGAGTAAATAAGACCCAAAATTCAGAACCAACAAAAACTTTTTGAATTATCTCACAAATGATTGTGTTTCCTTTTAAAATTGTTCTGTTTGACCTTGTGTGACTTGAATGCTTGTGATTGTTTGACTAGTAAATGTCAACCTAAGAACTCAACCTAAGTAAAAATATATTTTCAACACTGGTGACCATGTTATGACAAGAAAATATTCCATATGTCTTTCCCATTCTTATGTTGGCCAAAAGTTTATTTCAAAAATGACTTGGTTCTAGCAACAAATAAAATGCCCTTTATTTTGAGACAGTAAAAGTATTTTCAACACTTTCATATTTATAAAATATGGAGAACTCTCTGTGATCTCCTATCCTTTCCTCAACCTTGACATTTCAAAATTCCAATCTTTATGAACCCCAAGGTTTCAACTCTGTTTAAAAGAAATTCTAGTGGGAAATATATTACCCACATATTTCCTCCCTTTTCAACCCATCTTTGAAAACCACTAAGTTATGGGATGGTATATCCCTTAAACAACCTCTTGTCATAATTGGGTGTGGCCACTATTACAAAATAGCATTGCTAGTTATGGAAAAAGGTGTGTGACTTATTCCTGTAGTTTGAAGTGTGTGGCTTGTTTGAATTGCGGAAATTGTTGTGTCGATTGGTATTTTGGTGCTGTTGCTATTGCTGTGATTTTGCTGTGTGTGTGATCTTCTTGTGAGGATGATTCCTCAGTGGAGTTGTTACCACTTTAGGACACCTTGGCCACCAAACTTGGAGGGTGACTTGAAGAGGAATAAATCCTCTACAATTAGGCACCCCAAGTTAAAATCCTAAAATTTAGGGAGGTGGTCTCAATAAAACTTCCTCTTTTATCTATTCCTCCATTTTCTAAAAACATAAATATACTTTCTTTATCAAAATTCTAGGGAAGGAGATGAAATGCTAATTCTCTCCATCTCATATCACTCTCTCCTCTAGTAAGCCTACTTGTTGATTTAAAACAAACCCCTCCTTTATTTTATTAAAAAGAAATGAAGGTCATGGGTTAAAATGATCTTCATAAATAATTTTCCCTCCCAAATTCTCTATTCCCCCAAAACAAATGTTTTCTCTATGAAAATGAAACCTATTTGAAGTTATCTTATTTGTCAAAGAAGTACCAAAAGTTCAAAACCATATTTTAGCACTGGTTTTAAAATATTAGAGGGGTATCAAAATATTATTTCCCAAAAATGATTTATTTAGAACCCTATGAACAAAAATGGAGCAAAACATTTTATTTTCAAAAACCAATTTTTGTGGAGCCTCTACATGTATATGGGAGGCTACCCAAATATTTTCAGAATTTTTAAAAATGTATAAAGGCCTCGATTAAATCCCAGAAACCCTACTGGTTTTGAAAAGGAATTAAAAAGAAATGGGCAAGGACCTATCTGTGAGAGCAGAAAGGAATTCAGGGGGCGTTTTGCAAATCCATCATTGACCTCCTGTAGCTGACGGCGCCCGACGCAGCGTCCTGCTGCCGTGCTCGCCGCGCCGCCGTGCTCCCTCCTGCCAGTCACCGAGCCCCACGCCGCCGTGCTCCTCACGCCGCGCCCTGCTGCTCGACAAGAGGGACTCCTCCCGCACGACTCCTCTGCCACCATCTGCTCCCTGCTCCTCTGCCTCCACCTCCCTCCCGCACGTCACCGTGGCCCTCCCTCCTTGCCCTGGGAGGAGATAAGAGCACCACCCCACGCCACCACTCTGCTCCCCCATCCTCACTTCGCCCTCTCCCACTCTCTCGCTCTCTCCCCACTTCCCCTTTTCTCCTCACCACGATTTGAACAACGGCCGAAGCCGCCGACGCGCCTCGCCGGCGCTAGCGAGCTCCCCATCCAAATCCCAGACCCCCAGCAGCTTCGTCGTGTCCTACTCTCCCTCCCTGCGCGAATAATCGGAAAACGGAGCAAGGGATCGTCCCCGTCGAGCTATCCCCTTCCGCTCCGGCCGCCGATGTGTTGAGCAAGCTCACGGGTGGTGCCGTCCACCATTTCCCGTCATTGTTGTGCCTCTGTGCTCCCCGTCTTCTGCTCTCTCTTATGAGCCCTTTCTTTGCCCAGGAAACGCCGGAATCGCCGACGCTGCCGTCCTCGCCGGAGCCCCTGCTCTGTCTCGCCGCCTCGGCGTGTCGAGGAAGAAGGAGAGGCCCGTACCCCTTCGCTCGCGCTCGTGGGCCGCGAGATGGGCCACTCCCTGCGCTGCACAGCCCTGATCCAACAGATCCAGCCCGCTAACCTTTTTTTTTTAGGTGGGTTATTCTATTTCCTTATAGATCTATTTCTGGCCCTTCAGTTTAAATCGATTTAAAATAGCTCACATGCATTTTTGGCCAAACCAAAAATCATGGAGGTACCTCAACATGTTTTTAACCAGATCCAAGTGGTAGATCCACTTTTGGACAAATACTTCTAGATAAATAAAATGGAAGGCAAAAACACTGGTTTTCACCAAAAACTAAATAACTATTTTTCTAGGATAGCCAAAAATGCAAACTCAACTGTTTTGAAAAGCCCTGAGTGTTACCTAGCAGTAGCATTTGGCCTCTTGTGCAAATGATGTTCCTAAACAAAATGGCATCCACTTTGGTTTGTGACCAGTGCGCTCTTCTAGGATTTTTGTAAATTAATTGGTGATAGATTTTGATGTGAATCCAATTGTGTAGCCTTCTGTATGACTAGGAGTACCTAATCCTAGATTGGTATGATTTTTAGAGCTGTATTTTATTTTTGGTGTGCATAGCTAGTTTTAATGCTTTCCTGTGAAATCTTGGATTTAGTTCTATTTAAGTTTGTGGAATGTGTTAATGTTTTATTTGTGATTACTAGCATGCATAGGTTCTGTACTCTTTGTTATGAGTGTGTTATCCCTTATAATTAGCATGTTAGGAAAAGTTTAGTGTTGCATGTGTTCGTTAGGAAATAATATCACTAGTGTGAATATTTCCTAGAATATCCCTAGTGTTTAGGAATTGTCTGTGGATGAAATTCTTTGAGTGGTTTGGTTTTTGGAAACATTGCTTCAACATCAGTAGCATTTCATGGCTACTGATATTGTAGCATGTCACCCCTTGTTACCTATTGTTTGATCCTTAGCAAAGCATGTTTAGTTGGGGGAATAGTTATAATTATTTAGGACTCACTAGCACGAGTAGCCTTATGTTGTGTTGTTGTTTTAGTAAGCTTCCTATTGTAGCCAGAAGATATTTAACCTCTTAATGCCTTGTTATGGTAGTGGAACACCCACTGATTCCATTGCATATTGATTGAAGAATAAGTTTCTCAATCATAAGCATAGTTCCGATAGCCTTTTATCTACTGGGTGTGAGTGGTGGTTTTCTCTGTTAAAAATTGAGTGGTTGTGTTGTAGTGAAGTATTTCCTGTTTAGATAAAATGCTTGCTGTTCACCCTTGCTTGAGATAGCTTTGTGATCTAGGCACCTAGCATGCACTAGTCTAAGGCCCTTATAAGCTTAGATCCTAGTTTGTTGCTTGAATAATTGGTTTGATGCTTGTGGTTGTTATCTGTCTGTGCACCACTTGTGATTCTGTTTGGTGTATTGATTATTGTTTATTTCCCTGTTTGCGACGCTAGATAATAACGCTACCGGAGTGGTTTTCGGAGAGATTTGATCGAGGAAGGATTGGATTTTTATTATATTGATCAACGAAGAGAAGTCCAGGGACATTTTGCTGAAACCAGGCAAGCTACTTCACTGAGCTTGCATTTATATACTTCTACTTTAATCAAAAGAGTTGTTCAAAAGTATCGATGATTTTTGAAAAACCCCTTTTTCAAAACAATGAAAACTATTTTGCCACCCTATGTAGAAATATAGGGTAGCTACTTTACAACTATAGGATGGGAAAAACAATGTTTACTCAAAACCCCTTTTGAAAATACTTGAATGAAGGTGAAGTACCGAAAGGTCGGTACGAAGGTGAAGAACCAGAGAATGGTGTTGTTTCGGGAAAAAAAAAAAATGCACATTGTGTCCTTGTACTTACATCCCCAGCCGAAAATCTGTGCGACCACATTTACCCACATATGGGCAAGGGCGTAGTCATATAATTTGCTCGTGTTAGTACTGGATGCCTCAATAGCGAGGATGACCTCGTTCCATGAGGGGATGGTCTGAGGACCTACCCCCTGACCTGGGTCCTCTTCATTGTTGTCTACCGGAAGCCGGTATGGATGTGTCGGAGGAAGAGGATTGAAGGGCTCCCTTGGGTCCGCCGGGCAGAACTACGAGTCCCCACACTTAGTTTCTGAGGATTTGAGTGTCGGTGGAAAGTGTCGTAGCGGCAGGGTCCTATACTAGCATGAGCAAAGGACAGGCTATGGCCGGGAACTCAACTTCGCATACCTCCGGTATGGCGGGACGTGGCTGACACGATGAGTGACCGGATGGGTGTGGGAAAAGCGTACTACCTCTGCAGAGGGTAAAACTATTCGAATAGCCGAGTCCTCGGATATGGACAGTTGGGAAGAACTACTAAGGCCATGTGCAAAGTTTTGCAAACTCTGGAGTTGTGTTGAGGAAATTGACTTGGAAAGGGTTATTTCCCACCTGTGCCAATGAGTTGGTACGAGGTGGTGAGGGGTTTGGAACCATAACCAGGTTATGGTTGGATACCGGAGGAGCTCCGGAGAAACAGCTAAAATGGTGTTTTCTTAAAGGATAGGTTATAAACTTCTTCACACCCCCTTTCTATTAAAAAGGTTTTTAAAGATTTTTCAAATAAAAGTTTTTAAGAGATAAAAATCTAGTGCCTACTCAAGTTGGGGTAGTTTGCGAGTACAATCAAATGTACTCATATTGGTTTCGTCCCTGGCTATTGTCTTAGCCAGATCCCAGAGAAGAGCAGTTCGACGAAGAGGAGTTCACTGACGTCTTGGCGAACTAGGGCGCTTCCCAGTCAGCTGCCTGTAGGGTAAAGGCGAATGACTTGGGCTCCACGTTGATTTGGTGATTCCGCTGCAAGTACCTTATTGAAGCTGATCACTTCAAGCACGTAAGTATAATTATTCAGTATTTGTGGGTGTTCTGTGATACCAACTCAAGTTATGTGCAACAGCACACTGATCATGGGACTGTTGCAGGAAACATAACGAGTATCTCGGATAATTAATCCGGGGTCCTCACAGACTTGGTATCAGAGCCATCCTGACTGTAACAGACCTTAGTTAGCATGGACGTTAGTTAGGAAGAGAATATTTTGTTAAAAATATGTTAACACCAAAAATATATCCTTATTTAGGGAAGTCCAAAAATGACTCCCGCTCTTCTCGCCTTCTCAATTAATTTCTGAGACTTACCTTTCTATTTTAAAATTTACCAAGGATTTCTCTACTCCCTCTTACCTGTTCAAAATACTTGACGATGTCCAATGGAGACCTAATTAGCTAGCACCTACAAGAAGAAGCTTCCATCGCAAATACTCAACATTCAACATCAAGGTGGTTGATATGCAAATGCCAAGATCGTCGACACCAACAAAGCAAGAGACCTCCGAAGACCTCAGCTCAGCCTCAGCAATTCTACTCAAGTTGCTACTTCGACAATCTCAGTTTTTCCAGCTGAAGACTAAGGCGACGAAATGAGGATTTCAGCACCCCTGTTTAACCAAGACCCATAGGAAAAACATATGATAGGAACCTTGGTTGTTTCACCCCTATTACCACGCGTACTAGACATCCGTTGGTACTAGACGTACCTTGTGTGCACCTTGCTTGTGTGTACTCTGCTTGTGTGTTGTTTGTGAGGTGGAAAAACGTAGCTTTACAAAAAGGAAAAGTTTAGTTTCCTTTTTGCCACCTAAGTGCACCTTGTTACGGATGTAAACCCGCCAAGGAAAAGCTTTCTAAAATATTCTTCCCTCTTATCTAAATCATCTCCCAAACAGAACTGACAGTTCCTCAAGATACCAAAAGACCCCCGATCTTTAACCAAATAGCCTGAGGTTTTGTATCCTTTCAAAAGTCCGACCTAGAAAACCCTCCAGAAAATTTTGACCTAGTAAGAGGAACAAGATACCGAATACTCTCTACTTCAACCTTGAGGCCCAAGACTCTACGACCTTCTGCAAGACGGATAGCGGCCTTCATACGTCGTTTTGAGCAACCACATCAAGCTATCGAGAAGGATGAAGATTCAAGACCCGACGTTCGATGACACTAGTTGGATTCTGTCAGACTAACAAAAGATAATGAAAGCTAACATAACTAACATAATTTATCTAACTTTAAATCTCTCATCTAACCAAGTTTTGCAAAGCTACTAACTGCTTTTTCTAGACAAAGGAAATAGGTGCCATAGGACGACTCAAAACTATTTGGTAGAAAGGAGAACTTTAGGAGGATATACAAGTGTTGAACTATGAGATTATTAGTTAAAAGGGTCCCTTAAGAATCTAGTTGAGGAGATCAGAACTTGTTGGATGATATTGGTAATATCAAAAAAATTTGGGGTTTAGAATAGAAGTGAAAACTTGGAGTGGATCGATAAATTAATTGGATTTGGACAAATGATATATCTGAATTATGCTTTGGGGCTAACCAGTTGTGGTCCCCAACCATTGGTGGTTATCTGGAGCTAGAAGATGTGACCCTTGATTTAAGGTTTAGAAATAAAGGTGAAAGTTCTTGGATTTTTAGGAAGCACTTGCTGATAAAAGGATAATTGGATTGGTTAGAAGCAAGTAGATTAAGAAAAATACTCCGGTGTGGAAATGTCTAGGGTGATTCTTGGCGCAAATGACCCTTGCAATAAACTCTTATGGAATTATGGGAAGTGATCAAGGATGAGTTAGCCGATGAGTAGATCGTTGTATGCAAGAAATAATTAGTGGAGGATAAATGAATGCTTATCGGATTCTAGGAGTCAATATGACTTGGTCTAGTAGCCAGACATTCTAGGTGACAGTAGTTTTCAGAGCTTGTCACGCTCTGTTTGGATTATTCTTAGAAAAAAATCAGTTATCTTTGATTACGAGATCAAGGCCCCAAAAGTGTTGAGATAAAATCTGAATTTGGTTAGAAAGTGGGTCAATTCTTGATGATATGATCACATGATTGTCGGATGCTTTATTTAGTTTTGATGATATGGTCGTAGGAAAATGACAACCGACGGAGTCAGACAATTCGAGATATGCCTATCTGGAGAGAAAAATCAATCAGGAAATGATAGGTGGAGCACAATGATTTAGTGATAAAAAGGCAATGGGAAGAATATGCCTAAAAAGATTTGATGGGTACCCGATAGATTGAACTATACCATGATAAAGAGTTTATGCCCAAGGAAGATGAGGGTGGATTAATAATTTTAGCTTGAGCAAGGACCATGTTTTAAATTAACTGATTGATAGTAGTGGCCTTACCAGAAATATTGGAATGGTATTTTGAAAAAAAAAATCGAGAATTAGAGACCTAGGTAAAGTTGATCGTTCAGGATCATAGGTATAATAAGTTTGATGTCTAAGGTATGGCACCCAACTCCCTTGAAAACTAACATAAGCCCCTCAACCATAAAGTTTTCCCGAAGACCCTAACTATTTTGGAGCACTCTAGCTTACTTATGAAGACACCTGCGAAGCTGTGTGAAGACCCGGAACCAAAGAAGCCATCTACCAGACGATCTTTGAGTATTTGGAAACTCTTATGTCAGAATCTACTATTCTTAACCTCTCTAGAAATAGTGCGATCCTCCAATGTTCGGGTTATATAGAAGTAGTTTGGTAACAAGCCTCATGAACTTGTTAGCAACTCACTTTTGTATGCTCAAACAATGGAGTGTCATACACAAATAATCGGAACATCAGATAATTCAGTACATCTCAGCCTCTGGGAAATGAAAAGTGATTTGATGACAAGACTAGCTACCTTGTTACCAAATTCTTCTTGTATGACTAAGGCAATTTGATGTCATAGAAGACACCCACATTCTTATACAACTAACCAATAGACGGCCTCGCAACATCAAGCTGTCAAGATCTCACCTGGCAACCTTACCAAAGAAGCAACGACCTCGGAAGAGAAGTCAAACCCAAAACCCGTGCCCTCAAAACTCCCCGGTACCCCCGGGCAAATCTCGAGGACGAGATTTATTTTAAGGGGGGAAGGATCTGTAACATCCCAAATCTATAATAAGAGTAAATAAGACCCAAAATTCAGAACCAACAAAAACTTTTTGAATTATCTCACAAATGATTGTGTTTCCTTTTAAAATTGTTCTGTTTGACCTTGTGTGACTTGAATGCTTGTGATTGTTTGACTAGTAAATGTCAACCTAAGAACTCAACCTAAGTAAAAATATATTTTCAACACTGGTGACCATGTTATGACAAGAAAATATTCCATATGTCTTTCCCATTCTTATGTTGGCCAAAAGTTTATTTCAAAAATGACTTGGTTCTAGCAACAAATAAAATGCCCTTTATTTTGAGACAGTAAAAGTATTTTCAACACTTTCATATTTATAAAATATGGAGAACTCTCTGTGATCTCCTATCCTTTCCTCAACCTTGACATTTCAAAATTCCAATCTTTATGAACCCCAAGGTTTCAACTCTGTTTAAAAGAAATTCTAGTGGGAAATATATTACCCACATATTTCCTCCCTTTTCAACCCATCTTTGAAAACCACTAAGTTATGGGATGGTATATCCCTTAAACAACCTCTTGTCATAATTGGGTGTGGCCACTATTACAAAATAGCATTGCTAGTTATGGAAAAAGGTGTGTGACTTATTCCTGTAGTTTGAAGTGTGTGGCTTGTTTGAATTGCGGAAATTGTTGTGTCGATTGGTATTTTGGTGCTGTTGCTATTGCTGTGATTTTGCTGTGTGTGTGATCTTCTTGTGAGGATGATTCCTCAGTGGAGTTGTTACCACTTTAGGACACCTTGGCCACCAAACTTGGAGGGTGACTTGAAGAGGAATAAATCCTCTACAATTAGGCACCCCAAGTTAAAATCCTAAAATTTAGGGAGGTGGTCTCAATAAAACTTCCTCTTTTATCTATTCCTCCATTTTCTAAAAACATAAATATACTTTCTTTATCAAAATTCTAGGGAAGGAGATGAAATGCTAATTCTCTCCATCTCATATCACTCTCTCCTCTAGTAAGCCTACTTGTTGATTTAAAACAAACCCCTCCTTTATTTTATTAAAAAGAAATGAAGGTCATGGGTTAAAATGATCTTCATAAATAATTTTCCCTCCCAAATTCTCTATTCCCCCAAAACAAATGTTTTCTCTATGAAAATGAAACCTATTTGAAGTTATCTTATTTGTCAAAGAAGTACCAAAAGTTCAAAACCATATTTTAGCACTGGTTTTAAAATATTAGAGGGTATCAAAATATTATTTCCCAAAAATGATTTATTTAGAACCCTATGAACAAAAATGGAGCAAAACATTTTATTTTCAAAAACCAATTTTTGTGGAGCCTCTACATGTATATGGGAGGCTACCCAAATATTTTCAGAATTTTTAAAAATGTATAAAGGCCTCAATTAAATCCCAGAAACCCTACTGGTTTTGAAAAGGAATTAAAAAGAAATGGGCAAGGACCTATCTGTGAGAGCAGAAAGGAATTCAGGGGGCGTTTTGCAAATCCATCATTGACCTCCTGTAGCTGACGGCGCCCGACGCAGCGTCCTGCTGCCGTGCTCGCCGCGCCGCCGTGCTCCCTCCTGCCAGTCACCGAGCCCCACGCCGCCGTGCTCCTCACGCCGCGCCCTGCTGCTCGACAAGAGGGACTCCTCCCGCACGACTCCTCTGCCACCATCTGCTCCCTGCTCCTCTGCCTCCACCTCCCTCCCGCACGTCACCGTGGCCCTCCCTCCTTGCCCTGGGAGGAGATAAGAGCACCACCCCACGCCACCACTCTGCTCCCCCATCCTCACTTCGCCCTCTCCCACTCTCTCGCTCTCTCCCCACTTCCCCTTTTCTCCTCACCACGATTTGAACAACGGCCGAAGCCGCCGACGCGCCTCGCCGGCGCTAGCGAGCTCCCCATCCAAATCCCAGACCCCCAGCAGCTTCGTCGTGTCCTACTCTCCCTCCCTGCGCGAATAATCGGAAAACGGAGCAAGGGATCGTCCCCGTCGAGCTATCCCCTTCCGCTCCGGCCGCCGATGTGTTGAGCAAGCTCACGGGTGGTGCCGTCCACCATTTCCCGTCATTGTT
Source organism: Poa pratensis (assembly GCA_947311845.1). Taxonomy (NCBI): domain Eukaryota; kingdom Viridiplantae; phylum Streptophyta; class Magnoliopsida; order Poales; family Poaceae; genus Poa; species Poa pratensis. The sequence continues at coordinate 7,826,742 of CAMZMU010000115.1, read as the reverse complement.
GTGCCTCTGTGCTCCCCGTCTTCTGCTCTCTCTTATGAGCCCTTTCTTTGCCCAGGAAACGCCGGAATCGCCGACGCTGCCGTCCTCGCCGGAGCCCCTGCTCTGTCTCGCCGCCTCGGCGTGTCGAGGAAGAAGGAGAGGCCCGTACCCCTTCGCTCGCGCTCGTGGGCCGCGAGATGGGCCACTCCCTGCGCTGCACAGCCCTGATCCAACAGATCCAGCCCGCTAACCTTTTTTTTTTAGGTGGGTTATTCTATTTCCTTATAGATCTATTTCTGGCCCTTCAGTTTAAATCGATTTAAAATAGCTCACATGCATTTTTGGCCAAACCAAAAATCATGGAGGTACCTCAACATGTTTTTAACCAGATCCAAGTGGTAGATCCACTTTTGGACAAATACTTCTAGATAAATAAAATGGAAGGCAAAAACACTGGTTTTCACCAAAAACTAAATAACTATTTTTCTAGGATAGCCAAAAATGCAAACTCAACTGTTTTGAAAAGCCCTGAGTGTTACCTAGCAGTAGCATTTGGCCTCTTGTGCAAATGATGTTCCTAAACAAAATGGCATCCACTTTGGTTTGTGACCAGTGCGCTCTTCTAGGATTTTTGTAAATTAATTGGTGATAGATTTTGATGTGAATCCAATTGTGTAGCCTTCTGTATGACTAGGAGTACCTAATCCTAGATTGGTATGATTTTTAGAGCTGTATTTTATTTTTGGTGTGCATAGCTAGTTTTAATGCTTTCCTGTGAAATCTTGGATTTAGTTCTATTTAAGTTTGTGGAATGTGTTAATGTTTTATTTGTGATTACTAGCATGCATAGGTTCTGTACTCTTTGTTATGAGTGTGTTATCCCTTATAATTAGCATGTTAGGAAAAGTTTAGTGTTGCATGTGTTCGTTAGGAAATAATATCACTAGTGTGAATATTTCCTAGAATATCCCTAGTGTTTAGGAATTGTCTGTGGATGAAATTCTTTGAGTGGTTTGGTTTTTGGAAACATTGCTTCAACATCAGTAGCATTTCATGGCTACTGATATTGTAGCATGTCACCCCTTGTTACCTATTGTTTGATCCTTAGCAAAGCATGTTTAGTTGGGGGAATAGTTATAATTATTTAGGACTCACTAGCACGAGTAGCCTTATGTTGTGTTGTTGTTTTAGTAAGCTTCCTATTGTAGCCAGAAGATATTTAACCTCTTAATGCCTTGTTATGGTAGTGGAACACCCACTGATTCCATTGCATATTGATTGAAGAATAAGTTTCTCAATCATAAGCATAGTTCCGATAGCCTTTTATCTACTGGGTGTGAGTGGTGGTTTTCTCTGTTAAAAATTGAGTGGTTGTGTTGTAGTGAAGTATTTCCTGTTTAGATAAAATGCTTGCTGTTCACCCTTGCTTGAGATAGCTTTGTGATCTAGGCACCTAGCATGCACTAGTCTAAGGCCCTTATAAGCTTAGATCCTAGTTTGTTGCTTGAATAATTGGTTTGATGCTTGTGGTTGTTATCTGTCTGTGCACCACTTGTGATTCTGTTTGGTGTATTGATTATTGTTTATTTCCCTGTTTGCGACGCTAGATAATAACGCTACCGGAGTGGTTTTCGGAGAGATTTGATCGAGGAAGGATTGGATTTTTATTATATTGATCAACGAAGAGAAGTCCAGGGACATTTTGCTGAAACCAGGCAAGCTACTTCACTGAGCTTGCATTTATATACTTCTACTTTAATCAAAAGAGTTGTTCAAAAGTATCGATGATTTTTGAAAAACCCCTTTTTCAAAACAATGAAAACTATTTTGCCACCCTATGTAGAAATATAGGGTAGCTACTTTACAACTATAGGATGGGAAAAACAATGTTTACTCAAAACCCCTTTTGAAAATACTTGAATGAAGGTGAAGTACCGAAAGGTCGGTACGAAGGTGAAGAACCAGAGAATGGTGTTGTTTCGGGAAAGAAAAAAAAAATGCACATTGTGTCCTTGTACTTACATCCCCAGCCGAAAATCTGTGCGACCACATTTACCCACATATGGGCAAGGGCGTAGTCATATAATTTGCTCGTGTTAGTACTGGATGCCTCAATAGCGAGGATGACCTCGTTCCATGAGGGGATGGTCTGAGGACCTACCCCCTGACCTGGGTCCTCTTCATTGTTGTCTACCGGAAGCCGGTATGGATGTGTCGGAGGAAGAGGATTGAAGGGCTCCCTTGGGTCCGCCGGGCAGAACTACGAGTCCCCACACTTAGTTTCTGAGGATTTGAGTGTCGGTGGAAAGTGTCGTAGCGGCAGGGTCCTATACTAGCATGAGCAAAGGACAGGCTATGGCCGGGAACTCAACTTCGCATACCTCCGGTATGGCGGGACGTGGCTGACACGATGAGTGACCGGATGGGTGTGGGAAAAGCGTACTACCTCTGCAGAGGGTAAAACTATTCGAATAGCCGAGTCCTCGGATATGGACAGTTGGGAAGAACTACTAAGGCCATGTGCAAAGTTTTGCAAACTCTGGAGTTGTGTTGAGGAAATTGACTTGGAAAGGGTTATTTCCCACCTGTGCCAATGAGTTGGTACGAGGTGGTGAGGGGTTTGGAACCATAACCAGGTTATGGTTGGATACCGGAGGAGCTCCGGAGAAACAGCTAAAATGGTGTTTTCTTAAAGGATAGGTTATAAACTTCTTCACACCCCCTTTCTATTAAAAAGGTTTTTAAAGATTTTTCAAATAAAAGTTTTTAAGAGATAAAAATCTAGTGCCTACTCAAGTTGGGGTAGTTTGCGAGTACAATCAAATGTACTCATATTGGTTTCGTCCCTGGCTATTGTCTTAGCCAGATCCCAGAGAAGAGCAGTTCGACGAAGAGGAGTTCACTGACGTCTTGGCGAACTAGGGCGCTTCCCAGTCAGCTGCCTGTAGGGTAAAGGCGAATGACTTGGGCTCCACGTTGATTTGGTGATTCCGCTGCAAGTACCTTATTGAAGCTGATCACTTCAAGCACGTAAGTATAATTATTCAGTATTTGTGGGTGTTCTGTGATACCAACTCAAGTTATGTGCAACAGCACACTGATCATGGGACTGTTGCAGGAAACATAACGAGTATCTCGGATAATTAATCCGGGGTCCTCACATCCTCCCGAGCAAGCGATTCCGACTTCACCTTTGACGACCACCAACGAAGCCTCGCCGCAGCCGACGCCGTAAATCATGTCGGCCCATGCCAAATAGTTAACCCAAAGCGTCGAGGAGGAGGCAGCTCCGACTTCGACAGAGAGCTTCACTGGAGAAAGTTGCACACCTTGCATCGACGGAATCCGTGAGGCCACTGAAGAAAAAGTGTCATCGTTGCCAGCCTGTCCGCCCCGAGACACGCAGCTCCGACCTCACAACTTCACAGCGGGACACGGCACGGACTGTCGGTGACGAAGGACATGCCGCGACCCGGCTCCGCTCACCACCGTCATCGTTGCCACACAGCTCGCAACGCCACCATAGCACCCAAGACATCGCCGGCCGCTGCCAACCACGATGTTGTGTGAGTCCAACCCACGGGTGAGCACACAGGATCAACATCTTCAAGACGATGCCCTCAAGAAGGGATGCGACGAAGATCGACGCCGTCGTCCGACCCTGCACAAACAAGGTACAAATCTTCACCCGAAGAGGAGGTCCAGGACCGAGGAGAATCGAGGAGCTCCAAGACGACCCCTCAAGAGGGAGAGCGGCGTCCGCGGACGTCGCGTCGTCGGGCTTTCGCCCGGAGCACTCGAGCCTCTCCAACCCACGCAGCCGGATCAAGGCGGGGAAACCCGCGGCACCGCCGGCCTGCACACCCACTGAAACAAACACCTCATGTGCGACGGCGGCGCAGCCATCGCACAAGGCCTTCCACCCTCCCCTGACCCGTCGATCCCGCCGCTGCAGCTTGACTCCGCTCCGGCCATGGCGGCCACGGCGCCCCTGGCCGCACCAACCATGCCGGACTCAAGACCCGGGGCCGCCGCCCCGGCTTCCGCACCGCCACAGAGCATCATCAGCCCGCCTCGCGCCTCACCGGCCTCCTGCCTCCGCGCGTCCTCCGCCTCCGCTCGCCGTCGACGACCCCGGCCGCCGCCCTCACGGAGGTTACCTCGGGGTTCCAGTTGAATTCTAATGAGGGCGTTTACGTACTTAGAGAGAGCTGAACCAAACATTGGATAATTCTTTTTGTAGTTATGTACAACTCTTTCTGGACCATTGCTATTAAATCTTCTAGACAACACACTGCCTGCATTAAGCATCGGAGTTCAAAAGAAACCTCATTAATTCCTACCATGGCCAGAATAGAATATGATGTCTACATAAACGAAAACAAGATATAGGGAAAATATAGTTCTTTCTTTTGTTTGTGAGTGTCATCCTTGCTCAGGGGTCATGATAGGTGTCGTTCCAATTTTATAGAAGCAGAAGTTGAAAGTGGTTTTTGCAGCAATATAATAGTAATTGCCGCCAGTAGTTTTTGCAGCAGTTAGCCTTAGTGTGGCAGAGAGTGAGAGAGGGGCAGCAATGCGGTACCTGTACCGGTAGTTTTTGCAGCAGTTACCCTGACAGAAGGAACAGAAGACGCCGCTGCCTCGCTGTAAATCGCACTTGCCGAGCCACGCCTCGCAAGGTGCCCTGCAGCCTGTGAAACAAACACACGCAGAAATCAAGTCAGCAGGAAAATACAACCCATTGGTTTGAGTGCCGTCTAATCTGGATCGCAGAAAGATGGTGCTTGCAGTTTCAGCATCGCTAAGCATCATGTAGATTAGACGAACACAACAATTAAAATCATGCTGGAGAAAACACACACAATGTAAGAAAGGAAGAAAGAGATACCCTGGAGAGGGCGAGCCGGCAGGCCATGATGGACGGACAGGACGTACTGCTAGCCGAATCGCTCGAAATTTAGTTTCGTTGGCCGGCGATTTTTGGGTCTGCTTTTCTCTGTCTGTCTCGTATATTTGTTGTTAATCTCTACTAGACTGGATGCGTATCTCTACTCCGACTCTCCTACGAACACCTGCACGGCGCAGGGTTGCTAGTGTAGGAGTCGGATTGTAATCGGTCACAACATGGCAAGTGAACGAAACAAGGAATTTCAGTGGATAACTAACTTCCAGATCATTCCGTTCCAGAGTTGCCGGCGGCGAAGAAGAAGATTCACATGCGACGAAGATGTCCATTACGCGGCGACAGCAGAGTAGGACGAGCACCTGGTGATGACGGCGCCCGTGGCCGAGCTGCCTCCCGCCTGGATCACCGCCGACCGGCCGGCACCCGGATCTAGGCTGAGCCGAGCCGGTGCGCATTGATCCCAGCACGGGCATGCCGGCTGGCACATAAGCGGCGCTGCGCCGGGCGCCGGCGCTCTCCACCGGCTCGGCTCCGAGGGAGGGGATGCAGTGGGACCACAGAACCCGGGAACATACCCTAACCAACTATATTAAATTAAACGAACTCTTTTCCAATCAATGTCAAGCAAGTACACATGTGATTAAATTTAACTTTTTCACACGAACGTTTCTCTACTTGATAAATCTCACTTATTTTTTAGACAAAAGATACACTTTTGTATGTAAAAAAAACGCAACTCAAACATCATTGCTCAAACTTTTTATGAAAATAATATTTTAAGTAAAATTCGATTTTTTTAAAAAAATTGATGAAAATAAATAAATGTTTCATAAAATTGAAAATTTAGCTCTCGTAATAAATAAATATTGTGAAAAATTGAATAAAAATCAGGTTTTCGTAAAAGAAAACTATTAAATTTAGAAAATATTAAATTTTAAATTTTTCAGAAATTTACAATTTAGAAAATATATAATTTTACATATGTCATAAATTTTCAAATATTTTTTCCAATTAATATTTTTCCGAACACTAGGTTAATATTCATATTTTCAAAAGTTAAAATTTAAATATTATTTTAATAAATCTTAAAAACATTTCCAATTTTTTTCCAAATACAAGTTAAATAGTCATATTTAAAAATGTTATAGTTTTAATAAATATTAATATTTACTTTTTTAGAAATTTTAGATTTTTAGAAAAACTTAAATTTTACAATTTGTCATTCATTTTTGCAAATATTTTTCCAATTAAATATTTAAAAGTTTCCTAAATATTCCTATTAAATATTTAGTTTTTTTTTCATAAATTTTAGGTATTTATAAAAATTCAAATTTTAAAATTTTCTCATAAATTTTAATTTATTTGTATTTAACAAATCGGAGATATTTAGAAAATATATAAATTTACAACGTGTCATGTTTTTTCAATTCTTAACTATTCATATTTAAAAATGTCCAAATTCTAATAAATATTATTTTTTTTTCGGAAAGTTCACATATTTATAAAATATATTTTTTTCCAATTAAATATTTTCTTAAAATTTTCAAACTTTTATAATATTGAAGACATTTCTGAATTGAAATTGGTCAGATTTTTAAAATGTCTAGAAAAACAAAGTCAACAATTTTTATACAACTGTGTGCCTAATGACCATCACTCTAATATATAAATTAGTTTGCACGTTAAACGTCACTTAGCCATGCATGTTTGCACGAGAAAGTCAAAGAATTCTAATCGTATTAAATGCTCTTTATTGCTCAGCATGCATGCCCATCTGAAATGGCAGCATATTCCTCTTTATATACACATGTATTTTTATTTAACTTTTCCACCTCATTAACACTATTTTGTTTCCGAATCGCGAAGCCACGTTAGATTGCATTCTCGCTTGTCTCCATGTGGAAAAAATCCGCACCCTGTGTTGTACACCTTATTAAACAGATACGCCCTATGAACGGAGAGAGTAGTAATATTTTTTAGTTTCAAAAAAATCTATTTTCTTAACGAGAATAAGTATATATGGTATAATGGAGAGAGTAGTGATATTTTTGAGTTTAAAAAAATCTATTTTCTTAACGAGAATAAGTATATATGGTATATTTATTTATACAAAGTTTCGGCTGAAAAGAATTTATATGTCTGGCTACATAAAAATACTACCTCCGGTCCGAATTAAATGTCACAGAAAAAACTACTAGGCTAGTACAAAAACTACACAAGCTGGCGACAATCAATCCAAGGGAGTAACAAATTTGTGGATCTAAAAGTAGTAAAAACAGCTCATATTCCGTCATGAATTTATCTTTTTTGTGTAGCCTAAAATATAACGTATTTCGAAACAAAATTTGGTGTGTACTTAGGTCATATGTATATCTATGCATATAGTTTTTTTCCAAAAAAAACAACTTTCCGAGTTTTTATATAAAAGGCAATAATACCCAACTTTGAATTAACAAAGCTAAAAGTTTTAGGGACTGTCTATTCTACAGTCACCTGTGTTTAATTTCGCTCACACTCATTTTTTCGACCAGTAAAAATATGCCACGTATATGTTAGTTTTCGTTACGGACCCAAAAACGTGTGTGAATCAAACGAATCACAGCCAGAAACGAAACCGCGCATGACAATTTCCATACGCGCCCGAGCTGCAGACGGCCCGCCAATCTGGATATGGGCTGTCCAAGAAAAACCCAAATATGGGATTTGACCTAATAAGGCTTGTTACAAACGGAAAAAGCAAGACTGGGCTTTCCCCTTATGTCCCAAGCTCCAAAGAAAAGAAGAACGTAGCAGGTCGGACGCCTTCTTCTTTCTCCTCAATTCTTCTTTCTCCTCAATTATTCTTTCTCCTCAAGAAAGAAAAACATACCCATCTGCCCCGCAGATGAACCGAGAAAGCCATGAAAAAAGATGTGTGCTAATTTTGGATATTTTATAACTTGAGAACCAAAATCATGTTCAGTTAGAAAGCATGATCCTACTGGCATAACAATTTAACTGAATCATGTAAGTGCAACCAGTTTTAACACTGCTGAGGTAGATGGTTGTAAAGATTAGGTTCTACCTGCAGTCTACGCTAGCTTCGAACCGGTTATTGCACATTTACAGATTGGGACAAACAAGGGTGACCATACTTCAGAGTTCAAATAACAATTGACAAAGTAATGATCTAAAGCTGATGAGGATTGAAAACAATCAGTTCACAGAAACAAAACTGACGAAACCATTGACACCGAAACTCAAAAAATTAAGTGACAAAGTGAGAAAATATGAACTTGACCCTCCTCCTTTTTCCGGGCTTGGAACGGCTGTCAACTCAAGAATGTAGCCGGCGGAGTTAGCCACGAAACCCCACCTCAACAAATTAAAGAAAAATCAAACAAGAATGCGAAAAACAAATTCTTGAGTAATACAAGAGGCAAATAAATGACTGAATAATTTCAGAAATCAAATTTGATAGGACAAAAGAAGAAAAAATGTGACAAATTTCATATAACAAAACTCAAATAACACATTTCAGGAAAAAAACTAAGATGATCAAATGACACTACTAAGAATGACACATTAAGATGTTCAGAAAACAAAGAAAGACACAAATCAGAGAATGAAAACACAAAATTAAGAAGAAAATCAAGAAAGAGATTAATATGACACACTAAAAGGTTCATATGACACAATAAGAGTATGAGAGGACACAACAAAGACTACACAATAGACTAAAAACACACATCGAAGAATACACATTGAAGAGGTTCATAAGACACAAGAAGAAAATCAGATGACACAAGATGTCCAGACACATGGAAGACTAAACATTACAAAGGTTCATACGACGATCAGATGACACAAAATTTTTAGACACAATACACAATACACAAGACACAATACACGAGACACTAATAGGCTCATATGACAAGGACGATCCTCTATCCAGCATTCCAAGTTCCATTATGGGCTTACAAAGCTTCCATTTCGACTAGAAATGCTTCAAACCTGACAACAAATAGAAAATAAAATTATTATTGAACAAATAAAATAAACAATACGAGTTTTTCAAAAATGCTTACAAAATACTAATATTTCAAAAAAAAATATACCTATTGCTTGGAGATAGACATGCATCTTGGCAGAAATCAGAGAAAGTACTCTTCAGTGATTTAAGAGACTGTCGACAAATAAAACATAAAAAGCAATGTAAGTGAGTATGGAACATAACAAAGGAAAATTTGAAAAAAAAGCAAGCAGAAAATGAAATTTTAATAATGATAAAGAAAACATACCTATTTCCTAAAAAACCAAACAAAGCATCATCTAGTGCCCTATCTCTAGAGTGGATATCCGTGTCCTGAGCACGTATAAGACACACAACAGAAAATAAGATGATGTCAGACAAACTACTCAAACTGGAAGATTCAGAAAGAGCAACATATAACCCCTAGAAAAAAGCTCACATCAAAACCACTGAATAAACTGTTTCCTTCACTGTTATCAGCGTCAAAACGATCATCTCCATAGTCGGTAGACATCCGATGAAAGCTACACACAAAGCATGAGAATATTATCAACATGAAACAGATGCGGTTATGTATATGGTAGACTATTAACAACATAAACACATGCTCATGATAACCTCCAACAAAATAACATGGAGTGTGGAGGCAGTACATGCAAAACCATTTTGATAGCAGCATCGGCATTTGCTTCAAAGCATCCCCATCTACTGCCCTCAACACACACATAAATCACATAAAAAGGGTTTAACAAAACAAACAGCACTACCACCATATACAGAGGAAGACCATACAAAATATACTGACGAACCACATCATCCACCTATCTGCAACCAAGTATGAACACACAACACATCATCACTATCAAAAGCTTGGTTTACTCGTTTTTACTGCTGAACATCTAATTGAGATCATAAAAGGAACAAACATTCATGCTACTGCCACAACATCAAAGTAAGAAAACACTTCCAAACACAAATCAATCCCTACCACTCTAGAGATGGCAATATGGCATGAGCCCCATCGATTATTCCATCAACTCGAAAAAAAATAAAAGGCAAAATTGATAGACTGAGTCACGAGCACAATAACATACAGGAAATCGCTACTCACCACCGCCTCCCGCGACCTGAAACTCGCCTCTGCCAACAACTAAAAACTACATCAGAGTAGAGCGCGTCCGACCTGTTCAAAAAATTGCTCATAGAGAACTAAATCGACAAAAATAGGTACAACATGTGCACAAACATAACGCCGCCTCCGGCAACCTGAAGCTAACCTCCGCCCCCAAATCAGAACGAACAGAGAGGGGCGCCCCCGTATCAACAAAATTGCTCGCGGGAACAAGGAAACATGCAGAGATGAGAGAGAGAGTAAGAAGCATCGGGTGTAGAGCTGCGCGGATGGATACCTCCGTCGCCGGCGACCTCGCCGCTCCCCATCGCCAGTTCTCGCCATGACCGGCCGGGGCGGATTCAAACACCGAAGAGGAAAGTCTTCGCCTTGCTGTCTCCGTGTCTATCCCCCTTCGTCTGTTCTCCACCGAATGAGAAAGGCCACGCGGTGGAAAAAATAAACCCACCCGACACAAACAGATAACAAAAACAAATTACAAAAACAGGTCAATAAAGTACACGGGCCCAAGTCCAGAAAGAAAACCCACGAAAGCCCAAATCCCGCATACCTGGGTCGAACAACACGGCGTCGCAAACAAATACGGAGTAGCAGACTTGGGCTGGCAGCAATCGCATCGCGAGCGGTATCGTACGAATGAATCTCAAAGACAATCGTGGCCATAGAAAAACGAGTGTGACTGAAATGAAACACAGCTAGCTGTAGATTAGCAGATTCCAAGTTTTACAATGACACTTACATGATGCTGAAAGAACAACTTTACAGACAACAAAAACAAGCAAACAAAGATTGCACAATGAAGCACAGCTTGATCTTCAAGCCACGATCCTTCAACAAATTCAGTGCACAGGAGAAGAACGCCATGAAACAAGACACGCCACCGGACAAACCGCCTTCATCAGCCCCTATGCTTGTCGTCGTCGTCATGCCATTCGCCTCAACCTTCAGAGAAGACCCCCATTTTCTCATCTGACTCGTAGGCGCCGTACCATCAAAGGCAGAGCAGCTCACCCGAGAGTATGAAACGCAAACACGTCAAATTGCAGAAGACAGGACCCAACACGGACACCGGCGCACGCAAGCCTCCCACAGCCGCCGTCACCGGCACCGACCACGCTGCAAGACGTAAGCTTTAGGCCGAAATCACACAGAGAAGACATGGCAAAAGGATGGCCAGAACCGCCATGGCAGAGCTCAACCAGGTCACTATCTCCACGCATCCACCAGGATGTTGCCGACGCAGAGGGAAAAGGGCGTCGACCCATCGACGGGCAGACCACCTACGGAAGGTGAGCACAGCCAACAGGAGAATTACGACCAGACACCACTGCACCGCAAGAAACGCCGCCTCAAGCGAACCACACACCACACACAGAGCCACCACCTCTCCGCAGGGTCGGGCCCATAGTGGTTCCAGGTGGTGCGGCCCGCACAGGGCCCATGATTTTTAGGGGCCCTAATTTTTTTTATACATATATATATTTATATAGTAGGCCCATGTATCAGCTAAGCAGGCCCTCTGGCTCCTGGCACATCCGTCTCCCGCGTGTGGGCTTCTTTTTTCTTTTGCGAATTCTCCCTCGTGTGGGCTGGACCTATACGGCTGGCGTGCGATCGATCCTTTCCTCGTACGAGTACAGATCAATGAAAAAAATAGCACGCTATTTCCCGGTTAATAGCACGATATAGCGTATTTGGAGAGGCTACGCTATATTTCGCCTAAAGTTGACGCTACGGCGCTATTTTCGTCTTATACACTCGGAACCACACTAACGTGGTAACGTTATAGCTACGCTAACAAAAAGTATAGAAATAACGTTAGGTGATGATGATGGCGGGCAATCTGGTGGTTCTTCTAATTATTCTTAAGATGATGTAATGATTCTGATTAAAGTTTAAAATATTTATTTTTTAGTTTATTACTTTTTCAGGTTTTAAGCCTCATATTTGTATTCGTGCCATGGATATTTGAATATGGTTACTTGGTTATGCATGTATTGTTTCTGGAAAAAAATTTAGTGCTGAAATCCTTAATATTTGGGCTATTTTTTACAACTTTTTCATCACGCTATTTTATATGTAACTTCGCTATATCACGCTATATCTTGTATAGCTTCTGGAGAAGGGCCACGCTATTTTTGATAGCATGCTATTTTTTTTCCTTTGTACAGATTCCATCGATCGATTCTTGGCTAACGAAGTGAACACGGAACAGCTGAAAGCCACGCCGCCACGGACGGATTGGTCTCGATTCCCAGGCTCCCGCCCCCTCGCCGATGCTTCTCCCCTATTGACGGTGTTTGCGGCCAATCCCGGGTCCCACGCGGCCTCGCCGACGCACGTCACGCATCGAGCCACGCACAATCTGGTTTATTGTGTTGATTTTTCAAATTTTACTCGCATGATCCCATTGTTATTTAAATTTTATGTTATTTATCTCTTGTCAATAATATATGTTTGATTCATCATGGAAAAACATCAGTTCGATTCTCTCAGAAGCGTAAGAGAAAAGAAAAGGAACCAAATTTTATTAAATCTCAAAGAACACAAAAAGAATAATGATGTTCAAAGTTATATAGGTATGATTCTCGATAAAATTTCTTTCATATAAATTAAAATTATTTGTTAGTTCAATTTTTTGGTATAAGATAGGCCCCATTTTATATTTTCGCACAGGGCCCCGGATTTAGCCGGCCCGGCCCTGCCTCTCCGCATCCCGAGACGATGCCTCCAAGGAGAACGTGATGCTGGAGAGTCACTGCCGCCCGATCAGAATCTAGGGTTTTCATCCGAGTAGAGGGAAGGGGCGCAGAAATGGAACTATACCACATCGTATGGATCTGCGTTGGACGTGGTCATCGTCTTCAGATCTGGCGCCGGGGACGACGGGCACCCTCCCACGCCACGGCCATGAACCATTGCCTCCCTCATCGTCCACGCCGGCGATGAAGACTGCCTCCAGCACCAGCAAGTGCCCCCTGCCGCTAGGGCCGACGCCGCCCTCACCTCATGTCATGTGGCCGCCGCCTTAGATGCTGAAGCCCAGTGAAGCGAAGCAGCGAGATCTCCACCGCCACTGTCCTTGGTAGCCGATGCCAGCTTCCCGGCGGGGTGCCTCTGGCTGCGGCAAGGAAGAGAGGGGGTGGAGAAGGAGCGGGGCGGCTAGGGTCCACCCGAGTCGCCCCAGAGCGGAGCCGTGTGGGGGCCGAAGCGTTTTTTTTTTGTCCTTTTTGTAGACAGCGTAGTAGAGTTTTTTCTTACTTGGAGTAGTAGAGTTGGATTAGAGAGATACGTAACCGATGTGATCCACGTTGTTAAGCGTTGTTAAATACTCCGTGTCGACAACAAACACGGGCCAGAGAAAAAGCAGACCTAGAATCGCCGAGCACCAACGGAGACAGATTTCGATCGATTCTTTCCTTGACCTAAGTAGATCTCCAGCAGCAAGTCCTGTCCGCATCATGGCCTGCCGGCTCGCCTCCTCCAGGGTATCTCTTCCTTCCTTTCCTCCTGTGTGTGTTTTCTCCAGCATGATTTCAGTTCCTTTGTTCGTCCAATATTTCGTTAATGAGTCTGTTCCATCCAGTCCAGAAGAACGGAAAATATTTTTTGTTTTGTTTGAGGTAACACTAGCTTTTTGCCTATGTACTTGCATTTTTTTGCGGGGAAATTTGTGTACTTAGCTTGATGCATGGCGATGCTGCAAGGCTGTGCGTTTTAGATCAAATCTATGGGATACCAATTTCGAGCCGTGTTTCTTCCACGATCGCTGTCGCCGCTGTTGAATACGGCTATATTTTCCGGTCGTCTTAAATTTTTGTGTGTATTTCTGTCACAGGCTGCAAGGCATCTTGGATCGGCAACTGCGATTTACAGCGAGCTAGCGGCGGCTTCTGTGCCTTCTTTCAGGGCACCTGCTGCAAAAACTACAGGTGCAGGTATATATTGCTGCCCCCACATAAAAAGAATTAATCCTGTTTTTTCAATTGTATATGCATCATATCATATTCTGAGCCTTGTTGGTTGAGGTCTTGACTCTGATGCTTAATGCAGGCGGTGTGATTTCTAGAAGATTTAATAGCAATGGTCCACAGAAAGTGGTAGAAATCTTCGAAAAAAATAATCCATTGCGTTCTTCAGATCTCTCGAGTACGTAAAAGCCCTCGTCAGTATTGAATTCCAAACCCCGTCGCGTCCTTCGGTTATCTCTGCATACGTAAAAGACCTCATCAGTGGTGAGTTGCAAACTCCACAGAATCATTCAGCCCTCTCTGAGTACATAAGAGAAGTCGTCCGTCTTGAATGATGTGCAGTTTATTTTACAACTTGTTTTCTGCAGGAGGAACTACTTATTCAGCACAGATTCAGCAGATGACGACAAAGATTCAGCTGACGACGACACAGATTTAGCTGACGACCACACAGATTCATCTGATGACGACCACACAGATTCATCTGATGACGACCAAGATTCAGCCGACGACCACACAGATTCAGCTGACGACCACACAGATTCATCTGATGACGACAAAGATTCATGTGACGATGACACATACTCTTCATCTGAAGACAAACTTTGTGCATTTAATGGGGTGAACGACGTGTCCATGAATTCAACCACTAAATTCAGTGATGTGAAGGGAGTTGACGAAGCCAAAGCTGAGCTCGAGGACATAGTTCACTACCTAAGAAATCCCAAGGTGAGAGACATTATCATAATCAATTAACAAACCGTGCAGGCAGATGTTTCAATTCAACTCTTTTTTTTTCTTGATGTCCATGGGGATGTTAACCTGGCATGCTTACTTTGCAGCATTTCACGCGTCTTGGTGGCAAGCTTCCAAAGGGTGTTCTGCTTGCTGGCCCACCGGGCACAGGCAAGACCATGTTGGCAAGGGCTGTGGCTGAGGAAGCCGGTGTCCCATTCTTAGCGCGCAGCGGCAGCGAGTTCGAGGAAAAGTATGTGGGCGTTGGGGCTCAAAGAGTGAGGGAGCTCTTCAATGAAGCAAAGGAGAGATCCCCCTGCATAATATTCATCGATGAGGTTGATGCCATTGCTGGCCGTAGAAACTCAGAAGATGCAACGTGGACGAGGCAGACTCTGAACCAGCTGCTTTCTGAGATGGATGGCTTCAAGCAGAATGATGGGATCATCGTTCTCGCGGCGACCAACTTAGCCGAGTCGCTAGATAATGCCATTGTTAGACCTGGTCGTTTTGACCGTCATATTCAGGTTCCTAACCCAGATGTTGAGGGTCGGCGGCAGATCCTGGAGGCTTGTATGTCAAGGGTAAATACTATGTCGAGAAAGAGAAGGCAGCCACTTCTTATTCTTCAAATGCAAGACTTTAACCTTTATCTATGATATGATTCCTTTTTTCAGGTCAAATCCCAGGGTTTGGATGTGATGACCCTTGCGAGGGGGACACCAGGATTTTCAGGTGCAGAACTTACAAACTTGGTGAACGTTGCTGCTGTGAAGGCTGCCAAGGATGGGGCAGAAGCTGTTATGATGGATCACGTTGAATACGCCAAGGACAAGATCATGATGGGCAGCGAGCGCAAATCGGCAGTGATACCAAATAAATGCAGGAAGATGACAGCATACCACGAGGGAGGGAGGGCACTTGTTGCTATCCACACGGATGGTGCTCGCCCTATCCACAAGGCCACAATTATTCCGAGGGGAAGCACTCTTGGCATGGTGATGCAGCTGCCAGAGGAAGAAGATGTGTATACTGTCTCAAAAAAGAAGATGCTGGCGAAATTGGATATCCTAATGGGAGGCAGGGTGGCCGAGGAGATTATATTTGGAGCGGACGAGGTGACACATGGTGCCTTGTCTGATCTAAGCGAGGCAACTCAGTTGGCAACCGACATGGTCACCAAGTATGGTATGAGCCAGCTGGTTGGCCTAGTTTCCTATGGTGGTGGTGGTGCAGGTGTGAAGAAGGCGACCCTGAGCTGGCAAACGGCAGCCCTGGTCGATGACGAAGTGAAAGATTTACTTGACAAGGCTTACAAGAACGCGAAAAAGATTGTCACGGCGCATAGTAAGGAGCTTCATGTGCTAGCGGATGCGCTCCTTGAGCATGGAACTCTCACTGGAGATCAGATCAGACAGTTAGTTAGTTCACAAAGTAAATAAATGGTTCTAGCTCAGGAAACACCTTCGTTCTAAGATTAATGGTTCTAGCTCAGGAAACACCTTCGTTCTAAGAATTTTCTTCTTTTGTAAACTAGTTGACATGCACGTCTTGGTAATATATTTTGTTCCAAAAGCAAATTATATGCCTAATAGTGAAAACACTAATTAACCATCGATGTCTTAAAGAGTCTCATGTCTTATGAATTATGATGGTACTTCAACAAAGACGATTTACACCTTCTATATCATACAAGTTTCATGCGTCATCTTGTATCCAAATAAATAATAAAGTTACGATCCGGAACACATACTGACATGTTCTCATATGTAATTTGATATGAATTTAATAGCATGCATTTGATATGAATTTAATTGATGTGTATGTATCTTCTGTGACCTGTAAATGAATATATTTGATTTGGTAACTTTGGGAAACAAAATGTGATGAACAACAAAACTAAAAGTTAGAATTTAATAGTCACTAACGATAATCAAGTGTCACCCCTGGAAGACTGAGGAAGGGGGCGAGGTTCTCTGCTTCCAATTCTTGGTCGGATTGACTTCTTCTCCTTTGTCAGCGCCATGTTGAAATTGTACTAGGGCTCTACTTTTTTTTTTGGTTTTGCTAATTCTCAATCGATTCATCCACCATCAAAAAACGCGTCGCGATTTGTGCAAATGTTAGGTCATCATCTTTCGCGACGGCGGCGGAGGCGAGGAGCAACTTAACTAGGGGGTGCAAGGTCGCCGGAGTCATAGGTGAGCTTAGAGGGATGGTCGGGGTGGCGACAAACCGGCGGAGGAGGAGCTCGGGGCAGGGCGGGGCGGAGACGCGTCGCGGCAACGCGCCGGCCGCGGGCGGGGATGACGGCGGTTAGGCCGACAGTGGCTGCGGGGGGAGGCGCGCTCGCCGGGGACGGAGAAGAACGTCATGACGTCATCCGACTGAGAACTAGTTTAGTTTTCAGTCGAGTGAGCACTAGGCGGACCCTTTTTTTTCAGGTAATAGGTGTCTCATTTTAAAAATATCGATCAAGTTACAAGACACTTAAATACCGACCTTACAAAACTAAAAAGACGGATAAACCTATGTGGCAAATCAGCGCATATCTCTCCTTCGGCACAACGGTCACCAAATAGAAGAGAGACATATCACCTCTTCACACGAAATCGACGCGGCTCCATTGCTGATCAACATCTTTTCGGACCTCCAAAGCAGTTTGTCGTTACTGTCAAAATAATCAGTCCGGAGCAGCACGACCTCGGACACACCATCGAATTTTAGAACTGACACCCCTGCACGACAACGTCAGAGTAGGGAACCAGAACAATCAGCCTCCAACCGTGAACCAACAGAAAGTGCACCATCTTTTAGCTGTCACTACCACATGCAACCGTATGGACGTCATACGTACTTCTGGATAAAACATCACTGCTCCACCTGGGCGTCGGAGACTCGAAGCAAAGGGGACAAAACAGGAGGAAAAACCCATCTGATAGAATCGTCACCACCACCTCGCCGACACCATCCATGAACTCTTTCAGATCGGTAAACACACGATGCCACCAACTTCAAGACGCCGCCATGAAAGACAACATCGGTGTTGGCGTGAAGTTGAGGCAGTGCCCCCACCATCCCAGCAATGTACTATGCCAAAACTATCGTAACCCTAACTAACAGGACTCTACCTACTCATATACATTACCAAAGGCGTTCGTAGTAGAGTTGATTAGAGATACGTAACCGATGTGATCCATGCTGTTAAATACTGCGTGGCGAGAGATGAACGACCGCTGTTAAAAAAACGAGCCAGAGAAAAAGCAGACCTAGAATCGCCGAGCAGCAACGAAGACAGATTTCGAACGATTTTTTCCTTGAGCTGCTCTCCAGCAGCAAGTCCCGTCCGTCCATCATGGCCTGCCGGCTCGCCCTCTCCAGGGTATTCCTTTCTTTCTTACCTTGTGTGTTTTCTCCAGCATGATTGTAGTTGATCTGTTCGTCGAATATTAGGTTAATGAGTCTGTTCCATCCAGTCCAGAAGAACAACAGAAAAGATTTTTTGTTTTGTTTGAGGGAACACTAGCTTTTTTGTTTATGTACTTGCCTTGATGCTTGGTGATGCTGCAAGGCACTAACTTTGTGCGTTTTAGATCAAATTTATGGGATGCCGATTTCGAGCCGTGTTTCTTCCACGATTGCTGTCGCCGCTGTTGAATACGGCTATATTTTCCGGTCGTCTGTAATTTTTGTGGGTATTTCTGTCACAGGCTGCAAGGCATCTTGGATCGGCAAATGCGATTTACAGCGAGCTATCGGCGGCTTCTGTGCCTTCTTCCAGGGCACCTGCTGCAAAAACTACTGGTGCAGGTATATATTGCCTACCGGAATTAGCAATTGATAAAAAAGAAAGGATCCCCCTGTTTTCGATTATGTAAGCATCATGTTATATTCTGGGCCTTGTTGGCTGAGGTCTTGAACTCTGATGCTTAATGCAGGCGGCGTGATTTGCAGAAGATTTAATAGCAATGGTCCACAGAAAGTGGTGGAAAACTTCGAAAAAAAATAGTCCACTACATTCTTCAGATTTCTCTGAGTACGTGAAAGCCCTCGTCAGTATTGAATTCCAAACTCCGACGCGTCCTTCGGTTATCTCTGCATTCGTAAAAGACCTCATCAGTGGTGAGTTGCAAACTCCACAGAATCATTCAGCCCTCTCTGACTACATAAGAGAAGTCGTCCGTCTTGAATTGCAAGCTCGAGGTAACCACCGTTTGCTTTCACATGTTTCTTTTGAACCGTTGTTTTTCCCCATACAAAAATGAGGTGCAGTTTATTTTACAACTTGTTTTCTGCATGAGGAACTGCTAATTCAGCCACAGATTCATCTGACGACAACACAGATTCAGCTGACGACGACACAGATTCAGCTGGCGACGACACAGATTCAGCTGGCGACGACACAGATTCAGCTGACGACCACACAGATTCAGCTGGCGACGACACAAATTCAGCTGATGACGACACAGATTCAGCTGGCGACGACACAGATTCAACTGACGACAACAAAGATTCAGCTGGCGACAACACAGGTTCATCTACAGACAAACTTGGTGCATTTAACGCGGTGAACGACGTGTCCATGAATTCAACCACGAAATTCAGTGATGTCAAGGGAGTTGACGAAGCCAAAGCTGAGCTCGAGGACATAGTTCACTACCTAAGAAATCCCAAGGTGAGAGACATTACCATCATCAATTAACAAACATGCTTGCGGGCGGGTGTTTTGATTCAGCACTACTTTCATTTTCTTCATGCTGATCAAGTTACTAACCTAGCGTGCTTAATCTGCAGCGCTTCACACACCTTGGTGGCAAGCTTACCAAGGGTGTTTTGCTTCTGGGCCCACCTGGCACAGGGAAGACCATGTTGGCAAGGGCTGTTGCAGGTGAAGCCGGTGTCCCCTTTTTTACGACCAGCGGCAGTGAATTCGAGGAGCTTTGGGTCGGTGTTGGGGCTAAAAGAGTGAGGGAGCTCTTCAGTGTAGCAAGGAAGCGAGCCCCTTGCATAATATTCATCGATGAGATTGAAGCCATTGCTGGGCGCAGGAATGAAGATGCAAAGTCGGGGAGGGAGACGCTGAACCAGCTGCTTGTTGACATGGATGGCTTCAAGCAGAATGATGGGATCATCGTTCTCGCAGCAACCAACTTCCCCCAGTCGCTAGATAAAGCTGTTGTTAGACCTGGGCGTTTTGACCGTCATGTTCTGGTTCCTAATCCAGATGTTGAGGGCCGGCGCCAGATCCTGGAGGCTTGTGTGTCAAAGGTACATACCCTCTCCAGAAAGATAAGGCGCCTTCATAGTCTTCAACTCTTCAATGCAAGACATTTGGCCTTTATCTATGTATTTTTGCAGGTCAAAGCCAAGGGTGTGGATGTGATGACCATTGCTAGGGGACACCAGGATTCTCAGGTGCAGACCTTACAAACTTGGTGAATGTTGGGGGGTTACTCCCGGGTAGGGTAATGATGAGGTAAAGACATGTAAGGTAAAGGTAGTAAGCTGTCCGAGGTAGCGATTGAGCAAGGACGCAGGAGGCGTCATCCGACGTAAGGTGTACGTCCGAGGTATATTCTCCGAGGTATATCCTCCGAGGTATCAACCTCGGGGCAGTCAGCTAGCTACCACAGGAATAAGGTATTCTCTACCGAGGTATAGGATCCGGAGTGTTATCCGAGGTTGGCAGCAAGGATCGAGGCATGTCAGAGAGGTCACGGGCGCCGCAGAGCTCGTAGCCCGAGGCTTCAGAGGACGGCGAGGTCCGTCCACGGGTTTCCCGGAAGCTCGGGGGCCTAGGAGCTGACTCGGCTATTTCGGGAAAGGTCTACAGGCTAGACCTCGGCAGGCTACTGAAGTATGACCGGAAGAGGAAAGCTAGGCCTGGCTGGCCTGACAGTCCGGCCGTTGAGCTGGCAGGAGGCAGAGGCTTGTCTTCTACCTTTTGGCCATGCCATTGTCAGTTGTAGGCAGGGGTAAAAATGTACTTCGGCCTGTGTATATATGCGGCATCTCTACCTCCAGGGAGGAGGACGGCGAAAACCCTAGCTCATTTCCCCCTTCATAGTTTCATCTTCTATCTAGAGCTCTCACTTGAGCAGCATCATACAGCTCGAGGAGCACCTTGTACCTGAGAACTACACTGATATATTGAGAGAGGAAAGGCAGGAGTAGGGGTTTTACTTCCTCACGAAGGCCCCGAACCTGGGTACATCGTGGTGTCTTTTGTGTTCTTGGCTTTCTTGGCTTCTTGTTCATGTTCTTGTGGTTTCTTGCATGTTCTTGCTTGTGCACGTCTTGAGTGCATAAACCCTCCCCGGATTCCCCCAACGACCATTCGGCCCCAACTAAGCCATACCCATGGCATCTGCCGTGATCCCACCACGACAGTTGGCGCCCACCGTGGGGCAGATTGAGGCGTTGGGTGGAGTTTCCATCCGGACGGGCTCCTCTGAGTGTGTTCTTTCTGGCCTTGTTGCCAAGATCGGCGAGTTCGCCTTTGTGAGTGACAATGCGGGGTGCTTCGCCGGCAAGCCTTTCCCCACCAATGGTTTCCTCATGATGCTCGGCAGTTTCCCCACATACGTTGCTGTCGAGGTGGTTCGCGAGTACCCGGAGCAGGTGCTCGTGGACGACGAAACTCCACTCCTGGCGGCTTTGGGCCAACGTGTTACTCGCCCTCCGAGGTGTGTGGAGGTGATGGTGGCTGGTACCAGCCTGCAGCTAGCAAGGCGGATGCTGGCAAAGTCGCGCTAGCCGAGGTGGAGGCGACGCCAACGCGCTGCCTGAGAAATCAGGTCGGGCGGCGAAGTTTCCGTACGAGAAACCTAGTCAGAATGAGCAGTTGGGCATGCCAAGGGAAGAATTTCCCTTAGAATCTATCGTTGATAGGTTAGCTCGGCCACTCGCAGTAGAGGCAAGTGTGGAGCATACGGTGGCCGGGTTAGAGGCAGAGCGCCAGAGAGTGATGAGAGAAGCTCGGTTGCTGGCCGAGGCTAAGCAGCAGTTCGATATGGAGCAGAAGGAGTACAATGCTGCACATGGTATAGAGGATGGTTTTACTCCGGTTGTGCGGCGTAAGAAAGCTGCTCTGTTCAACCGAGGCAAGGACCTCTATGAGGAGATGGTTAGGGCTGCAGTCTCGGGCTCGAGTAAGGCAACAAGTAGCAGGTCGGCTACTGGTAGGCCGGTGTATAGTTCACCAGCTAAGAACCTTAGAGCAGCCGAAGCAGTAAGGGCCGGGCTATCGGAGTTGACCGGAGATGCATGGCGTGAGCAGCAGAAGCGGCTCAATGAGTTAGTGCATGTGGCCAGCAAGCAAAATGAAGCCCTCCGCAAGGCCGGGCTTGGCGGTTCGCAGGCGGTCCATTCGATTAGGCCAGTTAGCCAGGGTCCAAGGGGCAAGCCTCGTCTCCACACGTCGGAGGAGCCGATCGTGCCCGGAGTGTCACTTCAGGTCGGAACAAGGAGATGCAGCTGCAAGTGTACGATCCGGTGTTAGCTGGAAAGCAAAAGGTCGGCGACGCTAGCCGAGCCAATGGAGACCCCGGCCCAGGTGATGCAAGCCGAGCTAAAGGCCGTTCAGCTCAGGGAAATCAGAACGGTGGGCAAGCAGCGTCGGCTGGCCGAGGTAAACCACCTCAGCCCCCGAGGCATCAGCAGCAACCCCGGCCGCAGGAGCAGTATCAGCAAGAGCCGGAGTATGTTCCGCAGCCGAAGAGCGTCGGTCGAGGTGGCGACCGATATGATGATGGAAATTCAGCCATGGAGCGGGCTGGATTCTATAGAGTGGATGGTGCATTGGGAGAGCGTATCGGAGCTCGGACGTTGCCTACAGGTGACGCGCGATACAAGCTAGATCGGATTTACATGTCCGAGAGTTGGAAGAGGAAGGCCCTCCTGGTCCGGCGTGTTTTGGACCTCGGATCATGAAGGAACCACCTCCACCAGTGTCTCAGTTTCAGTTGGGTCGGAGTACCAGGCCGTACAATGGGAGCACCAAGCCGCAAGATTGGCTAGCTGATTATGTTTCAGCAGTATACATTGCGGGGGGCAATCGCCGATGGGCGGTCCGGTATCTCCCGCACATGTTGGAAGGTCCTGCTCGGATCTGGCTGAACAATTTGCCGGAGAATAGCATCAATTGCTGGCTGGATTTAGAGGAGGCATTCAATAGCAACTTCGCCAGCACTTACAAGAGGCCAAACCGACCTCAGCTTTTGCAGGCGTGCAAGCAGGAGGACAATGAGACTGACCGAGAATTCTTGACTCGGTGGAGCAATGTTCGGAACTCCTGTGAGGAGTTATCGAAGCACAGGCTATAGCGTGGTTTGCTGATGGATGTCGGTATGGTAGCATGTTGTGGCAGAGGCTCCAGAGAGATATGCCAAAGACTCTGGCCGAGACGATTCGGATAGCTGATTCCTATGCCCTTGGCGATCCGATGCAGCCTCTGATGGATGGGAATGCCCGGAACAGGAGGAATCCGATGAACAATCGCAACAACGGACCGAGGTTTGATAACCGTCAAGAGTTCGGGCAAAAGAGGAGAGAACCAGATTTCCAAGTCAATGCTGTAAACCCAAGTCAGTCCGGACCTGGAGGCGCCCAGAAACCGAAGACTGAGGGTCAGGCGTGGACTCCGAACCAGAACCAGAATCAGGGAGGTGGTGCGAAGCAGTGGCAGGAGGCCGGACCACCTGTGACTTACGAGTCATTGGTGAATGGGCCATGTATCTATCATGGCAGGAATGGCAAAACACCCAACCATACCACTCTGCAGTGTAGTTTTCATCACCGAACCGCTGCAGAAGGGGCGAAAGCTGGGACAAACCGGAGTGGGCCACCGAACCAATGGCGTAGACCTCAATATCCGAACGCGCAGCAGCAGCATAAGCCGACCATAGCGGCGCAGAATCAGAGCTTAACCGGAGCAAATTCAACCCCGGTGCATGCGGCCCAAAACCAGAAGATGGTGCAGGCGAAACCGGTGAATGCAGTGAGTGCCCAGGGCAACAACAACAACGGTGGTGCCGGCCAAAGCCAAACGTGGTCCTTTGAGAATCAGAGGTATGAGAACCCCGGTAATGATTATAGGGAAGTACATCAGAGTTACGTGGTGTTTGTGACTGAGTCAACTGATAAGAAGAGTATGCTGAGGCGTGCCAAGGAGGTGAATGCAGTAACTCCAGCAGTGGTGAAATACATGAATTGGTCCGAGCAAGAGATCACTTGGAGCAGGCAAGATACACCTCGGATCATGCCGAGCCCTGGAAACTATGCACTGGTGGTGGATCCGACGTTCTGTGGGCCGACCAACAATGTGAGATTCACCCGAGTCTTGGTGGACAATGGGAGTGCCATAAATATCATGTACCGAGACACAATGGTCAAGCTGGGATACTCACCGAACCAGTTGCAGCCTAGCAGCTGTACATTTCACGGTATTGTGCCCGGGGTCTCTTGTGCACCTATGGGAAAGATTTGGGTCGACGTGGGTTTTGGTACCCGAGATAACAGCCGAGTTGAAAGTCTTGAGTTCGAGGTTGTGGACTTGCAGAGCCCTTACCATGCCTTGCTGGGAAGGCCAGCCTTGGCCAAGTTCATGATCTCCACTCATGTGGCCTACCTAAAGATGAAAATGCCGGGGCCCAAGGGAATAATAACCATTTCAGGTGACTACAAGAAGGCTATGCAATGTGCCTCGGCGGGATCAGTTTAGCCGAGTCCTTGGTGATCGCGGCGGAGAAGAAGCAACTTCAGAAGGTGGTGGCAATGGCGCAGTCTACTCAGCTCGGCATGTCCGGACTAATTACTCCGGACATGAGCGCTTCATTCGAGGTGCCCAAGGAGACCAAGAAAATCCCGCTGGACTCGGAGAACCCGGAGCGTTTCGCCATCATTGGTGCTGGCATGGACGAGAAATAGGAAAGCGCGCTCTGTCACTTCCTCCGTGAGAATCGGGACATTTTTGCATGGTCGGCTAAAGACCTGCCAGGTGTTCCGAGGGAGTTGGCAGAGCACTCTTTGTTTGTTCGGCCAGAGGTGAAACCAGTGCGTCAACCGACGCGGCGGCTCTCAGATGACCGAAGAAAGGTGGTACTCGAAGAATTGGCGAAGTTACTGGCTGCAGGCTTCATCATGGAAGTGCTGCATCCGGACTGGATATCTAATCCAGTCCTCGTGGAGAAAAAGAAGGACGAACCGGCGATAGTCAAGGTGTGGCGCATGTGCATTGACTTCACCAACCTGAACAAGGCGTGCCCGAAGGATCCCTTTCCTTTACCTCGGATTGATCAAGTGATCGATTCTACGGCTGGATGTGAGCTGTTGTCTTTTATTGATGCATATTCTGGTTTTCACCAGATCCCACTGAACACTGATGATCAAATAAAGACTGCCTTTATTACCCCGTACGGGGCGTATTGCTATCGTGTCATGTGTTTCGGTTTGAGAAATGCCGGGGCAACTTATCAAAGGTGTATGCAGAAGTGCTTACACTCTCAAATGGGCAAGAATGTGCAAGTGTATGTCGATGACATTGTTATCAAAACTAAAAAGAAGCATACTCTCATCGAAGACCTCGAAGAGACATTTGCAAACTTAAGAAAGTATCGGTTGAAACTTAACCCGGACAAGTGCACCTTTGGTGTCCCGGCTGGAAAATTGCTCGGTTTCCTCGTATCAAGCCGAGGTATAGAGGTTAACCCGGCTAAGATCCGAGCGATCGAAAGAATGAAGTTGCCGAACTGTTTAAAAGATGTGCAGAAGTTCACGGGATGCCTTGCATCTTTAAGTCGGTTTGTAAGTCGGCTAGGAGAAAAAGCCTTACCATTGTATCAACTTATGAAGAAAAGTACCAGTTTCACTTGGACCCCGCAGGCGGACGCGGCGTTCAATGAGCTGAAGAAGATGTTGTCCACTGCTCCGGTGTTGGCGTCCCCTTTGCAGAATGAACCGATGTTGATATACATTGCGGCTACAAACCGGGTCGTGAGTGTTGCAGTGGTGGTGGAGCGAGACGAAGGAGGCAAATCGGTGCAGAGACCAATCTACTACCTGAGCGAGGTGATATCCACGTCGAAGCAAAACTACCCCCACTACCAGAAGATGACGTACGGAGTATACCTGGCGGTTAAGAAACTGAAGCATTACTTCCAAGAGCATCCCATGACGGTGGTATGTGATGCTCCAATCTCGGAGATCATCGGATGCAAGGACGCAACTGGGCGAGTTGCCAAATGGGCGATCGAGGTATCTCCATATACTCCGCATTATGAAAGGCGAGATGCAATCAAGTCGCAGGCGCTACCGGACTTTTTATGCGATTGGGCCGAGATGCAATATGAGCCGCCCTTGCCGGACTATAATTATTGGAAGATGCACTTTGATGGGTCCAAGACCAAGGTCGGATTAGGTGCCGGCATAGTCCTAACCTCGCCGAAGCAAGACCAGTTGAAGTATGTGCTGCAAATCCATTTCTCGGCGTCGAACAACGTGGCGGAGTATGAGGCCCTGATCCATGGGCTCAAGGTGGCAAAGGAGATAGGTGTCCGGCGTATAGAATGCTTCGGCGATTCAGCTTTGGTGGTGCATCAATCCACCGGCACTTGGGATGCATTGGATGCGAACATGGAGTTGTATCGGTTTCATGTGCAAAAGGTGTCTGGGTTCTTCGAAGGATGTGAGTACAAGCACATACCTCGGGGGAGAATGAAGCCGCCGACGTATTGTCAAGCTCGGTTCATCCAAAGAACCGGTGCCACCGGGGATAGCGCTGAACCATTTGAGAACTCCTTCAATCAAGCCTCTCCTGACTCCGAGTCAATTTTCTTACCGCCAAGTTCGGAGTCTGAGCCTATTCCTATGGAGGTAGACGTCGGATGCGTTTGGCCGGACTCGGGGACTGCTTCGCAGTATCCGAGGACTGATGGAGCTTTTCCTATGGAGTAGATGATGGGAACTTCGGGTCTGACCCGGGGACTTCGCACCAACACTCGGGGACTGGCCGAGCAATGGTGGAGGAAATCATGAAGGAGATCATGGCGACCGAACCAATGGAGATAGATGAGAGGCTTTTTCCTCTGCATCCAGTGCCGGAATGGGCGGAGCAGATCATGAACTTCATAGCCGATGGAAGTTTGCCAAGTGATACAACCGAGGCAAGGAGAATCCAGAGGAGAGCTAAGGGATACACCATCATCAACAAGGAGCTATACAAGAGAAGTGTGACCGAGGTGTTGCAGGATGTGTCGAACCAGCTGAAGGCAAGGAGATGCTTTTAGAGATCCACCAAGGAGAATGTGGACATCATTGCAGCACAAGAGCTCTGGTGGCCAAGGTGTTCCGGCACGGGTTCTATTGGCCCACCGCCAATGCCGATGCAGAAGATATAGTTCGGAAATGTGAAGGGTGCCAAAGGTTCGCCAAGCAGCAGCACATGCCAGCTTCGGCGCTCAAGACCATTCCTATCACGTGGCCCTTTGCAGTTTGGTGTCTGGACATGGTGGGAGAATTCAAGCCAGCCCGAGGCAATATGACTCACATACTGGTGATGGTGGACAAATTCACTAAGTGGATCGAGGTGAAGCCAATCCGAAAGGTGGATGGTCATACGGCAGTGACCTTTTTGAAGGAAATAATCCTGAGATATGGATATCCTCATAGTATCATTACAGACAACGGCACGAACTTTGCTGTCGGAGAGTTTGCTCGGTTCTGCATGAGTAAGGGAATTCGACTTGATGTAGCCTCGGTGGCTCATCCACAGGCTAATGGGCAAGTAGAAAGGTCAAATGCATTGGTATTGGCCGGAATCAAAGCTCGGCTATAGAACCACTGTTGAAAACACCGGGGTGTTGGATCGATGAGATACCAGCAGTTCTGTGGGGTCTAAGGACCACACCGAACAGATCAACTGGCTATACGCCATTTTTCATGGTCTATGGGGCCGAGGCAATGCTGCCAACCGACATTGAATATGATGCGCCCAGAGTGGCAATGTACACAGAAGCCGAGGCTAAAGAAGCTCGGGAAGATGCTGTAGATTTGCTTGAGGAAGCAAGAGAATTGGCCTTATCTCGGTCAGCAATATATCAGCAGGGTCTCCGACGCTATCAAAGCCGGCATGTAAAACCCCGAAAGTTTAATGAAGGAGACCTAGTGCTGAGGCTTGTGCAGCGCAGTAAAGGCCGGCACAAGTTGTCACCTCCATGGGAGGGACCGTACATTGTGAGCCGAGCTCTGCACAATGATTCATACTATCTTATAGATGCACAGGAACCAAGGGGAGATGGGCTGGATAGACCCGATTTGGAGCTTCAGCGTCCATGGAATGTAGCTCTACTCCGACCCTTCTACTGTTGAAGGAAGTAATGTATGTACCTCGGCTGATCTTTAAATAAAAACTTCGGCACCTCGAGAGTGAGCTCGGGGACTGCCTCGCTCTTATGATTGCATGTTTCTTTTTTGTACTCTTTCTTCGTTCGTATGCCGACTATTTTGAACCTCGTCTCAAACTTCAAGTACTGTATGCTATGTAACTAATCTTGTGACTCGACTGACGAACGCCAGCATGGCAGTCAAGAGCAAAGACGAAAGAACATGGGAAACATGAAAATGAACTCGGGGACTCGGTCCAAAAAGACAGTTCGGCATATGTCGTTTACTAACCCCTGTTTTTACTTCTTTTTTATGTCGGATGACTTTGAAACATACCTCGGAATTTACCAAGTACTGTATGCTATGAACAACAATCTTGTGACTCGACTGTCGAACGCCAGAATGGCAGACAAGAGCAAAGAATGCCAAATATAGTAAACACGAAAGTAAACTCGAGCAATCATTCAAAAGGATTCGACATAAAGCTTAGAAAAGCATGGTTCGAATGAGCATAATAGTAATAGAGGTAGCAAAGGAACTACTTAAGTTTGATTACATCTGCGTCCCGGCATACCGGGGATTTAATGAAGTTTTTTGGCCAAGCATAAGTTCAGGTCGAGGCATCAGGAATTACGTCGGCAGCAGCCGATGCAGCAGGGATTTCGTCCGGAGCCGAGGTAGCCTGGGAAGTGCTGGCAACGTCGGCAGTAACCTCGGCATCAGGTTGTGGAGAAGCCTCGGTTTCTGCTTCGCGGGTTTCACCCGTCACCTTGCTCGGCCTCGACGTCGGATTCTGTTTCGTATTCCTCGTCTTCTGGCTCGTAATCCTCGGCGTCGGAGTAGGTGTCTCCTTCGCTCAAGTTCTTGTGTTGGCATATCCAGCGAAGAAGGCAGCCATCTTTTCGCGGCGCTTGATGAGAATTGGGTCCGAGGACCAGGGCGAGCCTCGGCGAAGAGTGTCCATCTTTTCGAGGTCGATCTTCTCGCACCAAGTCATGATGAATTTGAGAGCGGCATCAGCTCCAGCGCGAGCTGAAGATGAACGCCACTCTCGGAGTCTTTGTTCGGCTTCACGAAGCTTGGCGGCGAGCTCGGGCGTAGTTTGGGAGCGTCGGCAAGAGGCCATAAGGCTCGGAAAGCAGACAGACCTGCGTCGAGGAGTTCGGACCCAATGGTTTTCAAGGGATGGATCCGAGCTTGATGGCCACGATGTGGTCCTCAACGGTCCAGACGGGGTTCGTCTCGTTACGCCTCTCCTGTGCCGAGCAGTGATATTGCGGGCCGAGACTTGGGTGTAGGTGAAGTGCTCTGCAGAAGGATAGCCTGTTAATAATGAAAGAAACAGTTCGGCAAAGAGCCAGTAATGTTGAGGACAAAGCAAGGCTAAGGGGGGCAAGAAGCTTACTGTCCATTTCTTGGTTGATATGTTGCAGCGTCGGGAGGAGCTGGTTAACCGAAGCTTGAAGGGCTTCATAAGCCTCGGTGGCCGAGGTGGCGCGGGTCTCGGCTAACTGGAGCGCATTCTCGTGATCCTTGGCGGCATCCTCCCGAAGTTTCTTCTCTGTTTCGACAACACTGGCCTTTTCCGCCTGCAGCTGCTCTTTTTCAGACGTCCGCAGCTCAGTGATGCGCTTGAGCTCCTTTACCAGACGAGCTACTTCGGCTTTCTCTTGTTGTAGCTTCTCGTCCAAAGAGTTCTTTTCTGCAAGGACGGCCTTGTGCTCGTCGTGGAGTTTCTTGTGGTCAAACAAGAGGGTATGAAAGATATCCGTGCGGACGTTCATAGCATTCTGCAAGGAAGAAAAATATAGCTCGGTTAGAAAGGCTATACCTCGACAAGAGTCTCGGGGACTCGGAGTCAATCATTGGGAAAATGTTGCCGGGGTATGCCTCGACAGGAGTCTCGGGGACTCGTACCCGAGGTGCATGCTAAAGTGAGATAAAATGGATTGGATACGTCGGATGAAAATGGAGAGTTAAGATTCAAGCCAAACAATTTTAACTCCGGCGGAGCGTCAATAGTTTACCTCGAATCTCGGGGACTGGAGATGGTGGATATTAGAGGAGATACTGCATGAAAGTAAAGAAAGTGGAACTTACGTTGACAGCTCGAGTAGCAAGCAAAGCAGAAGTTTGCATTTCAAGCATGCGTCGGGCGCAGGCGCTGCTCCCGCAGGATGCTCGTCCCCTTGGGCGGTCAAGGAGGCAGAAGAGACCTCGTCCATGTCTGCAGAATTCCAGTCTGCATTGTAGTGTTCCAAGGAGCCGAGGCTCTGGTCACTATCAGTGCGCAGAGGAGGAAATCCCCACGGTCCGCCCTGCTCGATGCCCCTAACCGAGGCCTCCAAGGCCAAAGTAGCCTCGGAGCTTGAAGCAGGCCGGTTATCCAATATAAGAGATGCCCTCCGAGCATATTCTTCGGCCGGAGGGGCAGTCTCATCAATGGGTGCGGCGAATGGAGGAATTCGGCGTGTCACCGGGGGAGGAGACCTCGGTTGCATCCTTGAGGGAGAAGAGATAGTCAGGGTGCCAGACCCAGATGTTGGTTTGGGGGTGACCTTAGACTTCACCGTCTCTTTTTCTTTCTCCTTGCCCTTCTCCAACGGCAAGGTAGTCTGGCGAACTGGTTTTTGGGGCTGCTGCTTGGGCTGTTGCTTCTGCTGATGCTTCTGCTGTTGCTGCTGTTGGTTGCGGGCAGTCTGGCTGCGGGGGGAGAGTCGAGGCTCCGGCAAGGCGGTAGCCGGAGTTCTGGCGCGATTGATCCCCGCATCCGTTTGAGGACGCGGAGAAGTCTGACCTCGGGTGGGGGCAGATTTCCCCAAGGCCGGGCCAGACCTCGGTGGAGGAGATCCGGGGCGAGAGTTCGTCGGGGTGGTCGTGGCTTCAGAGGCACCAACGGGTGCAGTCATGGAGGATACCTCCTGATCCACGTCTATGGGGGCACTGCAACGAAAAGAAGATGGTCAAGTGTTAATACCGAGATAATATGTTTAAGCAACAAACATTGTTGGCTATAGAAGCAAAGCATTACCCATCCGAGGTAGGAAACCTCTGCCCCCCGGGCATGAGGAGGAAGTCCGGACTTCTTCAGCCGGCGTCTCTTGACCGGAGCCTCAGTGGGTCCGGAGGCTCCAGTGGCGGATGGTTCGGCGGCCGAAGTTGCGGCACCAGCGCGTTTCCGGCTGGTTGCTGGAGTAAAGTTCGGAAGGTGAGGAAGGCGGGAGAGAGGTACCGCGTTTATTGGTTCCATGACGAGGAACCCCTCCTCGTCATCCGAAATCTCTTGAACTGAAGCTTGTGCTTGAGGCTTACCCGCGGTGGTGATGCGGGCCGAGGCAATGGGCATATAATCCTCGTCGTCAGGGTCCACGTTGGATGGTGGGTCCTCGACAGGGAGATCCTTGCCGAAGTGGTCCGCAGGATGGACTCCATCCTCGGCGGTCTGGCGGGCGAACAGCTGTATGGCAGACATATGAAAAGGAGTTAGGAAGAAAAATTGTCAAGGTGAACGTCGGTAGCAAGACCTCGGTGGTAAAGAAGTATCGAAGAAAACGTCGGAATAGCGTACCTGTTTCGCTGGATTGGTCCGGTAGTGGGGTTCCCTTCCCCATGTCCAAGCGTCAGAGATCTTGGACTTGGTGATAGCTCGGACTCGCCGAGCTACCGCGGCGTTGTCCAGTGCAACGTGCGTATGACGGGTGGGGTCATAAAGACCGCTCATGTGGCAGATCTTGTGAGACCTCGCCTGAAGAGGGGAGACCCTGCGCTTCACGAATGTGCAGGCCAGGTCGTCGGCCGTCAGGACTTTCCCGTCGTTCCCGGGGTCTCCGGGTCCTGCCATTTCGCAATATACCCATGGATGGACTTGAGTTCGCCGGTGTGAGGGGGAGTGTAGTCCCAGTTGAGCTGTTCTGTAGGAGGGCTGAGGTTAAACGCCGGCAGGTTGAGGAGGTCCTCTTCGCCGGAGTTCTTCACGTAAAACCACGTCCGGAGCCACTTGCGAACGGTGTCCGGAGTAGTGATACGTGGGAAGATGGAGTTTCGGCGAGGAGCTATGGTGGCAGCTCCGCAGGCGGTTAATTGCTTGGGCAGATCCTTGTTCTTTGGATCCGGGATCACTTGCCGCTTGAGTTGGAAGTAGCGAGAAAAGAGGTCTACCGTGGCTTCGAGGCCGAGGTATCCCTCAGAGAAGGAAACAATGCAGGAGAGAGTGGTGATGGCGTTGGCGGGGAGGTGATGAACCTGGAGTCCGAACTTGTCGAGGAAGCTCCGGAAGAAGTCACTAACGGGCAGTCCGAAGCCGCGCTGGAAGTGCGCGACGAAGACCACCCGTTCCCCTTGCTTGACTTGAGGCTCGAGTTCGCCCTCTGGCAGGCGACACTCTACCCCGGCGGGAATCCGCCGAGTCGCCCTGAGCCACTGGATTTCGTCCGGAGTTACATCCGAACCTTCCCAGCCGGCTCGTTCTCCGACCTCCAGTTCGAGGTCTGGAACCTCGGTTTGTTCCGAAGTCTCAGGAGGAGACATCTCGGCAGAATCAATCTGCAGAGAATGCACAGAAGTTTAGCAAAGGAAAAAGTAAATCTGGAATCTAAGGCTATATCTGGCTAACTCAGGAGGAGTTGGGCTATCTTATGTACATAGAGGCATATCTATGCTAGGCGAACATCTATCCGAGGCATGAAACTCATTTCTACCCAAAAAGTATGCGAGTAAGATCTACCGGAGGAGTAAATAGAGTTTTATTCAAGAACATATGAAGAACCAAAGCGCGAAGAGGAAGAAACCTAGAGCAATGCCTAGGGTATCAAGAAAGGGAGTACATACCGTGAAAATGAGGTGCTGAAGGGCGGCGCCGGTGACGGGTCGCAGCGGCGACGAAGGAGCTGCTCGTCGGCGGCGGCGGGAACGCGTTTCTTCTCAACTGGAAGCGGCGGCACTGGTTGCGATGGAGGCGAGACGGCGAGTGAATGAGGAAGAAGAGGGAAGCACTGCCCTGGGCCCGTATTTATAACCGCGGGCGGTAACTGCGCACTACCGCGCGGTTATCGGAGCGGCGAGTGGGATCGTTTGTGCACAATGCCCACGTGGCACGAAGATAGCGGTGGGCGAGCAGGCCACAGGATCGGTTGCAGGAGGCAAACCGTCGTGCGGCGCGGTTACTGGAGCGCGAAGCGGCGCAAGCGGGAAACCTCCGCTGACGTGGGCCGCGTGGTGGAAAGCACTCGAGTGCTTTGACTATCGTGGACCAGGAAGTGACGGATGGGACACGTGAACAGTGTTCTCTGACCGAAGTCAGTAAAGATGCAGAAATCGAGGGGTTGACGTCCGAGATCTCGGCGGATACTTCGGAAAAGCAGTATGGCCCGAGGAACAGACCGATGGATTTCTCGGAGTATTGGTTCGGTAACCTGCAAAACATCGTAGCGCATGTGGTTTCGGGTTGAACCTGGTGCGGCCTTTCATCCGAGGCTGCAAGACCACATCAGCTTCGGGGACTACTGTCGGGGGGTTACCCCCGGGTAGGGTAATGATGAGGTAAAGACATGTAAGGTTAAGGTAGTAAGCTGTCCGAGGTAGCGATTGAGCAAGGACGCAGGAGGCGTCATCCGACGTAAGGTGTACGTCCGAGGTATATTCTCCGAGGTATATCCTCCGAGGTATCAACCTCGGGGCAGTCAGCTAGCTACCACAGGAATAAGGTATTCTCTACCGAGGTATAGGATCCGGAGTGTTATCCGAGGTTGGCAGCAAGGATCGAGGCATGTCAGAGAGGTCACGGGCGCCGCAGAGCTCGTAGCCCGAGGCTTCAGAGGACGGCGAGGTCCGTCCACGGGTTTCCCGGAAGCTCGGGGGCCTAGGAGCTGACTCGGCTATTTCGGGAAAGGTCTACAGGCTAGACCTCGGCAGGCTACTGAAGTATGACCGGAAGAGGAAAGCTAGGCCTGGCTGGCCTGACAGTCCGGCCGTTGAGGCAGGAGGCAGAGGCTTGTCTTCTACCTTTTGGCCATGCCATTGTCAGTTGTAGGCAGGGGTAAAAATGTACTTCGGCCTGTGTATATATGCGGCATCTCTACCTCCAGGGAGGAGGACGGCGAAAACCCTAGCTCATTTCCCCCTTCATAGTTTCATCTTCTATCTAGAGCTCTCACTTGAGCAGCATCATACAGCTCGAGGAGCACCTTGTACCTGAGAACTACACTGATATATTGAGAGAGGAAAGGCAGGAGTAGGGGTTTTACTTCCTCACGAAGGCCCCGAACCTGGGTACATCGTGGTGTCTTTTGTGTTCTTGGCTTTCTTGGCTTCTTGTTCATGTTCTTGTGGTTTCTTGCATGTTCTTGCTTGTGCACGTCTTGAGTGCATAAACCCTCCCCGGATTCCCCCAACGACCATTCGGCCCCAACTAAGCCATACCCATGGCATCTGCCGTGATCCCACCACGACAGTGAACGTTGCTGCTCTGAAGGCTGCTAAGGATGGGGCAGATGCTGTTACGATGGATCATGTTGAATACGCGAAGGACAAGATCATGATGGGCAGTGAGCGCAAATCGGCGGTGATACCTGATAAGTGTAGGAAGATGACTGCGTACCACGTGGGAGGGAGGGCCCTTGTTGCTATCCACATGGATGACGCCTGCCCTATCCACAAGGCTACCATTGTCCCGAGAGGCAACTCTCTTGGCATGGTGACACAGCTGCCAGAGGAAGAAGATGCATATAATGTCTCAAGGAAGAGGATGCTAGAGAAATTGGATATCCTCATGGGAAGCAGGGTAGCTGAAGAGCTTATATTTGGAGACAACGAGGTGACTTCTGGCGCCTTGTCTGATCTAAGCGAGGCAACTCAGCTGGCGACAAACATGGTCACCAAATGTGGTATGAGCCAGCGGGTTGGTCTTGTTTCCTATGACTGCGGTGTTGGGAAGATGACAACGCTGAGCGGGAATACTTTAGCCCAGATCGATGAGGAGGTGAAAGAATTACTGGGCAAGGCTTACAAGAATGCAAAAAAGATAGTCACAGCGCACAGCAAGGAGCTTCATGTGCTAGCCGATGCGCTCCTTGAGCATGGAACTCTCACTGGAGACCAGATCACGACCGTGATGAAGAATGGAACTCTCACCACAGATCAGACCAAGACACCAGTGTCGTAAGCAGAATCATGAAACGCCGTCTTCCTACTAAGAGTTGAGAGGCAGAACAGTTTTGTCCTAAGAAGATTTTTCTTCTACTTTTCATTCTTTAGCTGCATGCACACAAATGTAAAGATGATGTACCGGTCAGAATCAAGAGAATGCCATGTGTTTGCACTTTTGCATATTTTTATTTTAGTAAAAACTCCTGTTTCGGGTCTCAATCATGGATGTAGCCCAACATTTCTGCTATAACTGAGTATGATTTCTGTGAATGAGCATAATGATATGCAAACGTTTCAGTCCTAGCTACAGACAAGCTGCAAAAATAAATAAGGTACTTGCATAAATGTATCATATGCTTGTAACTATACCTGCTAACCTATGTCAGCTTGTGCAAAAAAAATGGTTGCAATCAGCTTGTCTCCCCATCAGGAGCCTCTCAATGTTAACACGTCTCCCCTTCAGGACCTTCTCAATGCGAACACTAATGACCGCAGCTTCAACTGGCAGTGTGACAGACAGCATACGTGCTACTGCAGAAGGGCCATGGCGCAACAGCAGCAGCTGCTAGCTCTTCAGGCCAGCACGTTTGGCTCAACAAAATGCCCCATGTATAGGCAAGCCACACTTCTAGCTGAGACGCGGAAGCAGCTCTGCCTCACGTATCCAGCTAGCACTCACATGGTTTCATCAGAGATGAACAGCTCGAGGCGTCCAGCACTGGATCGCAAAGCACAATCATATGCTGCATGTATACAGCTTCTGTTCAATGGATTGTCACCATATGTCGCCTTTACGGCAATCCTCTCATTCACCTGATCGCAATCAGTACCTGCCTTGGTTTACTTGCATGTAGAGCATGAACCTTGATCAAAAACGGCCAAACTGAACCCTTCTGATGTTTGTCTCCCAAGGTTATAAATAGCTTTTGACTACCAGTAGTCTCTGCAAGAGCATGAACCTTGATCAAAACGATGAAAGTGAGTCGGATCTCTGATAATTATCCCCTGTTTTCCTGTTCAGATAGCAACTTCAGGGTTTCATGGCTTTCCCAGGATATCCTCTGGCTCTTCATAACTGTTACAGGAGCGGCAGAAGGCAAAGTAGACAGCCCAAGAGCCACCGCCAGTAGTTCACCATGCCTGCCGAGCGAGTTCTCGCCAGCCTTTCTGCTTTGGAATCCTAGTTCCCAAATGTCCGTTCCGCCACGCTCAGTCCTCTGTTTCACCCTGACGAGCAACTCTTCCAATCTGGCGTGAACTGCATTGTTCTGTGGGCAAGGGTTGTCTCCATCAGCAAAATGACGGATGGATCCGCCAAACTCTGCCCAACTAATACCTGTTTCCTTACTCATGCCCCGCTCTCTCATTAGGCCTCGTGTCCTCATAGCCAATGAGACTTTGCCAGCATCCATGTAGAGGTTGTACAACACCACATATGAAGCAGCAGCGAAGGGCTCGAGCTCCATTAGTTTCTCTGCGGTTTTTATACCTCTCTCTTTGTCCCCATGGATTCTGCAGGCACGCAACAGTGCACGCAAAAGTATTGGGTCGTTTTCTGATCCAGACTCCATTATGAAATCTTCAGCCTCAGTCATCTTAGCAACACGGCCAAGGAGGTCTACCATGCAAGCTTTGTGCTTAGAAGATGGGGAACAGCCAAAATTGGATACCATGCTCTCATAATGCCTGCATTTCAAAAGGACGAATAATTGATGAACTGTGAACATTTTTTAGAAGTTGAATAGAAGTGCCAGAAATGGAGGAGAGTACCCTACTTCTAATGTTCATGTATCGCATATTCTTCAATTAGCTTTAGTTCTGAACATAGATAATTTTTTCCCAGGAAAGGTATGTCAAACTTGAACCCTCCACCTTTTGCATCCGGGCTTGGGACCGGCATTGGCGGTGTTACTTCAAGTCTGATGATCTTATCAGTCCTTGGAAATTGGTAATTCAAAAAGGTATAATTATAGCACACATGAGAAACTGAATGCAAGCCACAATGTACGATTTCCTATATGGAGGGTAAGTATGATATCACAATATAGGTAACCCCTAGGTTTGGAGTATCTGAAGTTCTGAACAGTATTAGCTAATGTAACATGCCTTTTAAGCTTAGTAAGCAGGAGAAAGATTGTCTAGGGAATTGGAAAATTGATTTTAGAGCTATACATAGCAATGTAGGCAGTGTACTCTACAATTCCCAGACTTTCAGTTTCTCCCTTGTTAGTACATATAATTTCTGTAGTTTGTACAGGTTGAACACTTACTGTAAACTGAAAAGGATTGCATACATAACACATGAGGATCCCTAAAAATCGTAGGAGGAAGACAACAAACTCTTTGGGAAACAACAAAACAGGCAGGTAAGTTATGACTCATGAGTATGTACCTGAAACCTTCATCCACTAGGCCCTGCTGGCTGCAAGCAATGAGAACAGCAAGAAAAGCAGTATTATCTATTGTGGCGCCGCAGTCCTTCATCTTCTCGATGAGCACTAGAGCCTCATTTTCATGGCCATGGACGGCATAGCTCAAAACCGTGGTAGACCAAGAGCAAGCATCCAGACATGTAATCTGCTGGAATGTCTTCTTTGAAGCCTTAACATCACCTATATTCCTATACATAGCAATCTGAGAGTTGCCACAAACAGTGAACTGGTCGAGTCCAGATTTGACCGCATAACAGTGTAACTGCTTACATGTTGCTGGTAGACTCAGAGCAGCACAGGCATTCATCACACTCGACAAAATGAATTGGTCTGGTTCTTTTCCAATAGAAAGAAACTCTATAAATAAATCTAGTGCCTTCTCAAAATTCTCAGCATGTGCGAAAGCTGTAATCATGGATGTCCATGTGACGACATCTTGCTTGGGTGTCATATGGAAGCATCTTAGACTGTCATTTACTGACCGTGGTTTGGAGTACAAGTTGATCAGCGCATTTGCTATGAACTCATCATCTTGAAATCCATTGAATATAACATGGGCATGTATCTGCCTCCCACAGTGGACCGCATCTATCAGATTGCACACTTCGAGCACACTCTTGAACGTAAACTTGGACGGCTTTATCCTCATTCGAAGCAAGTTTGAGAAAAGCCTGACTGCTTCAATTCTGACCTCGGAGCAAGGGTCATTACCTAACCGAGCAAACCCCGCAATCATGGC
Source organism: Poa pratensis (assembly GCA_947311845.1). Classification (NCBI taxonomy): domain Eukaryota; kingdom Viridiplantae; phylum Streptophyta; class Magnoliopsida; order Poales; family Poaceae; genus Poa; species Poa pratensis. The sequence goes on along the minus strand of CAMZMU010000115.1, from coordinate 7,788,310 downwards.
ACTGTAAACCACCACATTCTGATTCGGTATACAGTCAAACACCTTGATCGCCTCCTCCAGGCCGCCGTTCTTGGCATACATGTCCACCATGGCGCTCCCGACGAACATATCCAAGTCCAGACCGACCTTCACCACACAACCGTGCAGCATCCTCCGAAGATCCTCGGAGCCCTCGAGCTCCGAGCAGGCCTTGAGGATCCCACCAAGGGCAAAGCTATCCAGCTTCACCCCCGACCTGTGCATCCAGACGAGCACGTGCACGGCCACCTCGGGCCACCCCATCCGCACGTACGCCGACAGCAGCAGGTTCCAGGACGCCTCGTCCCGCTCCTCGGCCCGGTCGAACACCAGCCTCACCTCGTCGATCATCCCGCACTTGGCGTACATGTCGATGACGGAGTTGGCCAGGAACGCGTCCCGCGTGAGCCCGCTGGCCACGGCCAGCCCGTGCGCCGCCCGCCCGCTCCTCCTGTCCCCGGCCCCGCCGCACGCTGCCAGCACCGCGGCGTAGGTGAACCTGTCCGCCTGGATGCCGCTGCCCCGCGCGTCCCGGAACGCGGCGAGCGCGAGGCGCGCGGAGCCGCTGGAGTACCCGGCGATGAGCGTGTTCCAGGACACGGCGTCCCGGCGCGGCATTCCGTCGAACAGGACGCGGGCGGCCCGCATGTCGCCGCAGCGGCAGTAGACGGCGAGCAGGTTGTTGCGGAGGAAGAGGCCGGGGCGGTGGCCGGCGCGGAGCATGTGGGAGTGGGTCAGCCTGCCCAGGGGGAGGGACCGGGCCCTCGACGCGGCCCGGAGGAGGCCCGCGTAGGCCGCCGGGTCCAGGGGAGGGACGCGGCGGCGGCGGGAGGGTGGTGGAGCGTCCGCCGGCGGGGTGGATCGGTTCGGGTTCGGGGGCGGCTGCCGGAGAAGACGGCGGTCTGGGCTCCGGTGCCGGAGCAGCATCGGTCGACGGTGGCGCGATGTTTTGGGAGGGTTTAAGCATGGGTAATTATCCTCATTTGTTTTTCCTGACTTGGAGATAGGGATGCAGGCGGACGGTCCGACAGGATTAGCGGACAGTCCGTTACAAATTATTTGCTAATCAATCTTCAGACTCTGATCGTACGCACCTGCAGCGGATTAGCTGAAACCGGAACCGGGCGGACAAATTTTTCCACCAGGCGGACGTCCGCCAACATACCTACTTGGAGATCACACAACGAAGTTCGTGGTTGTGCAACTACCGTGACACCGACCGTTGGGCCCCATCCCATTCACTTAAAAGACACTTTTTAGCAAGTTTCAAACTACGCATGAACATATTTTTGGTTGAGTATGGTCATGGAGGATAAATACGAAACACCGGATCCAAGTTCCAAAACACAATTCAGACTCTCGGGTGAAAGACACACTATAACAAAGCGTGTGGGTTTCCGGCTCTCTCAGCGTCCCGCGCCCATCGGTCTATCATCGGGCGACGCGTGCTTTGTGCACGTGACGTGTGCCGCTCTGGTTGGCTGTGCTGGTGCGGCGCCGTTCCTTCTTTGTCTGCTTCTTAGTGTTTGTTGCTTTCATCGCTCCGTTGCCAAGAGAAAAAGAAGAAATTCCATCATGTCGGTAAAGGATGAGCAGAACATCCTCCATTTCATGCCTGATCGCATTGCAAATACTTTTGTGGCTTATTTCAGATTCAATTTTGCTTCTTCGAATTTAAATAGGGCTAGGCTTTTAATTCTTCCTTGCCGACTCATTTGATGATCCCACCTACTCCATCCCAGATAAAAAGGAACTTTTTGATACTCTTTCTGATATGAAGAAAAATGCCTCTCCGGGTCCTGATGGTTTTAATGTTGAATTTTACTTGGCAACCTGGGATTGGATTGGAGACGATGTTCTGGGTTTTGTTCGGGATTTTTTCACTGTGGGGACCCTTCCTCAACATGTGAATGATACTCACATTGCTTTAATCCCAAAAAAGTTAGTGCCCCTGGTTCCGGCTGATTATAGGCCTATAAGCCTTTGCAATGTGATTTACAAACTTATCGCTAAGTGTCTTGCTAACAGGCTTAAATCTCATTTGCCGGATTATATTCACCCCTCTCAGCAAGCTTTCATAAAAGGGCGCAGAACTAGTGATAATATTATAATCGCCCAAGAGATCACTCACTCTTTTGATTTATCTTCTTGGAAGCAAAAAGCTTTTATGCTGAAAATTGATCTTGCCAAAGCTTTTGATCGCCTAGAATGGGATTTTATTGTTGCTGCTCTCTCACGTAAAGGGCTGCATGGTCATTTCATTAATCTTATCCATGCTTGCATTTCTTCGCCGCTTTTTCTGTCATTATCAATGGGCAAGCTTTTGCTAGATTCTCAAGCGACAGAGGCATCCGACAAGGCTGTCCCCTTTCTTCGTACCTTTTTGTCCTTGTTATTAATGAATTGTCGCTTGCTCTACAGGAGGCTCTTTCGTCGTTTTCGCTCTCTGGCATTGTTCTTGGTCCAAACTGCCCTCCGATTCACTCGCTTCTTTTCGTGGATGACCTTTTAATTTGTGGTACCGCTTCTCTGCAAGAAGCCCAAGCAATGAGACAAATTTTAAACTATTTTTGCGTTGCTTCGGGTCAGATTCCAAATTGGTCCAAATCGGGAATAATTTTCAGCAAGTGGGTGCCCTCTGCTGTCAAGGATGAGATTCTCTCGGTTTTCACAGTTCCGCTCATCGATAAAGATTTCATTCATCTAGGGCACTCTCTTATTCTGCCGTCTAAAAACAGATCAGAAGCCTACAGTTTTATTTTGAAAAAATTCAGAGCTAAACTTGCCACATTTAAAGCAAACTCCCTTTCCCATGCGGCTCGGCTTGAGTTAATTAACTCTGTTTTTCCTTCGATCCCGGTTTACTATATGTCCAACATCATTTTTTCGAAGAAGTTTGTTGCAAAGCTCAATACTATTATTTGGAATTTCTAGTGGTCTGGAATTTCCTCTGAACCATCAAAAAAGTCGCTTTGTTTGCGAGCTTGGAAAGATGTTTGCGCGCCAAAAAAAGAAGGGGGGGCTGGGGATTCGAAATTTGCAGGTTGTAAATCATGGGCTCATTCTGGCGGCGGCCTGGCGCATTGCTAACAGCCCAGATAGTTTTTTCTCCAAATTTTTGCAGGCCAAGTATTTCTATGACACATCCATATGGAGGCCCAAGCAGAATATCCCGAAATCAGCTTTTTGGTCTTCGGTGCTTAAGTTTCTTCCCCACCTCCAGGTTAATTCTTTTTATCAAATTGCTAATGGAGGTACTTCGATTTGGAACCAGCCTTGGTGCCACACCTGGACAAGACTCTACGATTGTCGGGGATGTGATCCCCGGTACCCCAAAGTTATGGGGTGGTTGGATTGGTAAAAGAGATAAAAACAGGAGTTAAATGAGAAGAGATAAAAATAAAAGCAGGAGAAGCCTCGGCTGAACCGACATCAGAGCTTCCTTCAGTCTCACACGGGCCCCTAGTCTCGATCGCTGCCTTGTCTCGGCAGGCCAGGGTCGCCACACTCGGCTGGACCGAGACAGCAGTAACTGGGCCGAGTTTCCCAGGAGGACCGGAGTTTCATCAGACCTCGGACGGGCCGGCTTCTGGATATCCCGGAGCAGGCCTCCACCTCTCTGTGTGGGCCGGGACAGTGCAGCCTCGGCTGGACTGAAACATCACAGTCTCGGGCAGTCCGGCGCTCTGCCTCACCTCGCGTCGGGACAAGCCAGCGCTTTGCCTCGTTCTGGCTCGGGTGGCTGCTACCTCGGATGGGCCTCGGCTGTCCTCTACCTCGGTTGGGCCTCTCCAGCCTCGAGCTGGGCCGCACCGAGCAAGCCGCTCCCAGGCCATCGATCACTACCACGACGCCGAGACTACGACGCCCGGGATCGCCTCTCCAGGACTGCGTCCTCTGCTCCGATCCTGGGCCAGGCCAGTATTGCGCCCCCGACCGAGATCACCGTCAACCGAGGTCTCGGCTGGTTCAACGTCTCGGGCGTTACCTCGGTCACCAGCTACTTCGGCCAGGAACGAGCGTGCCATCTCGACACTGCCCCGGCGTATAGCGTTCCAGGATACTCCACATCGCCGACATCCCAGCACTTCCTCGACAAGTACGAGATACCCTGCCATCTACCGAAGATCCCGGAGACAGGAGCTAGGAGACAAGCGCAAGTGGGCAGGATGATGACACAGTCAGCGTGGCTACGCTGCCACTGATGTGACGAGAGTACAACTGATGACGCTTGTACAGTGGTGACAAGACCCCAGTGGTCATATCATGAACAGTGACTGTACAGTGATGTGTGGGCCATCCCTTGTCCCCTGGGCTCTCCCTATATAAAGAGCACCAGGGGGAGAGCTCTCCTGAGCGCCCGGACGGGCTCTCTAGCCACCCGCGGGCTCATTTCCCCCCTGGCTCCTTTCTTCCTCTCGTTCTAGCACTAGCTCTTCAGCTCATGGAGATAGACAGATACAGGCTTAGACATACAGCTCGAGGAGCGTTTGTACAGACCGTATACATAGGAGAAATACACCAAGTAGGCTAGATGCTGCAGTAGGGGTTTTATCTCCTCACGAGAGCCCCGAAGCAGGGTAAATCCTTGTGTTCGTCTGTTTGTCCATGTGTGCTCTTCAGCGCGCTATCCCTCTCCCGAATCCTCTAGCGTCCATCGGCCCCAACTTAAGCCTACCCCTAGGCATCTGTTGTTTCATACGACGATAACGATGATCTCATTATTCAGCCTCAAGGTTTATTTACCCCGCAAAAATCAATGATCTTTGGATGCCAGGAACCAAAAGTTGGAATGTGGTCTTGATAAATGCTCTCTTCTTAAATCCCTCGGCCTCTGCCATTGCCAACACTGCAGTTCTTCCTTCTGACTCTGATGATATCCTTTGTTGGAGGCCTGTTCGGAATGGAAAGTGCAACTCTAAAGCGGAATATCGTGTTTGCTTGAATGCTTTGTTTGATGCAGGTTTCCAAAGGTCGAGACAGCTTGATATCCACACCATCAACTTGCTGAATCGAGTCTGGAAGAGTAAGGAGATGCTGCCAATGGTCAATACTTTTGCCTGGAGATTGATAAGAAAAGCATTGCCATCTGGCTAGAGAGCTTCAAGATTTTCCAAGCACATTGATAGTATTTGCTGCAGATGTGGTATGTATGAAACTGACACACACCTGTTTTTCACTTGCCCTTTTGCTAGAGCTGCTTGGTTCCAATATCCTTGGTTTATTAGAGGTGATCTTTTCACTCAAAATTGTGATTCCCTCACTCAAGTTGTGCTTAATCTTCTTAGACTTGCCCATCCCATGTTTCGTTGGAAAACATTTTCACTTTCATGTGGTGCTTATGGAAATCCCGAAGCGACCAACTGTTTTGCAGGAGGCAAGGGCAACCGTACCAAATCCACTTGAATGCTAAAGCTCTGCAAGATGATTTAGAGATCGTTGCTTCCAATCTTTCTATTATGGATCCACGCTCTTCCACTCAGCTTACCTCTTCAGCTATCACTGCTAATATTTCTCTCACCAATGATATTGATATATCAGGCAACAAAATTTACTGCGATGCGGCCTGGAAGCAGTGGAATTCTAGGGCCAATCTGCCGGCTGGCCTTGGGATACATTTTCGACTCCCTCTCCAAAATCATGTGACTGATGTTTTTGTGCAGGCTGTTGCTAAACAAGTGTCTTCTCCGCTAATGGCGGAAACTCTTGCTCTTCTTCTGGCGGGGAAAATGGCTCAGCTACTTAACATCCTGGAGCCGAACTTCTTAACTGATTCTCTCATCCTGGCTCGGGCTGTTGCTGCAGACTCTGCGGAAAGCCATCTTATGCATTGGGAGATTCGACAACATGTGCTCCAATTCAAGCAGTTTTTAGCTCCTCTGAACCACAAAATCTTTCACATCTCGAGAAGCTTCAACGGAGTTGCTCATAATTGTGCTCATCAGGCAAAAAGATCTAGAAGATCTGAGCCTACTAGTTCTTGCAGGAACCTAGCTCATAGAACCTTTGCTTGCCCAATTCTTACGATTCTTGATCAGCTGCAACCTTTGGGTTTTGTAATCCTCAATGTAATTTGCTTTTGAGCTGAATGAAGGAGGCACTCGATGCCTCACCCCTTGTACCAAAAAAATAGTGTTTGTCGTACGTGAGTGCGCCTTTGCCGGTCGCTGCCCGTGCTTTTTTTTCTCGGTGCTCACCTCGTACTAGTCTGTCCCCGGTTCGAATCTCACATTGCCCTGTTTTCTTCTATTTTTTCCGGTGGGAAGCACTACACTAGTGGAAACAGGGCCACTAGTACTGGGTCGTAAGGGCCTCTAGTACCGGATGTCCACCCGGGACTACCAAGACGACACTAGAGCCCCCCCCCCTCTAGTACCGGGTCAGTTACGACCCGGAACAACAGGCTCCCACGTGGCTGCAGAGGCGCGGGCGTGGTGGAGGACCTCTAGTCCCGATTGGTCATATGCCCCGGGACGCAGGATCTGACACGGGGCAGCACGGGCCAGCACGGGGCAGCTAGAATATATTTGTTTTTCTTCCCAATTTAAATATTGAAATGGTGCAAAAAATATGTGGTTAATTAATTAAAAAACAGAAACTACATATAACATATCAAAATGTTCATAAATAAAAATATGTTCACGTCTATCCGGTTACATGGAGGGTTCATAACCGGGACTAGAGCCCGTCTATTCGATTACATGTGTGGAGATCATAACCGGGACTAGAGCCCGTCTATTCAATTACACGTGCGGAGATCATAACCGGGACTTCACCGCTAATCTCCATTGTATCTTGCGTCATTAGGTATGACATCATTGAGCAGAAACCCCGCAAGCTCCTCTCCTAGTGCTTTAAAGCGCGGCTCTAGTGGCATCTTCTCGCGCAATGACTCTGCCTATAAAAGAAGGAGATTAATACGAATATTAATCATGAGTATCAAAAATTATGAATGTCACTAGAGATCAATTGATGAATATGATTGTTCACGTACGTCTAGAAATTTCTTGGAGTCCCGCTCAGTGACCATACGACGAATCCACTCGCAAACGAAATATCCACAGAAATTGGTGCCCTGTGGTTGCCTCTCGATCCACTTTACGAGAATAGTACTCAATCAAATCATAGTCAACATATAGTGGTATTGAAAACTATAAATAAAGAGATGCGCGAACCTAGCTAGACCGTACTACCTACCTGTGGGTGAATAAAAGTCAGCTCTTCTTCAAAAGCACCCTTTTTCCTCTCTTTGAATAGCGTCCAAACCCTGCCCGGCCAAAAAAAAGAATAAATGAGTTATTAGTTACTTGATATCTTTGAAGTCAATAAGAGAGACTGATATAGTGTGATAATGTTTGAAATTACCTTTGGAGCGTATCTATAATGCTTTGGTACCTATCCACAGCCCAGGCTAATGAGTCGTAGACTGTAACCGTTGATCTATCAACTTCAATGACTAGCAGAATGTAATGTCCGCTGCGCATGATTATATACACGTCAGTAACTCATCAGTTACACTTAATTTGTACAAGCGAGTAACACTCTCTTACCTGAAGTAGTATGGAAACATTATTTGCGTCTGGAAATGTTGCTTCGTTAGGGCCTTTAGCAAGTTCTTCTCCGTGTCCTTCTGGTGATCCTTTAGTGTCCTTTCATTAACTCGTACTGGGTTAACGAACCCAAAGCCAAAGATGTTCTTTCTTTCACATTCATCACTCTTCATTCTACATAATACCATAGTGAGCATAGTTAGCGAAAGCAATGACCGAGCTGAGAGCTAAAGACTTTATCTTTTTTGGAAATAAATGAATTGAATCACTTACAGACAGTAGGCACCGACGAGACCCAAGTCGAGGGCGTCAAGGTTGTATAAGTACCAGAGTTCTTGGAGCTCAATTGTGAACATGTCTTCACCCGTGGAATGTTTTTTTGTAACTTTCACAGAGATCAAAAATTCATTGAAATCCTTTGTGGTTTTCATGTACCAACTATGGAGTTGACGCATACATGTCGGTAGAAACTTTATCTGATCACCTCGCAGCAGGGACCTCCCCCATTTCCATTTCCATGAATTATCTACATAATTCGACCGAAGGAGATCTTCGTTGTCTAGTTCAGCAAGAGTAACACCAGCATCTGCAGCAAAGTCCGCCTTGAAGGATAAATCAGGAATAAGGTCCGTCGCAGAGCCATAACCAGTGGGTAAAACTACGAGCGGGGCTATCGACTTGTTTGACTATTGTCCGAGCTGGGCAACGTCTCTTTTCCCTCTGGCACTACCACTTCCCGTCTTGACAGAGCTACTACTTTTACTCAGAGCTCGGAAATAGTTATCTGGCTTATTTTTCTCAAATTGCAATGGTTCCGAGATGAATCCACCAGCCCACTTTATTTCCTTTGCAGTAAATGTTTGTTTTTCCTCGGGCTTTTTCCGTGCAAAATGTGCCTTCACTTCGGCATCCATGATCGCATCCCTTTCCTCGGGCGTCCTGTCGCAAGCTCTGACGGGAGGGCTTTTGGGTACTCTTGGGAGGGGCGAACGTCGGGGGTCTCGCCGGAATCCCATGGACGACGAAGTGGCGCCCTTCCTATGTCGGGGCGGCGGAGTGGGCTCACGCGGCGGCAGAGTGGACTCACGCGGCGGCGGAGTCGGCTGATGCGGCGGCGGAGACGACTGATGCGGAGACGACTGATGGTCGTCGTCCCCATCGTCATTAGGTGGAGAATCGTGAATTGGCCACGGAGGCGCTGGTGGCCTTGGCTCCCAGCCTGGAAACTTGATGTATTTCTTCCGCCACAGAATTAGACCACCCACGACGTCCCCTAGCACCGTCTCATCATCAGCTCTTGGGAACTCAACGTTCAGTGATTCATATCCTTTTACAACTTGATCCACGCCGACACGAGCAAATCCATCTGGAATAGCATTGTCAAGCCACAATGCTGTAGAGTCAACAGTTAAAGCATAGTCGTCTGCCGCCTTCATGGATAAGTTACAGACTGGGACATGCAGCTCATAAGTTGTTTTCTCCGTGATAGAATCCACGGGGCAACTTGTCTCATCATCACCGACCATAACCGAGGAAGCCACACTGCTTCTGCGGTGCGATGGGCCGGCGCCTTGACTCGCTTGTTCCAGCTGAAGAGTTGGCGGCCCTTGCACGCGCATTTCATCTATTTGCTTCTGTTGTTCCTTATAGAGAGCAACCATCTCGTCATTCTTTCTTTCTAGGATCATCAACCGGTCTGATTCCTGCTGCTCCTTCCTCCTCTTTGCTCTCACTCGGCTTCTATAAGTTTCACGGTCCTGGGGAAACCCTTCACCCACGACACTTCTCCTAAGCCTCGTGTTTGTCCTCCTTTTTCTTTGGTCCTGAGGGCCTCTGATAGCACGTCCTTCTCTCTGTCGGAAATAAACTTTCCCTGTTTAGACTTGGCAATTAAGTCAATAATTTTTTCTGCATCAATTACTAACTCCCCTGTGTCGTCATACTCCCCTCCATGTGCAAGTAGCCAATTCCTTACCCTTTTGTCCCATTCATCTGTGAACGGGGTGTGCCCACTTGCACGCAATTTGGCCTCAATTTTTTCCCACTTAGGCTCGGCAACTCGGTACCCACCTGGACCCATCTTATGGTGATACATCTTTTTCCCTGCATTATCCTTATTCGTTTTCGACCTTTTCTTAGCTAGTTCTGATTTCTTGTACTCCAGAAATGCAGGCCAGTGAGGCCGCTGCCTCTCTCGTGTGCCGGTGAAATCCGGAAGTTTCCCTTCTTCATCCCACTCACGGTATAATCTGTTCTTGTAGTTATTGAATTGTTGAGCCATCTTCTTAAGAGCGAAATGCTGGACTTTGTCTGTCATGGCTTTTGTCTTCACCTCATCTTCCAAGACCGGTAGAGTGAAATGAAAGATGAGCTTTTTCCAAAGCATAGCTTTGGTTCTGTCGTCGACATAACTAACTCCCTCTACCGGTACCTTTGGCTCAATCCATTCCTGAGTGCTGATATAGACGTTGTCCCTGATAGTGACTCCGCATTGATGCACAAACTTACGTGCGTTCGCCTCGGGTGCCATTGGTGCGCCAGTAACTACATTCACCTCGTCAATTGTGAGATGCTCTTCTACGCCCATTCCATGGGCATGGCCTCGTTTAGTGGATTTGTTCGACGCGGAGGTCTAAAAATATGAAACATGTGTGAATGCATATATATGTACAAATCAGTTATTGCATCTGCTCAACATAGGCTTAATATACCTCGCCAGACGGCGTGGGTCCACCCATTTCTGAGTCCTCATCGTACTCGTTATTTCTTTGATCCGGTTCCATTCCCGGACCACAGTCGTTCAAAAACTGTGAGCCATCATCTTCTGATCTACGGTCTTCAGCTCCTTCCGCAGGATGCCGAAATTCCCCGGGTTCCCTAATGTAGGAAAGCAGCTCTTCTTCCCCATCTCTCCTTGCGAAGGTAGGATCGTCATCCATTGCTTAACTAATACAAAAAAAAAGATAAAACAATGATAGCATTAATACAATAATTCAAAGTAGGGAACTATACAAATATGCAAAAAAAAAATTAATAACATGGGCGTATTGGGCCAAAGCTGTCCCAATCCCAGCCCAGCCCAAATTTGGGCCAGAACCGGGTCAAAGGTGGCCAGCGTGGTCATCGCTGGCCCACCTGCCAGTGCGCCCCCGCCCCACCGCCACGTGTGACCGCCCACTGGCCACGTGTGGTCAATGCTGGCCCACCTGCCAGCGCCACCCCCCGCCACGTGTGACCGCCACTGGCCACGCATGGTCAACGCTGGCCCACCCCGCAGCGGCCCAGTGCTGATCCCGCAGCGGCCCAGTGCTGACTGCGCCGCCCTGCCTCGTGTTCCCGCCCCGCCTCGTCTTCACGTCCCCGCCACTGGCCGCGCGTGGTCAATGCTGGCCCACCCCACAGCGGCCCAGTGCTGACCCCGCAGCGGCCCAGTGCTGACTGCGCCGCCCCGCCTCGTCTTCACGTCCCCGCCTCGTATTCCCATGCGGCCGCCTCGCCTTCACGCCCCGTGGTCAATGTTGACCGCCAACGGCGCCCGCCCTCCCGCAGTCAATGCTGCGGGCCCACCTGCCAGTGACCCCGGGACGGTTCCAGCGTGGATCGAGGGCCCAACCCCGACGGTTCCCGTCCCCGCGACCGTTCCACGTCCCTGGTCCTTTAACAAGGGACGCGCCCGCCCGTGCGGTTCCACACTCCACTCCGCTCCCCTTCCCTCTTCGGCCATGTCTCAGCGCTGGTTCCGTTCCCGCACCCCGAAGCATGAGGCCGGCGAGTCCTCGTCCGCTGGCCGTCGCCGCGGCCAAGGCCGTAGCTCCGCGACTCCACTGCCTCCTCCACCGCCCACGATCGGCGTCGATGTCATGCCACCGGGCGTGCGGAGGGTCTCTGGACCCGTGCGTGTCGCCGCCGCACCCGCCGCGCCACCTCGCACCACCACCTACACCGCCGGCGGGAGGGCGATCCGGCGCCGGCGCTACGTGCCGGAGCCGGAGTGCCAGTGGCACTGGGACAACGCCCAGACCCTGGAGTGGTCTGACGTCCACGTCCCCGAGGGCTGGCACCTGAACCCGCAGAGGATTCCGGTGCCGACGGTCCCGCTCCCTGGCGTGAAGCTGGACAGGGAGATCGCGCGTCGGCGCCGCCTCCTCCCACCGGCGCTCCGCAACGACCCCGCCTACGGGCCGCAGTCCCGCACTGGGAGAGGTGGCTCGCGGACGAGCACGAGGCGCGCCGCCACGCCTACTTCTCCCCGGTGCACGCCGACGTCCAAACCGCGTACCCAGCACTGCCCGACGCGTTGTGGTTCGAGGAGGAGGTCCCCGAGGGCGACGAGGACCCGGAGATGCTGGCCGCGTTCGAGGCCTCCAACCGCTCCCTCGTCGAGGACGAGATCAAGCGGTGGGAGGCCATTATGGCCCAGGTCCAGGCTGACGCCGCCGCCGCCGCAGCCCTGATGCCGCCGCCGCCGCAGCCGCCGTAGCCGCCCCAGCCGCAGTACTACGACCCGGACGAGGTCGAGCCGTGGCACTATGCCATGGAACATGAGCAGGAGCAGGACCGGCTGGAGCAGGCGCGGCAGGGCATTCCGCCGCCGCCTCCTCTGCCTCCCGGCCTCTTCGGCCAGTCGTGGGTCTGGACCGGCGGGAGCTGGTCGCCGGATCGCCCCCAGGAGCAGGAGGGGCCCGCATGGCCACAGTGGGAGGAGCAGCTGCCACCGCCACCGCAGGAGCAGGCGCCGCCGCCGCCGCCACCGCAGGGCCAGGCCCACCGCGAAGAGGACGTGCCTGCCCACCTCTGGTGCAGGCCTTCCCTCATCGTCCTCGACGACGACTAGGCGGCGCCGGCCGTTTGTAATGGCCATAATGGCCTCCCCCCACCTCCCCCTAATGTAATGGCCATAATGGCCTACCCCTAAATGTAATGGCCGGCCATTAGGCCGGCGACGGCCGTTTGTGGCCTTCCCCTAATATAATGAAATTGTGTCATTTAATTTGTTTCCAACTCCGGCGCCGGCCCCGTGGTTAGGGTTAGCTATAGGGACCGCCGCCGCCGCCACCGTGCGCTAGATCTGAGGGAGGGAGAGGGTAGTTGGTCGGGGGAATGAGCTCACCTTGGGTCGCGGGGGCGAGCTTGCTCGGGGACGACGCGATCTTGCTCAGCGGGGACGATCTTGCTCGGGGACGGCCGGGGCGGGGACGGCAACGGCCGCCGGAGCCGGAGCAGGACAGGAGCAGGACGGGGACGACCGGCGCCGGAGAAGGACATGGCGGCGACGGCGGCTGCGGCGCGGGGATGAAATCCGGCAGCCTGGTGGCGCAGGGGGGCGGCGTCGTCTGGAGCCCGGAGGCGGAGCGTCGATTTGGTGGACTTGGGCAAATTTTCGGCCCGAGCCACTCAAATTAGCGCCAAAAAGGCCTCTAGTACCGGGCCGTGGCTCCACCCGGTACAAGAGGGTCTCTAGTACCGGGCCGTGGCACCACCCGGTACTAGAGGTCCCTCCGGGCCGCGAAAATTTGCGCGCCAAGCCCAGTGGACCCTTTAGTACCGGGTGGTCACACGGCCCGGTACTAGAGGTTGTTTTTTAAAAATTTCTGATTTTATACGTTTTTTGTATCTTTTGATTTGGTTGTCCAAATCAAGTAAAATTTGCTTTCATTTTCCTGTTTTCTGTTTTGGTTTAAAATGAAGTACCACATGCGCTTGGTTTTAAATTAAGTACTACATATGCTTGATTTCAAATCGATTTAAAAAATTATAAATTAAGTACTACATGCGCAGGGGATTATTTCACATCACAAAGTTTGATGGTACATAAAAAAATTATAAATAAGTAGTACTATAAATTAAATAGTACATACGCTTGTTTTAATTGACAAGGTTTGATGCTCGCGCTTACAACACAATTATATAAAAATTTAATAAATTATTACACATCATCAACAACATCCCTATTTAGTCTTCGCTTTTTTTTTGTGAGGCCATTTCTTCTGATCGCTCCGTAACCATGGACAAGGGTCTGCATATAACTTGATGCTTGGGTCGGTGCTCACTTTGAAGGGCGGAATTTCATGAAACTTGTCGTAATCTTCTGATATGTCTGTCTTGTCATCCACTCCCACGATGGTTCTTTTCCCTGAAAAAACTATGTGCCGTTTTGTCTCATCGGCTGATGTATTCACTTCCTTATCTTTTTTTTTTTTTTGGCATGGTAGACATGTCCTTCACATATAAAACCTGAGCCACATCCTTGGCTAGAACGAATGGTTCGTTGTCGTACACAAGATTCGTGAGATCCACTGTAGTCATTCCGTACAATGGGTCTTCCTTTACCCCGTCGCCTTTCACGTTGAACCATTTGCACCAGAACAAAGGGACCTTAAGAGAAGGTCCATAGTCAAGTTCCCATATCTGCTCTATGCAACGATAATATGTGACCGTGGCGACGACTAGCCCATTGTCGTTCGTGCTCTTATCATCGAAGCGGACACCACTATTTTGGTTGGTGCCCTTTTTATCTTGTGCATTCGTGTAAAATGTATTCCCGTTTATCTCGTATCCTTGGAAAGTCCAAATAGTCGAAGATGGCCCCTTAGACAACAAGAACAACTCAACTGAGACTGTGTTGTTGTTGTTCAGATGCGTTTCCAACCAACCGGCAAAATTCTCCATGTGTTCCTTTGCAATGGCCGAGTCATCCATCCTCGGGTTGTTGGAGCGTACAATATCCTTGTGCATCTGGATATACGGAGCCACCAAAGTGGAATTATGCAGAACTATGTAGTGTGCTTTTGTGAAAGAATACCCGTCCCTGCATATGTATGGTTTCTTTCCTAGAGTGCCTTTTCCACTTAGTCTTCCCTCATGTCGCGATTCAGGAACACCAATCGATTTAATGTCGGGAATAAAGTCAACACAAAACTCAATGACCTCCTCTGTTCCGTAGCCTTTGGAGATGCTTCCTTCTGGCCTAGCACGGTTATGAACATACTTCTTTAACACTCCCATGAACCTCTCAAAGGGGAACATATTGTGTAGAAATACAGGACCCAGAATGCGAATCTCGCCGACCAGGTGTACTAGGAGATATGTCATAATAGTGAAGAAGGATGGCGGGAACACCAACTCAAAACTAACGAGACATTGAGCCACATCCTTCTGTAACCTTAGTAGAGTGGTTGGGCTGATTGACTTCCGCGAAATTGCATTGAGGAACGCACATAGCTGAACAATGGATAGTCGAACATTTTCTGGTAGAAGCCCCCGCAATGCAATCGGAAGCAATTGAGTCATCAGCACGTGGCAGTCATGAGACTTTAGATTCTGGAACTTTTTCTCTGCCATATTTATTATTCCCTTTATATTAGACGAGAAGCCAGACGGGACCTTCACACTGCTCAGGACTTCAAAAAATATCTCCTTCTCTTCTTTGGTAAGAACGTAGCTAGCAGCACGTAGACGTCCTTTATCCGTCCTCATTGGATGCAGGTTCTTTGGGTCTTTCAAAAGTTGCTGGTCCTCTCGTGCTTCCGGAGTATCTCTTGCCTTCCCATACACGCCCAAGAAGCCTAGCAGGTTCACGCAAACATTCTTCGTCACGTGCATCACGTCGATTGCAGAGCGGACCAGTAGGACTTTCCAATAGGGTAGTTCCCAAAATATAGACTTCTTCTTCCAAAAGGGAACGTGGTTGTTAGTGTCCTTTGGAACAGACTGTGCGTCAGGACCCTTTCCAAAGATTACATCTAAATCCTTGACCGCATCAAATATATCTTCACCACTTTGGAGGGGTGGCTTCGGCCGGTGATCTGCCTCACATTTGAAATGCCGCTTGCCTTTCTTTCTTAGGGGATGCTGAGTTGTAAGAAATCGACGATGACCCGGGTACACATTCTTGTTACCTACATATATACTTTTAGTGCTGTCTAAACAGTGTGTGCATGCATTGTATCCCTTGTTTGACTATCCTGAAATGTTACTAAGAGCAGGCCAATCATTGATGGTTACAAACAACAACGCTCGTAGGTTAAATTCCTGTTGTTTGTACTCATCCCACACAGGTACCCCTTCATCACGCCACAACTCCAAAAGTTCATCAACTAATGGCATCAGGTACACATCCTTCTGTAAACTTTGTAGATTTACACCAACTTAAAACTAACAAGACATTGGACCACATCCTTCTGTAAACTTTGTAGATTTTCTGGATTGATCACCTTCTGAGAAATTGCATTGAGGAATGCACATAGCTTCACAATGGGTACTCGGACATTTTCCGGTAGAAGCCCCCTCAATGCAACCGGAAGCAACTGCGTCATAATCACATGGCAATCATGAGACTTCAGGTTCTGGAATTTTTTCTCTGCCATATTTATTATTCCCTTTATATTTGACGAGAAGCCAGGTGGGACCTTGATACTGCTCAGGCATTCAAAAAAGATTTCCTTCTCTGCTTTGGTAAGAGCGTAGCTGCTTAAGTATTGACGCCCTTTATCCGTCTGCTTGTTGTATGGGTCTTTCATATGTTGCTTGTCCTCCCGTGCTTCTGGTGTATCTTTTGTCTTCCCATACACGCCCAAGAAGCCTGGCAGGTTCACGTAAAGATTCTTCGTCACGTGCATCACGTCGATTGAAGACCGGACCTCTAGGACTTTCCAATAGGGTAACTCTCAAAATATAGATTTCTTCTTCCACATGGGCGCGTGTCCGGTAGCGACGTCTTTCAGAACAGATTGACCGCCAGGACCCTTTCCAAAGATTACTTCTATGTCCCTGACCATACCAAATATAGCATCACCATCAGGGAGGTTAGGCTTCTTCCGGCGATCTGCCTCACCGTTGAAATGCTTGCCTTTCTTTTTTACGAGATGATTGGTCGGAAGAAATTGACGACACCCCAGGTACACAACCTTCTTACTTTTTTCCAAATATGTACCTTTAGTTTTATCTAAACAGTGCGTGCATGCATTGAATCCTTTGTTTGACTGTCCTGAAATGTTACTAAGAGTAGGCCAATCATTGATGGTTACGAACAGAAACGTTCGTAGGTCAAATTCCTGTTGTTGGTGCTCATCCTACACACGTACACCTGGTTCGGCCCACAACTGCAAAAGTTCATCAACTAATAGTCTTAGGTACACATGAATGTTGTTACCGGGTTGCTTCGGGCCTTGGATGAGCACTGACATCATAATGAACTTCCGCTTCATGCACAACCAAGGAGGAAGGTTATAGATACATAGAGTCACAGGCCAGGTGCTATGACTGCTGCTCTGCTCCCCAAAAGGATTAAAGCCATCCGTGCTGAGACCAAACCTTAAGTTCCTTGCGTCACGTGCAAATTCCTTGTACTCTGAATCGATTTTTCTCCACTGCGACCCATCAGCCGGGTGTCTCAACATCTCGTCGCTCTTGCGGTCTTCTTTGTGCCATCGCAACAACTTGGCATGCTCTTTGTTTCTGAACAAACGTTTCAACCGTGGTATTATAGGAGCGTACCACATCACCTTGGCAGGAACCTTCTTCCTGGCGGGCTGGCCCTCAACATCACCAGGGTCATCTGCTCTGATCTTATACCGCAATGCACCGCATACCGGGCATTCATTCAAATTCTCGTACTTCTCACCGCGGTAGAGGATGCAGTCATTAATGCATGCATGTATCTTCTGCACATCTAATCCTAGGGGGCAGATAATCTTCTTTGCTTCATACGCACTCTCAGGCAATTCGTTACCAGCCGGCAGCTTGTCCTTCACTATTTTCAGTAAACTCCCAAATCCCTTGTCAGATAAACCATTCGCTGCCTTCCATTGCAATAATTCCAGTGTGGTTGTGTTGCCATCTTCGCAAGTTGGGTACAACTTTGTTTTGTGATCCTCTAACATGCGCTCCAACTTCAACTTCTCAAGTGTAGTTTCTGCTAGGGTATGTGCATCAACGATGACCCCACGTAAATCATCATGTATGATGGGATCATCTGGTACCTCTTCATCATCAGCTTCCCCTGTTGGGTTACCATCGTATTCAGTGTACATGTAGTTGTCATCGTTCTCTTCTTCTTCGTTGTCTTCCATCATAACCCCTTTTTCTCCGTGCTTGGTCCAACAATTATAGCCAGGCATGAAACCAGAAGTTATCAGGTGGAGGTGAATTATGTCTGTGTTAGAGTAATCCTTCTCATTCCGACATTTACTGCATGGACAACACATAAAACCATTCGGCCCCTTGTTATCCTTAGCCACATTGAGAAAAGATTGCACGCCATCCATGTACTCTTTAGAGCGTCGGTCAGCGTACATCCATGGATGACTCATCTGCAAATCACCGCTAAAACCCATTACGATAAACCAACATAATAGGAAACATACATATTCATTAATACAAGTTCATCACATTAAAACCACAGTAGAGTAGTGACCAAATGTAATACATAGTTCTCATAAAACATAAATTAATTGAAACTAGAATATAACTATCTAAAGAATTTAAATCCAACAACAAATGCGATCAGAATCGCAACTAAGGTAACTATTGAACCAACAGCATAATGATACCAAGCCTCTTGACTAATGACATATTTTCTAATCTTTTTAAGCTTCAAGCGCATTGCATCCATCTTCATCTCGTGAGCAGCGACGACGACCCCGTGAGCATCAACGATGTCGGCAATCTTCAAGTCCAATACCATCTTCTCTTCTAGGCATTGGAGACGAAGATCTTCACTTATCTTCAATTTTGCTTTCAAATCGTCGTTTTCTTTTTTTAAATACTCGACAATAGGGTCGACTGGAATTTCCGGTTCAACTACCTCCTAAATAAAAATATATCTATGTCAAGTTGGTCGGCATGATTGTTATAAACACGAAACAAAATAAATAGTGATAAAAATATACCACATCCGAATCATAGACCGGACGAGGGCCGACGGGGACGGATATCAAAACCATGACACTATACATATAAAAAAACATGAGAAAATTATACAAGAAAAATAATTATGCATTCAAATCATACAAGTAATTTTGTAAAATAAAAGATAAAAAAGAGGCTCACCGAGGTGGTGCCGGTCACGGGACGTCAGGGGCTATCGACGGCGGTGAGGACCGAGACGACACTAAAATCCACAAATCATAAATTAATTTGAGCTCAAAATACATTAAAAAAATGAACTACCTAGCTTAGGCATTTCATCAAACACCTAGGTAGCACTACCAAATGAAATGAGCTAAACTTGTATGGAAATGGCTAAAATTCGGCCGCCGGGTGAAAGGATCAAGTGTTTCTAACCCTTAGAGAGATGGGTGCCGTCTATCTTGACAAATCTTGGAAAAAAATAGGGCTACACTTCAGCTTGAGAGAGGAAACAATGGAGATGAGCTTGAGAGTTCAAAAATGGTGGCTGGCCTGGGGTGGGAGATGATATAGCGGGACCTCTAGTCCCGGGCTGTACCACGACCCGGTACGAAAGGTCCACCCACCTGTCTCCACCCTGCCGCTGACTGCCTCGGTCCCGGACTGTATCACGGCCCGGAACTAGAGGTGCCCTACGACCCGGGACCCGACCTGCGCAGCGTCAGAGCAGCCGGCCCGGTACTAGTTCCCCCCTCTAGTCCAGGGTCGAACCACGCCCGGGACTAGAGCCCAACACCCCTCTCCACCAAAGGTCCTGTTTCCACTAGTGCTAATGGGTCGGCCCAAACTAGAGCTGGAGGGTACGCAAGGTAAGTAGCCACCGCGGTAGGTTTTAACATCAAAGTGACCTCCACATGCTAGACTTGGGTCACCCTAGGCCAACTGGGCCGCCACCTTCTACTTGATGCACATAGATTAGCTGGGCCAAAGAAACACACTGACTTTCACAGGGATGGCGATGTTCTAGATATCGCTATAATGCTTCTTTGGCGTGCCTTGGAATAGTCTCCCGTAGAGGGAGCAAACTGAAAAAAACCTCCCCAAAGGTTCAAGGATCCAATATATGCCATCAAGCAAGGCAAAGAGTTGGGTGTTTACCGATCTCTCTAAGGAGGGTGTCCCACTCGATTCTCTCCGAGTGACCCAAGGTCCGGCGGAGGGGAATATTCAAGGTTCCATCTACCTAGTTTTGCGCCATGACATAGAGTGTCGAGAATCTATCATGCAGAGTAAGAGACCATGTCCATCAGTCAAGCCATGGTTGACTTCGCCATTGTGAACATGTTGTTTAGGCCTCAAGCTAAAGACATGATTAATTTTCTGAATGGCATTTCAGAATTGAGACCTGGTTGGCGATGATCGACTAGCGGATCTTTGGATTGTAGTGTCTGGATACACAATTCGCTCATCAAGATTTTCTTAATGGTCTTCAAACACGTCAATATGGTTTTTTGAATTTTTTAACATAACAAGATCACTAAAGCTCGGGTACCAGAAATATCAGATTTCAGGAGCAACAACAACGACGCCTAAACCTTTTTTTCCTGTGCCTCACAAAGAAGATGGGTTACATTATCAGAGGGTAACAAAATAAACAAAACAAAACAAGGTAAGAAAATATAAACAGTGATATATTAAGTCTTGCTCCAGGGTTCTGTGCAGAAGACGGAATGGAAGAGAGAGAATGGGCTCATAGTGCGACAAGGTCCAAGGCAAGCCCAAAGAAAGTCTAGGTTAGCACTCCATCTCGGCCGGCATCGTGCTCTCGAGAGGGTGTGACCCTCTAGCAAACTTCAAAACCTACTGAAATACCCATTCATTAGGTAAATGTCCACATCAACACTTAATTAACTCAGCACTGCCGCGTGTACCCCGCCTAACAAATAAATAATGGTCTTGTTTTTTTTACGTAACATCTCTACAATATCTAAGCTCCCTAGGATTTGAGCTCCTAGGTTGAGCCACGTATCAACATCTTACTGGTTCTTGCTTTGCATATTTGTGTCCACCATATTATGGCCAGAATAATATTATTCGTCTGTTAAACTGGATACAAAATTCAGTGATGATTTTTTTAACTTTTGCACATGAATTTTGGGCCGCCCCCATCTTAGAGCATCTCCGATAGATGTTATATTTTAGGGTATAATTATTTCGTAGGATAGTTGAGGTAAAAAGTCTTATTCCAATAGCCGTAATTGATGTTAATTTTGAGCTCCTAAGTTGAGCCACGTGTCAACATCTTACTGGTTCTTGCTTTGCATATTTGTGTCCACCACATTATGGCCAGAATAATATTATTCGTCGGTTAAACTGGACACAAAATTCAGTGATGATTTTTCTAACTTTTGCGCATAAATTTCGGGCCGCCCCTATCTTAGAGCATCTCCGATAGATGTTATATTTTAGGGTATAATTATTTCGTAGGATAGTTGAGGTAAAAAGTCTTATTCCAATAGCCGTAATTGATGTAAATTTTGTCAAGATTCGTTTTGTGCGGTCCAGACAATAACATGAAATGCTGCAAAATACAAAACTTGGATTATTGCTATATAAAAAAGGGCAACGTACGTGGGTACTAACAATTGTAAGTTTCGTGTCGGCCTCCTGTCTCTTCTGCCACTGATCCGCCACAACTCTTACAGATTTGGCCGCAAGTCTACCACCACTTCTCACAAATTTGGCCACGAGTCTACCACCACTTCTTGAGAGCACGGTAGGGATTCAAACTTGAGAGTTGTCGTTGATCTCCCCTGCACGGCGCCATCATCGGGTCCCAAATGTCGTCTCCCGCCGAAGAGCCAACCGAGCGGCCCTCCTCTCCTCCCCTTCCTCGCCGTGCCTCCCCCCTTCGCTACAAGCACGCGCACAAGAGACACATGCAAGTTATGCCTCTGGTACACCTCGACCAACCTCTTCCTCACAAGGTTTATACACCACCACACAACACGTGGGGCTTGTCTCTTTCGGCGATTAATCAATTTGAAGTTGTTCATTTTAAATTATATGGTTTATACTGCAGATACTAGACTAATATCTACAATAATTGTTTGAAAATGTTATGAATTTGTACCTCATATCTGATCTATTAATATTTACTCATATCAGAATGTCATGTGCAAACCAACCTGTGTTTGGTTGGTTAGCAGGGTGGTAGTACCATCAACCCACCATAGTTCAAACCCCAGATTTGACATTTGTGAGTTGCATTTAGGCAGAATATTCTTTCAGTGGGAGGCGACGTTTTCCGTCGACAGCGAGGCGCCCGTGGTGACTTCGTCAATCTCAAGACTCGATCTGCCGGCTCAGTATTGCTCATAGGGGTAGGGTGTGCACGTATATATGATCGTCTGCGTTTATAATGTGTCTGTCAAAAAGAAATAATGTCATGTGCAAATCAGCAATAGTACCTCGGGCGGAGCAAAGCGCGCCATCTCCTAACGATCCAAGTACAAACAAAACAAAGCTGCCAACAGAGCTACCGCCAAAACTGGTACCGAAGTCAAATTAAGTGGTTCCAAAGTAAAGTCAAATTAAGTCACCAAAACCGGTAGTTTTATGCAATCAACTTGTCATTTTGAGGAAGGCAGACAGACGAAGCTTCCTCCCCGGTGATGCAGCCAGCAGGAAATCAGCAGCAGCTACCGAATAACCGCAGAACCTTCCCTCCCTATATAAACCACGGACACGACTGGTGGACGACGCCACACCAGACCGCCCGCCCAGATGGAGGAGGAGACCCTGACGCTCACGGCCCTGCTCAAGGCGGCCGCCGTCGCCCACCCGGCGCGCCGCGCCATCTTCCACCGAGGCAAGGCAGAGCTCCGGCACGCCGACGTCGACATCATGGTCGACGCCGCCGCGGCGCGCCTCTACAGAGATGGAGTCCGCCCGGGGCACACCGTCGCGCTCTGTTTCCCCAACACCATCGAGGTAATTAATTGTCCCGCCATCCTTGAAAGATGGATTCTTTCTCTGACCGCCGCCTACTGTGCTCTGCTTGGCAGCTGGTGATCATGTTCCTGGCGGTGATCCGCGCGCGGGCGGTGGCCGCGCCGATGAACCCTGCCTACACGCAGGAGGAGTTCGAGTTCTACCTCTCCGACTCCGAGGCGCGCCTCCTCGTCACCAACGCCGAGGGCAACGCCCCCGCGGAGGCGGCCGCCGCCAAGCTCGCTCTCCCCCACGAAGCCAAAACAGACATCCTCGACCTCGTCTACCTCGCGGGTGACGAGGACGCCGCCGCCCACCGACAAGTTCTCTCCGACAACGAGCCGTCGGACGTGGCCCTGTTCCTGCACACGTCCGGCACGACGAGCCGGCCCAAGGGCGTGCCGCTCACGCAGCGGAACCTGGCTGCCTCGGTGCAGAACATCCGCGCCGTGTACAGGCTCGTGGAGACGGACGCGACGGTGGTGACGCTGCCGCTGTTCCACGTGCACGGGCTAGTGTGCGCGCTGCTGTCCTCCCTGGCGTCCGGCGCCTCGGTCACGCTGCCCGCCGGCGGGCGGTTCTCGGCGTCCACGTTCTGGGCGGACATGCGGGCCGCTGGCGCCACGTGGTACACGGCCGTGCCGACCATCCACCAGATCATCCTGGACCGGCACGCGTCCAGGCCGGAGCCCCAGGGGTACCCGGCGCTCCGGTTCGTGCGGAGCTGCAGTGCGTCGCTGGCGCCGGTGATCCTCGAGCGGCTGGAGGCGGTGTTCGGCGCGCCGGTGCTGGAGGCGTACGCGATGACGGAGGCTAGCCACATGATGACGTCCAACCCGCTGCCCGGGGATGGGCCGCGGAAGCCGGGGTCCGTTGGGCGGCCGGCGGGGAAGATGGAGCTGGCGGTGCTGGACGAGCAGGGGAAGGAGGTGGCGGTGGGGTCGCCGGGCGAGGTGTGTGTGCGGGGGGCCAACGTGACGGCCGGGTACAAGGGAAACCTGGCGGCGAACGAGGAGGCGTTCGCATACGGGTGGTTCCACACGGGCGACATCGGCGTGCGTGACGACGACAACGACGGCGGGTACGTGCGGCTGGTGGGGCGAATCAAGGAGCTGGTGAACCGGGGTGGCGAGAAGATCTCGCCCATCGAGGTGGACTCGGTGCTGCTGAGCCACCCGGACGTAGCGCAGGCGGTGGCGTTCGGGGTGCCCGACGAGAAGTACGGCGAGGAGATACACTGCGCGGTGATCCCGCGGGACGGGGTGGAGATGCGGGAGGAGGAGGTGGTGGCCTTCTGCCGGCGGAACCTGGCGGCGTTCAAGGTGCCCAAGAAGGTGTACATCGCTGACGACCTGCCTAAAACGGCGACGGGCAAGATCCAGCGCCGCGTCGTGTCGCAGCACTTCTTCGTGCGGCCCGCCGGCGCCAAGGACTAGAGACGATCGATCGATCACGGGAAGGATGTTGCTGCGAATAAAATGGAGTAAAGTTCAATTTAAACCTTGAACTCGTAGCGTCTGGCTAAATGGAACCCTGAACTTCAATTCCTGGAAGTTAGCACACTGAAGTTTGCAATCCCGGTTCAATTTGAACCTTGATGCAGTTTTAGTTGGTTTTCGCTGACGTGGCTAGTCAAAGACTGGAATTGTTGACTTGGCTTGGTCCACATTCGGGGTTCGACTCGACCTAGACTAGGTAGCTGGTTCGCGAGCGGGGGGAAATTAAGGTTCGTCCAGAATCAGAGGAGAGCGGGTGGCGGAGGGCGGCACAGGCGGTGGCCGGAGCTCACATTATCTGGCATTTTGCACAGCCATTTGTGAACTAGCACGAAAGCAAACATGGCAAATATTTCTGGCAGTAATGTACTCAATATTTGTGGCAAGTACCAGACCAAATATTGGAGGAAATATTACTTAATATGTCATTTGGCAACATTTGCAACAGGTTTCAACAAAACAGAAGGTCTTGGGACTACATAACCTGGTACATGATCTTGAAAAGGACACAGTTTATCAAGATCACGTACAAAATACACATTACAAGCAGTAAACTAGTAGTTGCCACTGGCTGTGAAGTAGGAGTAGCTAGGCACTGCAGATGCAGGCCTCCTTCTCCCTCTTTTAGCTGCTCTACCTCTCTCTTGGGCACCTGAAGGTCCAGCCTCAGCTGCTGTACCTGTAGATCTCTTTCTGGGAGGTTTAAACCTAGCTGAAGATAATCCAGTTTGGAAACTGGGACCAGCTGCTTGAGTTCTTGCTAGTGGTGCTTGAGAAGTTGTTGCTGGAGCTTGTTGCCGTGCTGGTGGTGCTTGAGAAGTTGCTGCTGGAGCTTGTTGCCGTGCTTGAGAACTAGTTTGCTGTAAAATTCAACGACAATTAATCCGACAATAGTTCTAGTGTAAACAATTCATGGAGATGCAGAAAATTACTCTAAATTATAGTTATGGAAAATACCTCTGTTGTCTTCTTTTTGTTGCTAGTCTTCACAAGATGGGCATTCTTTTTCTTGCCTTTCTCTGGATTTTTCTTACAACCTGACTTGTTATGGCCAGTACCACTACACAAGGAACACTTAATTATAGTGCCATGCTTGCTCATCTTTTTTCCTTTAGGCTTCTCAGTCTCTTCCCTTCTCCTGTGATTTTTCTTGGGCCTGCCTGGCATTCTCACATACTCTGGAGCTTGCGGTCTTGGTTTATCAGAAATTGGCCACAATTCTTCACCTTCCACGGGCTGTAAGCAGTGCTCATAAATTTTATTGAACACCTCAATTGAGTAGCACGGATCAATAAAATCATCCACTACTTTCCCACACTTGTAAATAGCACTGATTGCATGGCAGCAAGGAAGTCCTGCAAGTTGAAAATATCCACAGGAGCATGTCCTCTTGTCAAGATTTACTGTGTACTGCCTTCCTCTACCACTGACATGTTTAACTTCGAATCCATCTGTTCCATTCCATAGCACTTCTATAAATTGTGTTCTTGCTATGCTAGCCTTGAGCTTTTTGAAGATGCTAGGACATATCTTTCCATGCCATTTCTTACTCTTGGCCCTCTGTTCTTGCACTCTTACTAATATCTTCTTCCTGATCTTTTCTTGCATGGAAATGATTGGATAAAATCTAGCATCAACAATGGAATGGTTGAAGGATTCACACAGGTTATTGTCAACCGACTCACAATTAGAACCAATTGGAAAGAAAGACCTAGCCCAGTGCACAGGCTCTGTCCGCATTATGTCCTTTGCCCCTTCAGGAGTTTCTTGTGCAAGTTTGGCCTTGTAGTAATTGAAATCTTGCCTATTTGCAGCTTTCGCAATTGCCCAAAATTTCTTCTGCCACTCATGTGTTCTGTGCTTTTTCCTCCAGTTTGCATATATGTGCCCAGCACACATTCTGTGCTCTGCAGCTGGTAGATAATCTTTCATAGCCTTAATAAGGCCCTTTTGTTGATCAGATATAAACACCCAGCCTGCTCCATTATTGTTAATGTCCAAATCTTTTATTAGAAGGCCAACAAACCATGCCCATGTATCATTAGTTTCCTGCTCCACAACTGCCCATGCGAGTGGGTACATTTGGTTGTTGGCGTCTCTCCCTATTGCACATAATAGCTCTCCTTTCACAGCCCCTTTGAAAAAGCACCCATCCCGTCCAATCATTTTCCTGCACCCAGCCTTGAAACCTTGTTTCATTGCATTAAAGCACACATAGAAGCTTTGGAAAATATTTTGCTCCATGTTCTTCGGATCCAAACAAACTGCTATTGTGCTTCCAGGGTTGCTCCTAAGTAACTCCAGTTGATAATCGAAGACTCTTGTGTATTCATTTTTCATACCACACATCAATTTGTCCATCACTAATTTCTTGGCATGTTTACACTTTGAAGGAGACACATCAGCAAACAAATCTTGAAGAACAGTTGCCTTCATGCTCTGAATGTTCCACATAGGATTTGATAGGATGAAATGCTCATATCTTTGGGCAATTACTTTGGAAGTCACAAGTTTATTCTCTCTGTTTTGTGCACAGTTGTGCTCATCTGAATAAGTTATCACTTGAAATCTCGAACACCTTGAAGTTTTTGCTACATATATAAGCCAAGGACATCTAGGCCAATCACACTTGGCCCTCACTCTGTCTACCTCAGATTTCATAAATACAATGCTTCTTTTTGTAACCATGCCGTACCTTTTCAAAGCCTTGCGCACCTGGTTCTTACTTTTGAACACCATCTCCAAGCAGAAGTGAGGTACTTCAGTGTCATTGTTGAATCTTGGATATTTCGATTTTCTTCTCACTAGCTCTCCGTCTTCATTTTCATCATAGCTATAATCTTCATCGGATGACTCAAAATCCCACTCATTCGCCTCATCCTCTAGTTGTTCCTCCATATTGGCAATCAGATCAACAGGAACTGGACCTGATGAGTCACTGTTAATCCAGCTCTTTGAATCCCTGAACCTCTTCTTGAATTTTCTTGCATGTTTCCTTAGCTCAATTACTTCAGAATCTTCCCCAGAGTCTTCACTATGTGGCACATATTCGCAGTCCTCACTTGAATCTGAATCACTATTATGTCCACTGTCCAAATTGTCTTGCAGCAGTTCAGGACCTGACATATAAATTGGATTACAGTCCTGAGACACTGGAACTTGAGAGACTGCCACATCATCGACAACAATGTGCTCTGCCCTTCTTGCCGGCTTCTTCTTCAAGGGACTGCTGATAACCTGTGTGATCACTCCACTGTCATCTGGAACAAGAACATTGTCAACAAGCTGCTCATCAGACAGTTCATCAGGTTGTGCAGTAATTATTGCATCAGGTTCGTCATCGCTCAATAGAACAAGTTCATCCTCAAAGTCACTGCCACTGCTACTGTAATCAATGTCCTCCTCCCCATGGTACTCAACATATACATTAGCTACTCCTCCAACACATGTATAATCTGCCATTTTCACACAGCTGCTGTCATCATTCAACAACATCAAACCGTCGACA
The DNA here is from genome assembly GCA_947311845.1 of Poa pratensis. NCBI lineage: Eukaryota > Viridiplantae > Streptophyta > Magnoliopsida > Poales > Poaceae > Poa > Poa pratensis. The sequence goes on along the minus strand of CAMZMU010000115.1, from coordinate 7,760,897 downwards.
AGTTCTTTCCCTGGAAGTAGGAAATAGAACTTCATCGATTCTTTCAATTCTAAATGATCTCTCAAGAACCCTTTGACCTCTGGCAGCAACAATTTATCCCTCTCTATCGCTGAAATTGCATCATCTCCACCCACATAGTCCAAGTTTGGACCGATACGGACGAACTCGCCTCCGAAGTGATATCTGACATCCAATCTCTCTGTCGGGTCCATGATTCGACTGAAAAAACCAGCAATGCAGAGAGATATCACAAATACATTCGAACCCAAACCCTATCACCGCTAAAATCTGACGGAAATAGGACAAAAAACCTAACTTTTACCGCTCAGACAAATCCCCAATTTACCCTAACCCTAATTGCGTCGAAATAAATAAAAAATATGGGAGCGGAGGCGGAGGACGTCAGAGGAATTACCTTCACCGCCGTGCGTCTTCTGCTTGTCTCGATCGTCGCATGTGTCGCGAATCATCCCCCCGTCGCCATGGCCGTCGCAGGAGCTGAGGGAGACCAGGGGACGCCTCGTTGGGAACGAAAGGAGTTCTGGGCTCTGCACTGGGTCGGCCCAATCTATTGCTTGCTTGCGCCTCGACAGCTCGTTCTTCCCAGCCACAGCAGCGAATCCCTGTTTGGCAGTGGGTGCAAGGTTCAAATTGGACCAGGATTGCAAACTTCAGTGTGCTAACTTCCAGGAATTGAAGTTCAGGGTTCTATTTAGCCAGACGCTACGAGTTCAAGGTTTAAATTGAACTTTACTCAATAAAATGGGTGCTAGTGACATTTTTCTGCACTGGACACCTGACATGGAATTGCACTGCACTTCACGTGCACTGGACTCCATGAGAAAAAGACAAAGGGAGCCGTGAACACATACGCACTGAATCCACTGACGACCGTACGTTCATTTCTGTTTGATTTGATTTCATTCTACCAAAAGTTTGTTCGGTTGGGCTTTGTGTTGTGTAGCATATTCTGGAACGTACGTACAAATACACACGTCGTGGCTTGCATGGAATAGCTTTCCTAGTTAGGGTGAAAACGGCCGGATCGTCGGGGATGATGAGACGGGAGGTGATCGCTGTCTGTTAAATACTGTAGATGGAGAGGGACGAGTGACGTGCTCTTGTCGTTGCCGCTGGACGATGCTGTGGCTGTTGGGTTGGGTAGGAGCGGCTAGTGCCAATGGCAACGGCGACATTCCCATGAGATAAGTTAGATTAATCCTGATTAAGAAAGGAATAAAAGGTGTGGTCAGTGGGCCGTGGGCAATGTGCTGTGCCTATACAAAGTTACAGACTCCTATTAGCTAGTGCTCTATGCCTCTCCTTCTTTTGAGCTTATGATTCTATAGAAGCTGGATTTTGGAAGATTGTGGGGAGAATCTGTGGTGGGTAGAACCTGGCAAAATCTACTCCCTCTTTTTTTCAGCTTCTAGACGTTTGGCTTGTTTAATGGGTTGAGTGGTGAAACGTCTGTAGCGTCCCTAAATTTCATTTGTAAACTACTCCCTCTGTTTCAAAATATAAGTCGCACGACCTACTCACCTACCATGTCTAGACATGTTTTAGTGCAAGATTCAATATAACTCCCCTAAATTTCATTTGTAAACTACTAGGTTTTAGTACAAATGAATACAGAAGTCCTTTTTAGTACAAATTCCATATGTTTTACAATTTATCAATTGCCAAAATAAAATAAAAGACATTTTTGGTGATTCAACAATTACAATGAGAAGACTCCTCATGCAACTAAACTTTCAGCAATGCTCTGGCGCGTCCCACGCATGACTTCATCGGAAGAAGATGATGCGACTACCCCGACCTAAGATGCACTATCCACATGGATATATGAACCTCGCTCAATCGTGTCGAAATGGCCACCATATAGCTTAATATCAAGAATGAAGTTATGCAAACACATGCATGCAGTGATGATCTTCGACTGCGTCTCTTCTTCTGGAAAAAATGGTATACCGAGCAGAATACGCCACTTTATCTTAAGAACGCCAAATGCTCTTTCAATGGCAATTCGTAGAGAAGCTGCAGCCTTCGCAACTCGGTCGTGAGATGAAAGTGGCACCCTAGCAGTCACATTTATCAGAACATTCCTGTCAAATATTATCTTGAAGTCCTCCTCATCTTGTAGTGGGGCTACGTGAAACTTGGCTGCCTATGGACACATCTACATGCATAAAGAAACATCACTACAGCACATAAGAAGAAACAACTAAGCCAAACATTTACAAAGTGCCAAGCAATATCATTACCTGTATCTCAAGTTCCCACCAACCATCATTAGCATCAATAGTATTAGTGATATGATCTCTTTTCAATTGACTCCAAATATAGTTTCTCTTTGTGCGCTTGTTGAAGTTTGTTGTCATATTGACTTTACCATTGGCATTCAAAACATTAACCGGACGATTATGTTTATTCACTTCTTCGATGCACACATCAAGAAAAGCTCGGTGAGCTACTGCATCCCAATTTGCTTTGGGGGTCTGGCCACAATAGAACAAAAACAGTAGCAAATCAGGCCACAACATCACAATAATCTGCTACCATACCACATAGTTCCAGCAACTACGAAAGCCTTCTCTTTCTTCACACAATCACACCGTAATCTGCTAGCACAATAATCTGCTAGTTTACCTACCAATGCAAGCAACAAAAGCAAAACAGGGGGGGGGATGGCTTGATCCTCGCGATTTGGGACTCGGCCAGCTGGTCGCCCTCAAGCTCCTCATACATGTCGTATTCTTCTCTGGCAGCATCCTTCATTCCAGCCGTCCCCCTATTGGTGAAGCAACATGGCGATAGGAGGATGCTAGCAATCAGCTGCGAGGTGATGCCGATCAACTCGTCAGATTCTACATTTTTCTGCAAGCAGGAGAGTGTGGTGACTGGCGGCATGCCCGCGTCGACGGCTACCAAAAGGCATGCTGCTGCAGAACAAGAACACGTATTAGAAGAAAAATGTGGCTTTTACCATACCCATATTTTTTTTGACACGAATAGCAGGCGATCTACTTTTACATTGACAGCGAGGAAAAGGGTACAAATACAATTGGATCCTGGCAAAGAATTCCTGAAAACTTCCAACAAAACTCGGCGAACATTTCGCCATATACGGCACTCGGCGAATGACTCGGGCGACACTCGGTGAAGTATGAGCACACGTACATCTGCCATGTGTCGGCGAATCTCTTTGCGAAGTGTCAGGTGAGCGTCTTCGCCGACTGTGCGCTTCACCGAGTGCCAGGTGACGGAGAAGCCATGTGAGCATCTACGCCGAGTGCCTGGAGGTAAGACCGGCAATCGGGTCGGGTCAATCATTTCTAGACCCCATGCCCATTTGTTAGACGGGCAAGGAATTCTGCCCACGGCCCTGCCCATGGGTCTACGATCAGACCCATGCCCGAACCCAACAGGTCACACGACCCAACCACGCACACAGAAATTTCAAAAAAATTATTCCATGCAGATGAAGTCCGTCATGCTTTTGTCCGCGTGAGTCGCTGCATAGAGAGCGAATTGAGTGTAAGGCATCTCTAGCAGATACCACACAATCCGATACCGGATATACAGAAATTTCAAAAAAATTATTCCATGCAGATGAAGTTATTCCATGCAGATGAAGTCCATCATGCTTTTGTCCGCGTGATTCGCTGCATAGAGAGCGAATTGAGTGTAAGGCATCTCTAGCAGATACCACACAATCCGATACCGGATAGCACACCGGAAATCAGTTTCCAGCACCACGCGGCGCGGGGCAGACTAGATGCGGTATACTCGTACCGGATACGAGTTTACGAAGCACCATTGCATCTGGGTTTACATCTATAGAAATCACTGAAGATGACAACACGTGATCAATTCCGTCACGTTCGCAAGTTGATGCCACGTTTGGCAGTAGAAGTATTTTGTTTACAGCCACACCAAGCGCCTGACACTGACAGCATCAAAACCGGGCAATGGAGTAAGCTGTGTGTCATGGGATGAAGATGATCTAGGTGCCTGGACTGCATCACAAGCAATCGCTCATCAGGGGAGGGAGAGCCGATTTTGGCTACTCACAAGGGCAAAATTCAGAGAAAAAGGGGCATGAGCAGGTTCAGTACAAGGAAAACAGTTTCTACCAGTTAACATGTTCTATCTCAGTAGAAAGAGGTGAACATTCTGCTACCGCTTACCAATCATGTGTATCAGTGCTATACGACGGGTATATCATGTGAATAACAGTGGTCAGGCATAATGATGAAACATCTGATTTCTAGCTATGCTTCGGCTTCAACAGAGCCAAACCATGTTTCGCAGTTTCTTAATATACCACTGCAGAGAATATCGACACTTTGCTTTACAAACATATACACCGCAAAACTGTACCCATGTGAGAAAAAACAATAGAAATGCAGTAGGAGAAACACCAAATCATCTCTTCGATGAACAAAGCATCTCCACGGATGTGAAAGCACAATCATCTCAGTTGTTGCTCAACAACTCGGCTCGATCATCTCCACAACCAGTGGTAATTCCCATGAGAAGATGAGTCAATTAACCAATTCCAAATTGTGGGCACGAAAACAACTCGTAAGAGATGGTAACATTTCGATTAAGCCACTGTTATGTTTACTGGAAACCAAATCACATTTTAACAATGTCCCGGATCAGGGATGCCCTCTCGGAAAAACATGATGTAACATGCATGCGCACAAGCCGTATTATCTACTCTATTTGTTCACTAATCACTATTATAAGATGTTTTAGATATTTCAATGCGGATTAGATACGGACCAAAATGAATGAATCAACGAGAAACAGAGCTAAACCACATTGTTTGAAGTTTAAACTTTATAGCACGGCAGCTTCTTAATATAAACTGCAGAGAATGTCGACTCGTTGCTTTACAAATATATGTATGCACCGCAAAATTGTCAAGCCATGCAAGCAAAACAATACAAATACAGTAAAAGAAACGTCACATCACCTCTTTAACGAACATCTCTGCAGATGTACAATCATCTCAGCTGTTGTTCAACAGCTCAGCTCCATCATCTCCACAACCAGTGGTAATTCCTATGAAAAGAATAAGTCAATAAACCAAAGCGAAATTGTGGGCAAGAAAACAATTGGTAAGAGATGGCGACACTTCAATAGTTCAATTAAGCCACCGTTATATCTCAGCTCCACAAAATGCTTGCTTTTGCTATAACATAAGAAAAATTGAACGAATGACATGTAACACAAGATTATATGATTCATCAAGACACTTGCAGAACATCAACCTTAGAACAAAGGATGCAATATTCAGTAGTTTGTTTGACAGGAAACAGAACAAAATGTTCACTATTAAAGAGCTCCATTTATATTTAAGTTTTGTGTGCACGATCCATTTCAGAAATACCAGAAGGGATGTCTCTTCCCACCATCTGGAACAGAGGATGCTAGCCCCAGAATTAAGAAAGTGAGGTACCACCCTGGATCCCAACATGAGATGAAGCCCATGCTATTGACTAGGCACAGTCCAGACAATAGAAGCGAGTATCTTGAACTGAAAGAGAAAAGAGTTCAGCATTGACTCACTAATTGGTTGTCACTAGCTAATTGTCCGTGCGTTGCAACGGATGCATGCATACTTTTAATAGTTTAACAACGGTCCCAGTAACAATAACATATAATTTTCGCATCCTCATGCACATCATGCAACAATGTTTTCTCCACCTACTTCTTTCCATGCATTCCCACCTACTTCTTTCCATGCATATGTCTTCTTCGTTGTCTATTTCTTCGCCTGTAATAGTCAGTGTTAAATAGTATCATGGACTCGGTGAAATTTACTTTGGCACATGGGAGCGTATGCTCCTGCATGGGTAAAACATTTCACGAAATGTTTTTGGTACGTATGTCTTGACATTATATATGTCTTGACATTATATATGTGCATGCCACGATTTGTGGGAAACCGATATTTTGTGTGCCTTATGTAAAAAAAGGACAAAATGTCTTGTGGAAAGTATTTTTGCACAAGTTTTTATTTTTACACACGACGAAAAATATCTGTTTTTCGTGAAACTAATTTGAGAACACGTAGAATGTCGACATACCTGTAGAGTTTGTTTCGAATTTTTTGTCACTTAAAAAACGATATTTTTTAGGTCCAAAATGTATTTTAAAAACCAGAAGCAAAAACACCACCCCTAATCAGACTCACAAAATGATAGGAAGAGGTTCAAAATATAGCTCATTACACTTGCTCGGATAAAAGTTGAAACATATAATTCATAAATATTTTTTAGTTATGATACATAGATTTATAGATAATTCATCTGGATCACATCATCTGAAACTCCTCAACGTAACTCCACTCCACGTTTCAATCTAAAAAAGAATCACACACGTTGGACAACTTCAAATCTTTGTACTATCCAAACAAGATCCATCAGAAAGTTGAATATCAATAGAAGATTGAATCCAAATCATAAAAGAATCATATATCTAATCTTTACAAATGGTCAGAAACTCTCCTAGTTAAAGGAATGTGCTGGGAAACAACAGGTACTCCGTAAGTTCATCAAGTCAGACATTAAAATGAAGATAAATTTAAGGTTGCACAAGAAAATGCAACCTAGCAACAGACGGGCAGCCTGCGCAGGTAAAGAAGCTTCCCAGAAGGATTCAGTGGCCAAGTTGTCTTCCTGCAAGTTGGAGTAGCCCGGCAGCACCAGAAGGTGAATGAAATATGAGCAGCAAAGTCGCTATTCACCTGGTACCTGACCTCCATCTCCCTCATGCTGCAACTCAGCTCCACTCCATTCTGGTGCTGGAAGCAGGAGGACAATTAAGTAAATTGCTCGGGTTTATTTTCAACAAAGCAGAAAGTGTGGCTACAATTCAATACTTCATTTTGAATGGGTAGAGATGATTTAGTAGGAGGGTGCGGATATCATATATAGATACCAATCATGGTTTTGGGGAAAATGAAGTAAATCTTATTGGGTAATTTGGTTGCTGTGTAGATGACCCTGATCAGCCACCTCTTTTGGATTTGGAGAAGTGCCAATTTTTAAGAACGTGAATCTTCTCAACTGAAGACACCTTAAGTACTGATAAATGATCTAATTGCATAAGCAACACTGTACTAAAACAAAGATCTAGTTCGCAAAGGTGATGTCTGTACTGTTTACAATTCTGCAGAAAGATGCATTGTAGAATGAAGAAAAACGGGGAATGCTCAAGAATTACCATCCTCAGAACCAGCAGCTTGCTCTCCTTCCACCAGCATCTTATCCTGCAGTAGATATGAAAGGATGAGCATGATCAGGATTTTGCAAAACAATTTATTGTTCAACTAACTCCATGGTGTACAGAATAAAAAAGCACTGACAAATTTAGGGCCCATGCATTCCTCCTGTGCATCTTCCAGTGGTCATCTGCAACAAGGAAAACATACTTACATTAGAGACAACAATACTCCACACAACAAATCATAAAGCTGTAACACTACACTTGGAAGTTGCAACTATGGAAGCTCTTAATTTCCAAACCCAAAATTACCATCTTGTCTCTCAGGTTTGTCTGGACGTTCTTGAACGCCTCCTCGATGGCAATCAGCTCATTGGTCTCCAAGTTGTCATTCTCGTTCTTCGCCCTGTCATACGCACTGATGCTCTGAAAACATTTTCAGGGTTTTGTAAGTTTGAATATTTTTATTTGTTAATTGGTGCTAAAAGAAATAACTGAAGTAGATCAGACAAGAACATTGTGATTCTCATCACATAGTATCTTCCCGGAGGTTGTCTGGTACTTCTCCAGTATCCTTGGCAGCCTAGAAGCGAGCCAGAATTTGCATTTTTGCAATCACTTCCAACAAAGAAGAGCCCTTGAAACATAAAGAGGGTGCAGAGAACATGTTGCCGTGCCATAAGAAATACTCCCTCTGTCCCATAATTCCATTTAAACTAAAAAGATCATGATCTTTGTTGTCTTGACAGGGAGACAGAACAATCACATGAATAGCTTAATCAGTTGTAATTCACATAAACAAAAAAGGAAAGCAGTTTTGCATGCAGAAACCGATCACTTATATGTCCAGTACAGTCCTTGCTTGAATCATGTTCATGGTGATAAAACTTGCCGTGAATAATTATGTATGAGAGAAGCGCTATTATATAACTTGGTTAGTAGTCCGGCCGGTTCAGAGGAATTAGCACGTAAAACTAATCCAAATTCAGGCCATCAAGAACACGAACAAGAAAACCCAAGGCGTCCCTAAAAAGAAGACATAGAGTGCAGGTTGGATCCGCGGTCTACCTGGCCAGATCGGGGAGTTGGTCAGATCGCTCGAGGTCGGTCGGCCGTGGTGACGTGGGCTGCCCGGGAGTGGCGCACTGGAGGAGGTGGGCGTCGCGTCGACGACGGCGATGGTGGCCTCTCCGAGCGCAGCTCCTCTCCCGCGCCGTCCCGCTGAAGCTACTCGAGGCAGCATTTAGAGGATGAGGACAGCGACAACAACTTTGGCCGAGCAGCTTGCGTAGGCCGTGGAGAGGCTGAGAATGGGCGGACGGGGCTGGTGCGGTGGAGGAGCCGTCGTGGCGATATGGATCTGGTGATGCGGTGGTGGTGGCTGCGTTGGATGGCCAGGAGCAGGAGGAGCGGCGAGCAACCTAGCGCCGCCGAACCTTCTGCGAGTCAGGATTTGTCTGCGGGTCTATTGGGCTTAGGCCCAGGTGGGTTGATCGGGGCGATAGAGCCAGGTGGGCGAACCACGGGCGAGCCAGATCGTGGGAGGGAGGATTGTTCGCTCGGTTACACGAACGATAAACTACCATTTAATAGTAAAGATTACAATATGCAACTTAAAACAAAGACACACTATTGGTCAATCTGTTCCTTATTTTTTAACACTCGTGTTAGTTAGATTATATTATCCAAGGCAACAGGGACAGGATAGTTATACATCGGTGTCAGGATAAACATATATTGTTCCTAAAGTGTATTTTTTATCACCTTTTACAGTGCCATCTTGACTACATCTACAAGCGCACACTCTTGCAATAAAAACAGTCCTGACTATTTAGATCCAAATTTCATTAAAATGTGTATTCTGTAATGAACTACGGCTCATATATTAATATATACTCAGTATACATGAAAGCATCAACAATGCAGATAGTACAGTTTGGATTATTAAAATGAAGCCTGCGACATCGGAAACAAAATAATGGTGGTACCTGGAGCGTAGAAACTGGTGTAAGGAAAAACGTGAAAGCCAATCCTTTTCTCTGACACCTCCTCCTGGAACTTCATGGACTTGAGATGGATCATGTAGATGCTAGGATACACATCAATGAAGATCACATTAGCATCTTCAGCATAGCCAATTGGCTCCACCCCAATTTCCTGAACCCTAAGCGCCGCCACTACTTCCGGCGCAAGAAGCGTCTCCATGTCAATGACCCTATGATTTGTCCAAGTTACCACACCATCAGTGCCAGCATCCCTTGACCACAAATGGAGACTGAATCCATCAACCCCGGCAAAACCAAGAGCTCCATCCTCTGCTGGCATGATGATAATCTGGTCGTAGAGATCTGGCACCTCCTCGACGAAACCCAAGCTATTCTTATCCAAATCGAACTCGATGATGCTCTGGTCATCCAAGAGCCAGTAGAGTATGTTCCCAACCAGAGCCGTCGGCCTTGCACTGATTAATCCGTTTCGTACGTGAATCGATGTGATCTCACCCCAGGCACCGGTCTGGGACGAGTAGACGCAGGCGGAGGTGACGAAATCGACCTGGTGACTGAACACGAACGCCACCAGGAACGGGCACGAACGGCAGTCGGCGTGGCCGGCCGCGCAGAGAACAGCGCCATTGTACTCCATGCTCCCTATGCGGGCCTGTGCGGGGAGCGGCACGTAGCGCTCGTCGCCGGTCATGAGGTCCCAGACGAGGAGCGTGCCGGTGCGGCGGCTGTTCAGGAGGGCGCGGCCGTGGCGGCAGTCGTAGAGCCACCAGTCATCGTAGGACGTAATCGTGGCGGTGGAGAGCGCGAATCCGCCTTCGGAGGTGGGGACGAAGAGGGGAGGTCCTCGCGGGTGGAAGAAGCCGAGCACCGGCGGCGTCCCCCCGTGGAGATCCCGGAAGCGGCGGAGGAAGCGGGCGTCGTGGACGAGGCCGCGCCAGCGCTTGGAGACGGAGTAGGCGCGGAAGAGGTGGATGGGCTCCGGCGGGACGCGCAGGAGGCTCTCCACGAGGAGGTCGTCCGGCAGGTGCGGGTGCGGCGGCGGAGCATCGGCGCCGGGGCTTTCGACGGCGAGCTCGTCCATGGGTTTGGAGATTGAAGGAAAATGATGTCGTCCAGCGGGAGCGGGAGCGGGAGCGGCGGCTGTCGCCGGTGAGGTCGGGACTCGGATTTGGGGGAGAAGGACGGTGTCGAGGGTTTCGGTTCGCGTGACCAGAAATGCACGTCACCTTGTTAAAAGGTGAGATATATAGCCTACATCTCGTTTGTAAATCTCAATTACTCCGTACATTTTAATCCTTTGGGTCGTGTCCAAATATATTCATCTTTATATTTTCCTTCAGGTATAGAACTAAATTTGGAACCGACTTAATTTCAAAAAAAAATTGGAACTGACTTTTTGACAAATGAAATTGAGATTAAAAAAATGAGTGTATTCTAATGGCTCGGATATGTTGTTACCAACGAAAAGTAAGTTGCACACGCGAATTACATCACTAAAATTATTCCATTTCAGAATACAAGTCATGATTTCAATTAGAGCGACAATTAGAAGACATAATATGAAACATGTTTTGAATATGATCAAATAATATAGCTTCCACTTGAACGAATGCTAAAAACCTCGAGGGCATACACTAGGATAGATAACTTTGGATCTTGATGCAACCATTTTAGCGGCGCGACAATGTGAAGAAGTCGAATGCATTATCTTTTGTCAAGTACATGCATGTTGAAACTTAGATTTTTAGCTCTTGAAATCCAGTGCTCTCTTTATTTTTAAAAATTCAAAAATCGTATTTACAAGTTTTAAAAATATGAAGTTTTTCTAAATGTACTTACTATTGTATCCTATAAACGTGCTAAATATCACTTTAAATATTTTGTATTATGATGTACACAAAAATGAAAATGTATGAATCCGAGTAAGTGAATGATGCATAGTTTCAAACAACAAAATTTATAAGAATTATCATTTTATATGTAGCCTAGAGTTAAAGGAATATACCGTTGTGACTTTGACTACACATATGAGCACAATCCCAAATCTGTATTTTTATTAAACAAATAAAGGGAGCACTGCATGTCAGGAGTAAAAAGGAATTTTTGTGAAAAACTCAGCTATACTACCTCTCTATAAGGATGAATTTGCGTATCCAAAAGAATAACAGAAAGATATTTCCTTGTTATCGATAAAATGTCTTTCTTTTTTGAGTGGACGATGTTTGCGGCGCGACATTGTGAAGAAGTCGAATGCATTATTTTTTGTCAAGTACATGTATGTCGAATCTCATATTTTTTGGCTCTTGAAATCCAGTGCTATCATTTTTTTAAAATTCAAAATTCGTATATAAAGTTAAAAAATATCTGATTTTGTTTTTCTAAATGTACTCACAGATGTATCCTACAAACGTGATGAAAATCACTTTAAATATTTTATATTATTATGTACACGAAAATGAATTTTGTTTTATGAATTTGAGTATAATGAATGGTGCATATTTTCAAAACTACAAAATTTATGATGTAGTCAGTTTATATGTTGCCTACAGTTATAAGAATGGTGCATATTTTGAATGTTTGTAGGATACATAATTGACTACATCTAGCATTTTTGTTGGGGTTTTTTGAAATTGTAAATATGATTTTTATTATTTTTTAAAATGAAAAGAGCACTGGATCTGATCTCAGGAGTAAAAAATGAGTCAAAAAGGAATTTTGAGAAGGATGAAAATTGTTGTCTCCAAAAGAATAGTAGGAACTGTAGATAAAATGTCTTTCGGAGTGGACGATGTATGTAGCATACTGTCGTTTTCAGTTGGTATGTAGCAACCTCTCGGGTTCATGACAATTTCCTGCCTAGGAGGCTTTGTGAAACAGGAGTGGAAAATTCGCCCGAAATTGGTTTGAAACTGTTTGAACGTACGTGGTGATTGAATTGGTGGTATGCAATGCGTCATGCTGCATTCGAATTGGATGCACATGCCGATCTCAGTTCTTAACATGCATGTTTGCTGAACACGGATGGTTCACATGAGCGCACGATGAAAACGTAACCTGCCTGCTATTACGTGAGCGCACGACGAAAACGCAACCTGCCTGCTATTATCTGGGTTTGTTTTCCTTGTACGACATCTCGATCTCATCTCAGCTGGGTCGGGGGCATGTCGACCTGTCGCAGAGCACCATGTTGCATTTCAATTTCATAAACTGTTTCATGTCCTAGTTTCCGAGATACTGATTCCATCCGCAGACCCTGTTGTGTTACCTGAACATGAAATGAACTACACCCTCTCCCGTGTCTCTGAACGATCAGCCACTGGATCAACTGTGAGCTTTGTCTGAAGCCCATGAAGTGACCTGAAGATGCTGAATGTTGTCGAATTCTTGTGCACCTGGTATAACCGCGTGAGCATATACTGTGAGTACAAGGAAAACAAACCAGATGATCGGAATGACAAAAAGGTTAAGGTAACAGAGAGAGAAAATATATGTGGTTTAATTTTGTTTTTTGAATTAATAGAAGGAGAAGTTACAAGGAACCGAACTTACATGTATAGTTTGAGACAAAAACGAGCGACTGAAACCCAAGCTGACGGAACTTACATGTGGTTTAATTTTGTCACTGAGCTTATATTACGACACACAACTTCCCATTATGTATGTCAATTTTTATTTTTCACATTTTTACAGCCTGACGGTCGATGTTACAGCTCTCCTGTCCAAAAATTGTGTACCAAACTGAAGCAGTTAAAAACGCGGACCAAACAGCCACTGCATCAGTTTTGTACGACAGACATAATATGAAGTGTGCCACGGGTGAGGCCTTAAGTTGCGGGAACTTGAACTCCCTGTAATTTGATTCATGCACTTGATCTCTTCCTTTGTTGGAGTACCGAACTATGACTGAACATGTCAGTTTAAAGAAAACAGGTCGCCGAGAAAACAGTTTAAGATGCCATACAAGATTTCACCTTGGTAATCTCAACCAGCTGACCAACTTCACTTTCCCCCAAAGAGAGAGGCTGCATGGATGAATATTATGAGAACAAGCTAGATAGTAATCATAGAATACTTATATGCATTAATAGAACCTGTCGGAGAAGTGGCTCTGCCATGACACAGCCAGTTGAGCACAAATAAATGGCAGTAGTATATTCACTTATACAGTTGCACCATGAACAATCAATGACATCCAATTCAGGTTCAGGTAACTAGTGCTGATTTCAGTAAAGAAAAGTGCTATAGATATGAACCGTAGTTTTTCACTGTCAACTGCGTGTTCAGAATTTAGAACGTGAATTGGTTTGCCAGCTCAGGAAACGTACCAGCTATAAAGTTTGGCAGTAATATAACTTAGAAAGCGTAGCAGCTTGACGGAATTCCATTCTAAGTACTAGAAACGAAACTCTAATACAGTCATAGAAACGAAGATATCCATATGCGGAACTATATATTAATTCATAGGCGACCTAAGCCTATGCGATGACTACAAACAGTAGAAAGTACCATTATTGCCTGCATGCCGAGAAGGAAAGAATGAGTAAGACAGACCACTAAATGGTTGCATGACACCAAATTATGACCATACTAAAGCTAAAACGATTTATGTTGATTATTGGGCAGAGTAGAAGCACCTGCATTCTTCAGTTATCCCCTATAGGTAACCTAAAAAAAGGTATCTACTATACTGAACTATTACTACAACATCACATGATTGATCAGCGCCAAATTCCTGTATATCTGCAAGAACACCACCTGTTTAAACCCATTAATGATTTCACTGATGATAAATTATAGAACTGCTAGGAACAAATGATAGATTCCTGAACAGAAATGCAGAGCTAGCACTTACCAAAGGTAAAATAGACAGTTCAGTACAGATCGGAAATAATGATAAGTCAGAATTTAATAGTGAGTAAGTATCAGAGCTAATTGAATTTGAATTTGCTTGACTTACATGAGCCCAACTGTCTAAGAAATATTTCTGCAGGAAAGGAAATGCTATCATAGCAAAACCTTAATGAACTGAACATGGTGATCCCAACGAATACTGAGAAGAAAGAACCGCACATACAAAAAAGAAACTGAACATTGCACACACAAGCCACAGTTGTGCACCATTCCTAAGACAAATTATGTTCAATCAAGTAGCTAAACATGAGATGGTATAGCTGCGCAACTAACAAACTGAGCAAGTATGTTCCTCAAATATCTAAGGGACCAACCCTCCAAGTATTCAACGACATATTTTAACCAAGCATATTGATCCAATAAAGTTTCACTAAAGTGGCAACGAGGTTAGAGAAGTATATTGATCGAAAGTGCCGACAACTTTACCTTATTATACCTTACAGATGTAATTATACCCAAAAAAACAGCATTAGACTTTTGCATATGCTATTATTCATAAGAATGAAAGAAGTTAGGATAAATGTAAGGCAACAATTTCCAATTTTAAGTAAAGAAACACCTCTATAAACCAAAGATGCATTATACACTGAAACCAGCAGAAAGAAGGTTCCAATATTTTGTCATGAATTGCAAAGAAATATATTTGAGACAAGAGGCATGAAGGGCATCCTTTTTCACTAAAGCAGTTTATATACATAAATATAGTAACTGCTGATGCCAGCGGTTTACAATACAGGACCAAGCAGCAACGAAACTACCACAACCAACTAAACATAACAGATTTCAACTAGCATTCAAGCACAAGAGAACATAAAATTAACTACTGACGAACCCCTTCAAGCGTCAAGTGACAGATTTGAAGCTTGAGCCTAGACACTACCTCCAAAGCCTGGTACAATCCATAGTAGGCTACAAAACATTTCCTTCACTGAATGAAGTAGATCCTTTCTTGGAGCATTAGAGCCAGAAGTCTGGGACAACATTTGGCTAGAAACAAATGCAGCAACATAAAAGTTGGGCCTCGGGCAGAAGATCTTCAAAATGGGCGTAAACTACATTTCAAGCATCCTTGAGAGGGCATGTCAAAGGGATCAGCCATTGATAAATCATGGGTGTTTTGTGTGAAATATTCCTTGTCACGACATTTCAGTTCAATTTGAGCATCCCGAGAAGCTCTATCTTTGATCCGTAGCACCGAGCGTTGTTCAGCGAACCACTTGTGCTGGCGGTGGTAAGGTAATGTGATTTTCATCTCCTTTAGCACTTTCGCATTCAAAACAAAGAATTTTGCGAACTGAATACATATATTCTTGGAGCCGTCATAATTCTTCAACACCAACTTTTTTAGATGCAATTCAAGGCATTCAATTCGATTCAGTGGGTCATACTTCCGAACATTATCAGTATCCATCCATCGTGAGAGTGACGGTAACTGGAGAAAGAGAGAACAAACATTACAAGAGAAGTTGGCAATAGGTAACAATACAGTAGTTGGCTACATTTCAGGTAAACTGAAATACTTTAGACATAGAAAGTAAGAAACTATGTTTTATACTCACAATGACATACAACTTCTCCAAGCAGGGGAAGCACTTGAGGAAGTTAACCACTGCATCCAGATTAGGGCCACTAGAGCCGAGAGCCAAAACCCTCACGGTGTGCATTTTGGTTGTCAAGCCAACATCAATCATTTTCTGCATAAATATAAAACACTTGCAAATAAGCATAATAGCCTGCATATAGGAATGTTGAATGAGCAACGGATGAAGGCTCTGCTACCTGAAAAACTGTGGTTCCAAAGTGAAGTTCTGGTATGTCGTCAGAGAGCAGACCCATTATCTTCAGTTTAGGCGCCGAGATTATCCGTATGATCGCTGGACCTTCCTTTGGATTAAGTGGTAGCAATCTCTCAAGGCAAGGGCGTCCACGATGACCAACTCGTGTAAAAAGACACCTCCCCTTATCCGGTCAGCGGAAAAGCCTAAGCTCTTAAGAGTTTGGGATATGATGCAAAGGCGACCAATGCCAAAGTTATCTCTCAGCTCAAGGCTTTCCAAGGAAGTGCAGCCAGAGAAAATGCTACGGAGAGCATCCTCCCAGATGGTGACTCCATGTAGGGTCAGCTGCTTGAGGCAAGGAAATTTCAGAGACATCGACACAATAAAGTTGGGGAAATGGCAGCCACAAAATTTGGCGATGCAGAGTGTGGGCGCGAAGCGGTACGCCGATGATGGCAATGGGTACAGCTCGTCCCCATCACGGAATCAGCTATAGTAGTTCAGCTCCAACTCATGTAGGTTGTCCAGGGCTGGGGAACTAAGCCAGCCTTCCATCTTATCATAACAGTCGGCAATAGATAGGCCATAGGAGAAGCTCAAGCAGAGGCGCCGTGCAGGGCCAGGATGCTCAGAGAGGATCTTTGGAATCAAGTCGATCGCCATGTGGTCCTTACTCTTGAATTCTTTGTCCGCCACGAGGTTGAGAGGAGCGGAGCGCCACAGCGACGCCACCCGCGAGAGATGACCTGTGTACGGGCAGCTTCCTTGGTGGGGAGAAGAGAGACGATACGGCCGAGTAGGGTGTCCGGGAGGCGGCTGATGAAATCCCCATCACCCAAGTTTCCAAGCCTTGGTAAATCTTCGTCATCTACGACAGGGAACCTACGCTTCTTGGAAGCTTGCATTGCTGCCGCCGCCAAGATGTTAAGGGGAGCAGAGCACTGGCGAGAGACGGCCTGCGTGCGCACACCTTCATTGGCGGGGAGAAAGGAGACGATGCTGGCGGTGGCGGGGACAGCGTCGGCGAGGCGGCTGATGGGACCTTGGTCGTCGACATTTCCACTCCCCGGTGGACCATCCAGGTCGACGATGAGATCCCAATCATCGCCGTTTCCGTTCCCCGGCGGATCTTGGTCCTCGACGAGGTGGAACTTGCGCTTCTTGGAAGCCTGCACCGCCGCCACCGCAGCGGCCGCCGCCGCCGCCGATGCCGCCGCCACATCCGACGCCTCCTTCGCATCTAACGCCGCAGACGAAGCCCTCGCGGCTGCCTCCTCGGCATCTAGCGCCGCGGCTGACGCCGCCGCAACCGCCTGCGTCACGGTCGCCGCCGCCTCCTTGGCAGTCGCCGCCGCCGCAGCCGCCTCCTTCGCAGCATCCGCCGCCGCAGCCGAAGCGGCCAGCGCCGCCTCCTTGGCGGCCGCTGCAGCAGCCGAGGCCGCCACTGCCGCCGCCTCCATGGCTGGCGAGGGAGATGCGGGAGCGAGGGTTTGGCTTGGTGGTGGTGTGTGCTTGGGATTCCGGGAATGGGGAAAATTTCGAGGGTTTGGTGGAGTCGGAGTTTTTTTTCAGTCAGTGACACCCCGTGCAGTTGGGTTCCGTCGCGGGAAATAAAATTGGAAATGGAAAAAATTGCGGGAACTGAGAGGATTTTCGCACCAACTCGTGCAACTAAATTCATCGAGTTCTGTCTTCTGTTAGGGCGTGCTAGGCTCGACCCTGCGCCTAGGTTTTGACTGAGTTACGCCTGTGACGGTAGTGGTGGCGACGATGCCACCCTTGCTGCGGTGTGGCGGTGGGAGCTTCACGGATCCTTTCGGGTCTGGCCGGGCCATTGGTGTCGAGCTAGCGGGTGGAGGCGGCAGTGGACTACGTGCAGCAGCGTGGCGGCGGAGACTTCACAGGCGCCTCTAGGGCCCGGCTGGGCCTACACGCGCTGGTGTGTCTCTGCTGCCGCGTCCGGGCAGCACCCGCCGATGACGGTGGAGGACGCCCTCCAGATGGCTCTGCTGCTACCGCCCACCGGCCCCAATGGGCTTGGTGTGCTCTTGCATGCCGCGTCCGGTCGGCTACCGTCTATGGCAGTGGAGGCTGGTCCCTCCCGCGTGGATGTGGTACTGCCGCTCCTGTCTATGGTGGGTTCTTCTCAATTCGGCCGGTTGTGCAGTGCTTGCCATGGTGATACGACGAGAGTGACGACAATTCCATGGTGGCGTTTGTTGGTGGGTGGCAAGATGGGTGGAGCGCTTCGGATCGTCCAAGAGAAGTGGTTTTTTGGGGTCGGGAGAAATCCATGTCATCTTGACACCGACGCGGTGATGCTTGTTAGTGTCGCTGATGCTTCCTGGAGGGCGTCGGGTGTACCTCTTCCCCACTACCCTGTAGCGTGCCGGGGGAAACCCTAGGAGCAGTCCGGGCAGCAGCGTTGTCGTCGTCGTCTTCCTTCTTGGAGGTGTTGTTTGGCACACGGCGATTCAGAGTGATATGATCGTGGTGGGAATACTCTGGAGAGAACGCAGCGGTTTCAAGTCACTATCGTTTCGTTGATCCGCCGATGTTGGCATTGCTTTCTTTTTTCTCTTTCTTTTCTTTTGGGCTTGAGTGTGCTGTTTGCCCCAGCAGTGGTTTCATTTTTGTATCGGGTGGTTGCTATATTAATATAGCGTGGCGAAAGCCTATTTCTTCGTTACATGTTGGCATTGCTTTCTTTTCGTTTTTCTCTTTCTTTTCTTTTGGGCTTGAGTGTGTTGTTTGCCCCAGCAGTGGTTTCATTTTTGTATCGGGTGGTTGCTATATTAATATAGCGTGGCGAAAGCCTATTTCTTCGTTACATGTTGGCATTGCTTTCTTTTCTTTTTTTCTCTTTCTTTTCTTTTGGGCTTGAGTGTGTTGTTTGCCTCAGCAGTGGTTTCATTTTTGGATCGGGTGGTTGATATATTAATATAGCGTGGCGAAAGCCTATTTCTTCGTTACACATAGAGATGATTCTTATAAACATGTAAAGTGGGCTACACAAAAATCACAGAAGTGTGACTCTAAGTGGGAATAAAATAATCGTTTTTTGCCTTCACATTTGTCATTTTTGTGTAGAAATGCAAACGTACATGGTAGACATTGATGTGTACGGTTCTTCGAGATTTTTTTTGAAAATGAGAAAAATGAAGTTTTCAAAAAAAGATATCCAGGATAGTGTAGAAGTTGTTGTGAAGAACGTATTTACTTTTTGGAGCATATACTTCAGATCGTCGTGCACTCCTAAATTCGAAAACCTCAACATAAAAGTAATGAAAAGATATAATGAAAAATAGCAACATATATGTAGCATGTACCAATGGTGTCATGAAAATTCAAGGAAATTTTTAAACAATTCTATAAACTAAGGCGCAATTTTGGGTTATGAATTCAGCATATTAACAAATTCACTGGCGATATCCGGAGAGGATGCTTTATTGGTGGTGGTGTGTGGATGAGGCATTCAAAGATTGGGGGTATGAACTAGAGGGTTTACTCGGGACATTGATGAAATTTTAGCGGCGGAGATTATCACGCCAACTTACTTATCTCTGTCTTTTTTACTTACTTGTCTTTTGCCAAGGTGTGTATGTCTTTCAATGAAGTCCAACATATTAATATCAAGATGATATGATTTACACCCAACCTTTGCGGCGGTGGACATGCAGACCAAGGATTACCAGGGACGATCAAGAGGTTGGGTGTATTTCATGACCGCTAGTTTGCGCTTGCATGCGAACTGTATTTCGTTCTATGTTGGTTGCATTGAGACCCAAATTTATCTATCGTAGTGTATGCATTCGGTATTTTTAGCATTTGTTCATGTGGAAGATATATTATTAGATTCAAATTCAAGACATGTTTTGATTACATCACTTTTGTATCATGCATAACTCATTTTATGTTTTGTATGCGCTTGCATGTGATCTTCATCGATGTGTATCCTAGCATCTACATGATCCATCTCAAGTCCATGAAGATCCAGGAGGAGGTGTCAGAGAAAAGGATTGCCTTTCACATTTTTCCTTACACCAGTTTCTACGCTCCAGGTACCACCATTATTTCCAATGTCGCAGTTCCAAACTGTATCTGCCATGTAGATGCTTTCATATATATGAGCTGTAGTTCATTACCAATGACAAATTTTAAGTTAAATTTAGATCTAATCAGTCAAGATTATGTTTATTGGATTATTGGTAGTGTGGGCTGGTAGATGTAGTGAACATGGCACTGTAAAAAGGTGATTTGCTTACCAGTGAAGATACACTTAGGAACAATATATCTGTATCCTGGCACCAATTTCTGTTATGTCCCTGTTGCCTTGGATAATATAATCTAACTGACAAATGAGTGTTATTAAATTAAACAACCAAAGTGACAAATAGCGTGTCTTCGTTCTTTGTTTCACAGTGTAATGACAGCCAATTAGTAAGTCAATGCTGAACTTTTTCTATTTCAGTTTATAAGATACTAGGTTCTATTGTCTTGACGGTGCCTTTTCAATCGCATGGGCTTCATGTCTTGTTGGGATCCAGGGTGGTAATTTTGTTTCTTAATTCTGTGGCCAGTATTCTTTGTTCCAAAGGATGGAAAAAGGCATCCCTTCTGGCATTCTGCAATGGATCATGCACACAAAACTTAAATATAAATGTATGCTCTGTAGTAGTGAACAGACTTGCATCAAGCAATTCCATCCTTTGTTCTAAATTTAATGGTCTGCAAGTGTCTTGATGAATCATTTAATCTTGTGTTGCATGTCATTCCTTCAATGTTTCTTATCTTGTAGCTAAAGCAAGCATTTTATGCGAGGTGAGATATATAACAGTGTCTTAGTTGAAGTGTCGCCGTCTCTTACCAGTTGCTTTCTTGCCCACTATTTGGCATTGGTTTATTGACTCATTCTTCTCATAGGAATTATCACTGGTTATGGAGATGATCCAGCTGAGCTGTTTAACAACAGCTGAGATGATTGCGCGTTCACGGGACACTTTGCTCGTTAAAGAGGTGACGTGGCGTTTCTTTTCCTGCATTTCTATTGTTTTGCTGCATGTGGTGCATACATTTGTAAAGCAATGAGTCGATATTCTATCCGGTGGTATATAAAGAAGCTGCTGTGATACATAGTTAGAACTTAGAACCTTAAACAACGTGTTTTAGCTCTGTTTATCTAGCCTTTTATGACTACGTCTCTCAGATTGACCGTGGTTGTCTTTTCTCTTGGACCTGTGAAGCACTTTTTCCTGGATCTACTCACTTGATAGTTCATTGTGCTGATATGGTACCACGATTTCAGACAATTTTATATCATCATTTCGGTACCCTTTTACTGAATAGTTTGCACCGGTCATGAGATGGTGTCTGCATTTTAAAAAGCACAATTGACAGAAGGTTTTGCTTCCTGCAAAGTGCAAACACGACGTCACGCTCCCACGTTGCTACTGATCATCTTGATCCAAAAGTATAACTCTCTTCACGGGCTCAACCATCCCACCGACGCTGCGTTACCTCCGGCTGTTCTTCAGTATGCGGACGACACTCTTATCATTTGTAAGGGCGATCTCCACTCTGCCCAACGCCTCAAGATCATCCTGGATGACTTCGCGTCAGCCACTGGCCTCGCCATCAACTTCCACAAATCCTGTTTCGTCCCCATGCATCTCGACAGTGACCTAACTTCCGCAATCGCCACCTCCCTTGGATGCCCGATTTCCAGCTTCCCCCAACCCTACCTAGGCCTCCCTCTTTCCCCCACTAAACTTCCCCTTTCTGCATATACTTCTCTCATCTCTTCCTTCGACCGACGCCTCTCAGGTTGGAGCGCTATGCTTCTTTCCTCGGGGGGGGGGGGGAGATTGGTTCTTTGTAATGCTGTTTTAAACAACCTTGCTACTTATTTTATGTGCTCTTTTCTTTTGCCCCGTGGTGTTTTTTTTTTTTGAAGCGCGACTGTAGGGCAACCGCCCCACAGCATTTTCCATTTTCGATTAACCAAGTTTCAACACTGCCCCGTGGTGTTGTTGAAGCGATTGACAGATGGTGCCTTTTTTGGACAGGCAAGGATTCTTGCTCTGGGGCTCGTTGTCTAATGGCTTGGGAGAAGGTTTGTTTGTCTACGCAGGTTGGTGGCTTCGGGATGCGGGACCTTAGTCGGCAGAACCTCGCCCTCCTCATGAACTTCGTCCATAAGCTTCACCAGCGGGAGGAGTTACCGTGGAAGGACTGGTTTTGGCGGTCCTACGGGCGCGACTTGGGTGACACCTCTACTTCCCCATCCTACCTAGAAAAAATTCTCCACCTCTGCCTTCCCTCTTACCGTTCTCTCACCACATCCACCGTCCACAACGGGGTTCACACATCCTTCTGGCATGACAGATGGACGTCTTCCGGCACGCTTGCGGCCTTGTTCCCCGCGATTTTCTCTCACTGCCTCCGCCCTCACATCTCTGTCTCCCCCGCCTGCGCCTCTGGCCTGACACTTCAGCCAAGGCTTTCTTCTGCCGCGGCGTGCGAGCTGCAAGAGGTGCTTCGTATCATTGCGTCCACCTCTCTCACCGACGGAGAGGACCATCGCGTCATGCGCTGGGGTGCCGAGTCAAAATTCAGCTCTCGCGCCGTATACGCCTGCACAGCTCCCGTGGGCATCACCGATGACCGGTCGGTCAGCTGCTGGAGCTCGCGCCTCCCGCCCAAAATCAAAATCTTCCGTCTTCTCGCTGGTTCCGACCGCCTCAGCACTCGCTACAACCTCCACTACAAAAACTGCGCCCCCTCTTCCTCTTGTGCCTCCTGCAATGCTCCTGAGACTACTCGCCACCTGCTCTTCGACTGCGCCATCGCCCGGCGACTTGGAGACGCCTCGGCTGCTCCATCTCGGACAGCACCACCGTCTGTGTGGCGCCCCGACCCGACTGCTATACAGTGATGCTGTGTGTCACCGGTTAAGCGATACAACCGGAGGTTACGGGTTTACCAATCCCCGGCCAAAACCTTTGGCAGGCGTTGCTGGGTACACCTCACTCCAGACAACGCAACACCCCGATTGATGCCTCAACACAGGCACAACTATCAAAGCATAATAGTAAGATCAAGACTTGTGGAACAACTGGCACATCACAGACTCTACGACACAAAATCATATAGTTCAACTCTTATACAGAGAAAGATAGCAAATGACAAACAGAGGTCACAGACCCAACATTACAACAAGCGGAAGCAAATTAGGTTGTTCTAAACAACAAGATCCAACATATGGCCTAAGAGGCCTACATATAAACATCACAGCGCCAGCTGTTCCAGGATGTCCCAAGCTGCCACCTGGGAACCCCAGACTACTCGTCGATGTCCACAAAGAACCCACCTTCGAGGTCGGTGAAGTCCTCTCCTGAAAATAAGCAAACGACGTTGAGTTCGACGAACTCGCAAGATTAAGAGCTAATATATGCTCCATGATTGGCTTTCAAAGGTTTTATGGCTGTTTTGCATAAAGCTGATTTTATTTAAAAAACACAACTCCACGGCATCGACTAATCAGATTATTTTTGAAAAGGGTAAGAAGTAACTCTTTTCTTTGAGATCACCCTTCTCAATCATCACCAACATCACCATTGTACCTGTTCATCAAAGGCACCTCCCCGAATCACCCTCGAGGAAGTCAACCTTACATTCGTGGAATTGGTACCTCTAGTACCCAAGTTTTAATCATTCCGTTTAAGTTATTCTATGATCATCGTCCATTCCCAAGTCGTCCGTAACCGTGGACACGGCTTTTCGAAAAGATTTATCCCTGCAGGGGTGTACAAATGTTTGCCACGCGTACCGCCCGGCCCATTACCTGCGCATTAGCTCTCTTCCTTGGAAAGCCGGCTGGGTGGGAACGGTGTCGACTTCTCCCTCGTTAAGGACTTTCCAGGATCATCAGTGGCGGTAGGACTGCCAGGATCACCACACCCCGCCCCACGGCCACTTATTTTCCTAACACCACCATCCTCATCCCAGTTCAACACCATCACGCACGCGCAAATGGAAAGCCAAACTAGAGGACCCTGGCTAGCCCCGCTCGAGTTATTTAGTCTATGAGGGTTCCTGCACTGCGAATGCATAGGCCTCACGCATGGTTGCACGCTCAGTCTTGGTTCAGGAGGTACAGAACTCGCACCTAGGCGGCAAGAACGAGACAACCCACCACATTCCATGTGGCCTCTCATCCCCACCTTCTTAGCATTTTATTATCCATCTCCACAATTCTCCACCATCAACATCACTGTCACAAGTTATCACCTGTTTCCAGCATTTACCATCCCTAGTACAACTAGGCAGTTCACTAAGCATGGCTAAGCACTTGCATAGCGTAGTAATATTCCATGGCCAACAACACAAACCTATGGTAATAGGAAGTAAACAGGTATTGGCAACAGGATTCTAATGCAACTAGTAGGATACTCTAATCCAGGCAAAAGACATTTAGAACCGCATGCAATATTATAGTGGAGAAAATATTGCGGAAAATAGGATAAGATATGCTCAGAGGGGGGATTACGCTTGCCTTGTTCAGAGTGCTGGTAGTACGGATCGTCACAAGACGGGGGTGGCACTTCACCTCCTTGATCTACCGATGCACACACAACACCGGAAAAACAATCAACACATGGCAATTGTGCAATGCATACAGGATGATGATATGACATTTTAAATGCACCCTAAAGCATTGAACATGATCAACTAGTTAAATGGGGTCCCCGTTATATTTATTGCATTATTTGGGAAAAACCCCATATTTAAACTTAGTGATGTTAATTACTACTAGAGCACATTATTGTATTGTGAACAATGCATGATGATGAAGATTTTGGATTACTCATGTTTTTCTGATCATTTGATAAGGAACACATTTTTCGGAGGTCCCGGTAAAAAGTTATTAATTTTATAAGTTCCTCCTTTTTAAACGTATGATTTTAATATTATTAGAGGCACCATATTTTAAATGTGATCAAATATGCGTGTTATTTATTTTAAAGCTTTAATCACAAATTTCTGTGCATTTTGAGGTATTACACGCATTTTTGGATACACCGATGAAAAATTACCAATTTTTAACAATTTCCCTTTTATCTGACCTTTCGATGATTTATCTAGCAGCAAAAACCAGTGTAGATCATTTTGTAGGTAGAGGGATGAAAGCAAAATACCATTTCAGAAAGAATATTTGAATCCGGATGCCAGCCCGGAATTTTCCGGATTTTTCACCGGAGGAAATATTTCCGGAATTGTTTCCGGCCCAAATCCGGACATAGACCGGATAAAACTCCACCGGTCCAGTAGCGTTTTCGTTAAACCGGTATAGAACCCGGAAAAATCCGGTTCCTGCACCGGGTTCGTCAACGCGAGAAAGGAGGGGCTACGGAGACGATGATGCTCGGCGGCGTGAACGCGCGCTGGCGCAAGAGGGGAGAGGGGAGATGGTGCTTCGGCACGGGAGGCTCACCGCGAGCAAGTTGGCGAGGTCGGGGTGGCCGGAAATGGCTCGGCGGCGCCGGAATCGGGCGGCGGAGCGACGCGGTGGAGCTCGGACTGCAGCGGCAAGAGGTGGACGGCGGCGGCAGATGCGGCGGCCCCGCGTCGATTCCCGCGGCCAGGGGGTAGAGGAGGTGGCGGCGGAGCTTTCTCCTGTCCTCGATCTGAGCGGGAGGCTCTCAGGCGACGGCGACGAGCACGGCGGCGGCGGTGGCCATGGCGGCCCGCGGGAAGAGGAACGGGGAGAGAAGACGGAGCAGGGGCGAGAGGAATGGGGAGAGCACGTGGGGGTTCTCCTCCTTGCAGGGGTGAGGGCAGAGCAGGGGGCCCGGAGGCGAGGCGCACGGCGGCATGGCGGCGAGGTGGTGCGGCGCGAGCCCTGCGCTCGGTCGCAACAGTGAGGAAGAAAGGAGGTTTTCGAGAAAACCCCCTGCGCGAAATAAATTCATCACGGACAGATCCTCCCATATTTACAAACAGGTCCTTTTCTATTTTAAAATTAAAACCAGCACATGTTTTGAATTAATTGAGGCATCAAAATAATTTATAAAAATTTGAGAAAAATTGGGGAGCCTCCCCATATAATATAGAAGTACCACAAAAATTGGTTTTGCAAAATAAAATGTTTTGAGCAATATTTGTTCATAGGGTTTGAATATGGCATTTTTGCTAGAGTTCAAAATGTTGCTCCTTTAACAATTTGGAGCAAGTACAAAATATTATCCGAACTCTTGGAACTTCCTTGACAATTATACAAGATGTCAAGAATTTTTGTTGTGTAAGCTTGAGTGCCTTCTTTGTTGTGAAATTGGTTGGGACAAGTTTTGCATTATTGGTTTTCAATATTGATAATAATAAATTGGGTGTGGTTTAGCAATTTCAAAGGATGCAATGATGCATGCATGCCATGATGCAAAAGAGGACACAAAAGTGAAAATTTGGTACTCAAATTTTGGGGCTGTTACAATTCTACCCTCCTTACAGGAATCTCGTCCCGAGATTCTAAGATTGCGGAAAGAAGTCGGGATACTCCTCACGAATACTAGACTCTCGTTCCCAAGTTGCTTCTTCCTCGGAATGGTGCGACCACTGAATCTTGAGAAACTTGGTAGTCTTGTTCCGGGTCTTCCTTTCAGCTTCATCCAAGACACGGATAGGATGCTCACGATAAGTGAGGTCTTCTTGTAGATCTAGCTCCTCATGATTAACTCCATGGATAGGATCCTTGAAACACCGGCGGAGTTGGGAGACATGAAACACATCATGCACATTTGGAAATTTGACCGGCAACTCCAACTTATAAGAAAGATCTCCTCGCTTCTCCAGCACGGTGAAAGGGCCAACATAGCGAGGTGCCAATTTCCCTTTGATTCCGAAGCGGCGAACGCCACGAAGGGGAGAGACACGGAGATAAGCTTTATCACCAATTTCATAGTGAATTTCCTGATGGTGCTTATCATAGTAGCTCTTCTGCCTAGACTGAGCAATCTTCAGATTCTCTCTTATGATTCGAACCTTCTCCTCAGCTTCATTGATCACATCTGGACCAAAGAGTGCTCTCTCTCCGGTCTCGGACCAATTCAGAGGAGTGCGGCATTTTCTTCCATATAGAGCCTCGAATGGAGCCATGCCCAGACTAGCTTGATAGCTATTGTTGTAGGAGAACTCCGCGAAAGGGAGATATTTTCCCAACCTTGGCCAAAAGAGATGACACATGCCCGAAGCATGTCTTCCAAAACTTGATTCACTCTTTCAGTCTGACCATCAGTCTGGGGTGGTAAGCGGTACTGAAGTTGAGACGGGACCCCATAGCAGTTTGGAAACTGTGCCAGAACTTGGAGACGAAGATACTTCCACGGTCCGATATGATCCTCAAAGGGACCCCGTGCAATGGAACAATACGAGCCAAATATAACTCGCAAGTTGACTTGCACGTATCTCATCACGGACGGGTAGGAAGTGAGCAACCTTGGAAAGACGATCAATGATTACCCAAATAGCATTGTTGCCCTTTTGAGATCGGGAAACCCGGTGATGAAGTCCATACCAATTTCATCCCATTTCCACTCGGGGACTGCAATAGGACGAAGAGTGCCGGCAGGTCTTTGATGTTCAGCTTTTACCCGTCGACATGTGTCGCATTCAGCAACATACTTGGCAATTTCTCGTTTCATACGAGTCCACCAGAATTGTGGTCGAAGGTCTTGGTACATCTTGGTACTACCAGGATGAATAGAGAGAGGAGATTCATGAGCTTCTTGGAGGATCAGTCCTCTCAGTTTTTGCTTCTTTGGCACAACCAAGCGGTCACCAAAATAAACAACTCCGGATTCATTGACAGAAAAACATTTTGCCTTCCCGCTAGCAATGTTCTCTTTGATTTTCTGAATACCCTTATCACGAGTTTGAGCCTCCTTAATCTGGTCTACAAGAGTAGATTTGATCTCCAGATTTGCTAGATAGCCGGAGGGAACCATTTCCAAGTTCAAACGGAGAACTCTTCATGAAGAGGGTTGGGCTTCAATCATCAGATTGTTGCAATAGGACTTCCGACTTAGCGCGTCAGCCACGACGTTTGCTTTGCCGGGTTGATAGTTCAGACTCACATTGTAGTCCGTGATTAACTCCAACCAACGCCTTTGCCTGAGATTTAAATCCGGCTGGGTGAAGAGGTACTTCAGACTCTTGTGATCCGAGAAGATCTCGCAACGGTTACCAAACAGGTATGGTCTCCATTGCTTCAAAGCATAGACCACGCGGCAAGCTCTAGATCATGAGTAGGGTAATTGAGCTCATGCGGCTTAACTGACGAGAAGCATAGCCACAACATGGCCTCTTGCATTAGCACACAGCCCAAACCTTGTAGAGAGGCGTCACAGAAGACGACGAAATCCTTGCTCGTGTCCGGCAGGACAAGCACAGGAGCGGACGTGAGCTTGGCTTTCAGGGCTTGGAAGCTCTCTTCAGCTTCGGCAGTCCATACGAACTTTCTATCCTTCTTGAGAAGGTCAGTCAATGCCTTGGCTATTTTG
Organism: Poa pratensis; assembly: GCA_947311845.1. Classification (NCBI taxonomy): domain Eukaryota; kingdom Viridiplantae; phylum Streptophyta; class Magnoliopsida; order Poales; family Poaceae; genus Poa; species Poa pratensis. The sequence goes on along the minus strand of CAMZMU010000115.1, from coordinate 7,732,409 downwards.
GAGAAAGCTTCGATGAATCGGCGGTAGTAACCCGCCAATCCGAGAAAGCTACGAATGTCCTTGACTGACATTGGAGTTTTCCAGTCTAGAATAGCTTGAATTTTGTCGGGGATGACTTCCACACCATTGGCAGATATTACATGTCCAAGGAAGACAAGTTTATCCAACCAAAACTCACACTTGGAGAACTTGGCATAGAGACGGTGTTCACGAAGCCGTGTCAGAACCAACCGAAGGTGTTCATCATGCTCTTCGTCGGTTTTAGAATAGATGAGGATGTCATCGATGTAAATGACGACAAACTTATCAAGATAATCCATGAAAATGGAATTCATGAGCCTCATGAAAGTAGCTGGAGCATTTGTGAGACCAAAGGACATGACGGTATACTCATATGAGCCATAGCGAGTAACAAATGCCGTCTTTGGGATATCCTCCTTTCTGATCTTTATTTGATGGTACCCTGACCTCAGATCCATCTTGGAGAATACTCTTGCACCAGCTAACTGATCCAACAGATCATTGATGCGGGGATAGGATACTTGTTCTTGATTGTCACCGCATTCAACGGTCGATAATCAGAGACAAGGCGAGGCACGGTAGAATCCCTCTTCTTGACAAAGAGTACCGGACAACCCCAAGGTGAACTGCTAGGCTGGATGAACTCCTTAGCTAACAGCTGATCAATTTGCTCTTTCAACAGAGCCAACTCTTCCACCGGCATACGGTAGGGCTTCTTGGAAATTGGAGCAGTACCGGGAAGCAAGTCTATGACAAACTCCACACTTCGATCAGGTGGCATGCCAGGCAATTCTTCTGGGAACACATCGGGAAGTCACACACCACGTGTATGTCCTGGATTTCAGGAGGGGACAAGCCTTCCATGAAACATAGGGCGATCTCCGGGGAGAGGGGATTGTCTGATGATGGAGGTCCTGAATATGTAGCCCAAAACTGCACATCGTAACCGGAAGGGTGGGTCACGGTGATGGACTTAGCAGCACAGTCGAGATTAGCATGGTATCTTGCTAACCAGTCCATGCCCAGTATGGCATCAAGGCCCTTCGACCTCAAGGCTATCAACGGGAAAGGGAAGGACAGGGATGCTATGATAATCTGGACCTCAGGAGTAACGCCATCGGTTTGCCATTTGGAGCCAGGGGTAGAGATCATCAAGGGACTGCTCATCTTCTCAAACGGTATTTGGTGATCTTTTGCAAACGCAATAGAGATGAATGAATGCGATGCTCCAGAATCAAACAAAACGGTAGCAAGATGGTTGTTGATTCGAAGCTCACCCATAAGGACGCCAGGATCCTCTTCAGCTTCTTCAGCAGAGACGTGGTTCAGGCGACCACGCACCAAAGGTCCAGCCTTGCCAGTTGGAGTGGCAGGGGCTCGTGCAGGAGTTATAGCGAGAGGTGCCTTCTGGGGGCACTCCCTGGAGTAGTGACCAGCCTGGCCACAGGTGTAGCAAGTGAGTCCAGGTGGAGCAGGTAGCATAGGACGGTACCCACTCCCGCCTATCCCAAGTGTCGAAGTAGTGGGACGCGGAGGAGGTGGCCTATATCCTGCTGCCCTCGGCATGAAGGGAGCACGAGGTACGGCGCTGTAGGGACAAACACCCTGCGCTTCTTGCTCTCAGAACCCGAGGAACTCTGGTGATCCCCATGTGCGGGCCTCTTGGAAGCTTCAAGTTCTTTTCTTCCTTGCTCAAGGTGAAAGCCTGGTTGAACAGCTCCTGATAGGTCTGGAACCTGAAGGGCAATAGCTCATAGCGGAGCTGCGGATTCAGACCCTTGCGGAACAGCTCTTGCTTGTCAGCATCATTGGTCACGTCCCTTGGGGCGTAACGAGAAAGATGGTTGAACTCACGACCATAAGTGCGGAGGTCCATCCGTCCCTGTTGCAGATCCAGGAACTCCCTCCTCTTCAAGTCCATGATAGGCTGGGGAATGTACTCCGCTCGAAAGGCAGTGCGGAACTCAGCCCAGGTGAAGACATGGTTGGCTGGAAACAAAGCCACATGGCTCTCCCACCAACAGCCAGCAGCACCAACCAAGAGGTAGGTGGCAAAGTTGACTTGCTCAGCCAATGGACATGCAGCGCGGAGAACTTGCGCTCCAAAGCACGAAGCCAATCATCAGCTTCCAGTGGCTCCTTAGCATCAGCAAAGTGGGTGGCTGCGAACGCAGGAACTCAGTGAGAGTGTTGCACTCGTTCCTCCGTGCATTCTGCTGCACCAACTGCTCAAGCAAGCGCTCATTGCGCCCACGGTTCTCCTCAATGGCCATCAAGACTTGAGCCATCGTGGGTGGTGGCGGCAGATCATCCTCATCATCATTGTGGTTACCGCGACCACCACGGCCTCCACGACCTCCTCGAGCCATTCTGGAGATTTGACAATGACACGGTTAGTATCTTTCTCCGAATGGTCGAACAATAGCATTAGCGTCTTCACAAGTACACAGACTAGGGACGATAATACTTTGCGAGAAGGAAAACAACAAGATAGAACTTGGGTCGAAGATCAGCATCATGTGCTACTAGTGAGAGTTAAGAAATCACAACTTAACACACTCTAGTTGGCACAATCCGGGACCTTATGTTCAAGTCCGTGGGTTAAACCCAAAGAAAGGATCAAAGATTACTCGGTAGAAACATCTGAGTTGATTTGGGATTGCAACGCAGCGGGAGCAACGTGACACATAACACTAAAGGTCGAACCCACCCCGTTTCTAATCATTTGAAGTAACAGAGAGTAAAACCTTTAAATCAAATCGAGGTAAGATTGCTCCGAGATTAGAGGGTAACCAGATAAGGAGTAAAAAGAATCCTAAGATGGTTTTCACAACTCATTTTTAGGTTAAAATATTTTCACAAACACTAGACTCAACATCGACCAGTAGAAGGGTTTCCTACAGGCAGTACTGCTCTGATACCAACTTGTGGCGCCCCGACCCGACTGCTATACAGTGATGCTGTGTGTCACCGGTTAAGCGATACAACCGGAGGTTACGGGTTTACCAATCCCCGGCCAAAACCTTTGGCAGGCGTTGCTGGGTACACCTCACTCCAGACAACGCAACACCCCGATTGATGCCTTAACACAGGCACAACTATCAAAGCATAATAGTAAGATCAAGACTTGTGGAACAACTGGCACATCACAGACTCTACGACACAAAATCATATAGTTCAACTCTTATACAGAGAAAGATAGCAAATGACAACAGAGGTCACAGACCCAACATTACAACAAGCGGAAGCAAATTAGGTTGTTCTAAACAACAAGATCCAACATATGGCCTAAGAGGCCTACAGATAAACATCACAACGCCAGCTGTTCCAGGATGTCCCAAGCTGCCACCTGGGAACCCCAGACTACTCGTCGACGTCCACAAAGAACCCACCTTCGAGTCGGTGAAGTCCTCCTCTGAAACAAAAGCAAAGACGTTGAGTTCGACGAACTCGCAAGATTAAGAGCTAATATATGCTCGATGATTGGCTTTCAAGGTTTTATGGCTGTTTTGCATAAAGCTGATTTTATTTAAAAAACACAACTCAGGCATCGACTAATCAGAACATTTTCAAAAGGGGTAAGAAGTAACTCTTTTCTTTGAGATCACCTTTCTCAACATCACCAACATCACCATTGTACCTGTTCATCAAAGGCACCTCCCCGAATCACCCTCGAGGAAGTCAACCTTACATTCGTGGAATTGGTACCTCTAGTACCCAGTTTTTAATCATTCCGTTAAGTTATTCTATGATCATCGTCCATTCCCAAGTCGTCCGTAACCGTGGACACGGCTTTTCGAAAAGATTTAACCCTGCAGGGGTGTACAAATGTTTGCCACGCGTACCGTCCGGCCCATTACCTGCGCATTAGCTCTCTTCCTTGGAAAGCCGGCTGGGTGGGAACGGTGTCGACTTCTCCCTCGTTAAGGACTTTCCAGGATCATCAGTGGCGTAGGGCTGCCAGGATCACACACCCCGCCCCACGGCCACTTATTTTCCTAACACCACCATCCTCATCTCAGTTCAACACCATCACGCACGCGCAAATGGAAAGCCAAACTAGAGGACCCTGGCTAGCCCCGCTCGAGTTATTTAGTCTATGAGGGTTCCTGCAATGCATAGGCCTCACGCATGGTTGCACGCTCAGTCTTGGTTCAGGAGGTACAGAACTCGCACCTAGGCGGCAAGAACGAGACAACCCACCACATTCCATGTGGCCTCTCATCCCCACCTTCTTAGCATTTTATTATCCATCTCCACAATTCTCCACCATCAACATCACTGTCACAAGTTAACACCTGTTTCCAGCATTCACCATCCCTAGTACAACTAGGCATTTCACTAAGCATGGCTAAGCACTTGCATAGCATAGTAAGTATTCCATGGCCAACAACACAAACCTATGGTAATAGGAAGGTAAAACAGGTATTGGCAACAGGATTCTAATGCAACTAGTAGGATACTCTAATCCAGGCAAAAGACATTTAGAACCGCATGCAATATTATAGTGGAGAAAATAATTGCGGAAAATAGGATAAGATATGCTCAGAGGGGGGATTACGCTTGCCTTGTTCAGAGTGCTGGTAGTACGGATCGTCACAAGACGGGGGTGGCACTTCACCTCCTTGATCTACCGATGCACAAACAACACCGGAAAAACAATCAACACATGGCAATTGTGCAATGCATACAGGATGATGATATGACATTTTAAATGCAACCTAAAGGCATTGAACATGATCAACTAGTTAAATGGGGTCCCCGTTATATTTATTGCATTATTTGGGAAAAACCCCATATTTAAACTTAGTGATTTAATTACTACTAGAGCACATTATTGTAATTGTGAACAATGCATGATGATGAAGATTTGGATTACTCATGTTTTTCTGATCATTTTGATATAAGGAACACATTTTTCGGAGGTCCCGGTAAAAAGTTATTAATTTTATAAGTTCCTCCTTTTTAAACGTATGATTTTAATATTATTAGAGGCACCATATTTTAAATGTGATCAAATATGCGTGTTATTTATTTTAAAGCTTTAATCACAAATTTCTGTGCATTTTGAGGTATTACACGCATTTTTGGATACACCGATGAAAAATTACCAATTTTTAACAATTTCCCTTTTATCTGACCTTTCGATGATTTATCTAGCAGCAAAAACCAGTGTAGATCATTTTGTAGGTAGAGGGATGAAAGCAAAATACCATTTCAGAAAGAATATTTGAATCCGGATGCCAGCCCGGAATTTTCCGGATTTTTCACCGGAGGAAATATTTCCGGAATTGTTTCCGGCCCAAATCCGGACATAGACCGGATAAAACTCCACCGGTCCAGTAGCGGTTTCGTTAAACCGGTATAGAACCCGGAAAAATCCGGTTCCTGCACCGGGTTCGTCAACGCGAGAAAGGAGGGGCTACGGAGACGATGATGCTCGGCGGCGTGAACGCGCGCTGGCGCAAGAGGGGAGAGGGGAGATGGTGCTTCGGCACGGGAGGCTCACCGCGAGCAAGTTGGCGAGGTCGGGGTGGCCGGAAATGGCTCGGCGGCGTCGGAATCGGGCGGCGGAGCGACGCGGTGGAGCTCGGACTGCAGCGGCAAGAGGTGGACGGCGGCGGCAGATGCGGCGGCCCCGCGTCGATTCCCGCGGCCAGGGGGTAGAGGAGGTGGCGGCGGAGCTTTCTCCTGTCCTCGATCTGAGCGGGAGGCTCTCAGGCGACGGCGACGAGCACGGCGGCGGCGGTGGCCATGGCGGCCCGCGGGAAGAGGAACGGGGAGAGAAGACGGAGCAGGGGCGAGAGGAATGGGGAGAGCACGTGGGGGTTCTCCTCCTTGCAGGGGTGAGGGCAGAGCAGGGGGCCCGGAGGCGAGGCGCACGGCGGCATGGCGGCGAGGTGGTGCGGCGCGAGCCCTGCGCTCGGTCGCAACAGTGAGGAAGAAAGGAGGTTTTCGAGAAAACCCCCTGCGCGAAATAAATTCATCACGGACAGATCCTCCCATATTTACAAACAGGTCCTTTTCTATTTTAAAATTAAAACCAGCACATGTTTTGAATTAATTGAGGCATCAAAATAATTTATAAAAATTTGAGAAAAATTGGGGAGCCTCCCCATATAATATAGAAGTACCACAAAAATTGGTTTTGCAAAATAAAATGTTTTGAGCAATATTTGTTCATAGGGTTTGAATATGGCATTTTTGCTAGAGTTCAAAATGTTGCTCCTTTAACAATTTGGAGCAAGTACAAAATATTATCCGAACTCTTGGAACTTCCTTGAAAATTATACAAGATGTCAAGAATTTTTGTTGTGTAAGCTTGAGTGCCTTCTTTGTTGTGAAATTGGTTGGGACAAGTTTTGCATTATTGGTTTTCAATATTGATAATAATAAATTGGGTGTGGTTTAGCAATTTCAAAGGATGCAATGATGCATGCATGCCATGATGCAAAAGAGGACACAAAAGTGAAAATTTGGTACTCAAATTTTGGGGCTGTTACAGTCTGGACCTCGCCTCTCCGATCGCGGCTAACTCGGCGGCATGGGAGCTGTGCTCTGCCGCCGTCCTCTGGCAGCTGTGGAAGGCCAGAAACGACGTCGTCTTCAACAACATCTCCTGCTCTCCCCCGGATGTTCTTCGCCGCGCATCCGAAGACTTAGCCGTGTGGTCGCACAGGCTGCGCGCCGATGACAAGGGCTCCTGCGATGCCCTCCGTAGCTTCCTTCTTCTTTGTGCTTCATCTTGACTTTTTAGTCGTGTACTCTCTCTCCCCCTCCCCCCCCGATGTTTGCTGCAACATTGTAACCATTGGACCCATGTTGAAGGGTCGACTCGAGTAATAATAACAAGCGGTGGGGGAAAATCCCCCCCCCCCCCCCCCCCCCCCCCCGTTATTCTCGGAAAAAAAAGTATAACTAGAAATCAGATTTTTTTTTTTCAATCACATGGCGTGTTACTGATCATCTTGTTCACAGTATATATAGCCCTGTCATGTACAAACGTACCACCAGTACACATGACTGGTGAGCTTTGGTAGTACAGTGTTCACCTCTGGCAACCTATTATCATCTAAATGTGAACTACCCAAATATCGGTTCTCCTGATGAGATTGCTTGCTATGCAGCGCAGGCACCTTGACTGTGGCAGCACAGGTTACTCATGCAGGCCGCTGAATCTCTCTCTTGCTCGGTGTTGGTGTTCAAAGTCAGGCGCTCAATGTGTCTGTAAACAAGCTACTTCTACTTGTGAAACGTTAAACAAGCTACTTCTACTTGTGAAACGTAATTGAATCGATCACGTGCTGTCATCTTCAGTGATTTCTGTAGATGTGTGACCCAGACGCAAAGGTAATCTACTGCAGTTACGTTATGTGAAATATTGTACTTCACAAGCTGACACTTTTAAGCTGGAATTGCACTTGTCTGATTCAATTCTCGGTGGAACGAGACTTTGCAAAACTTTGTAGTTTTCGTTGAATATAACATGGGCATATATATCAGCCTGACTGCCTCTGTAGTGATGATACATTTGACACTGACTGCTAGGTCCCATCACACCAAATAAATTCTACTCACTATGTATGAACTAAAAGCGTACCATGGAGGATAGGTTTCTCTCTGTTCCAGTCTCCAATCCGAACAGGATGCAAATACGAAGCACACGAGTTCCAAACCAAGCAAATCTCAGAAAAATGACACAAGTTTACAAACAAAAACAACCTCTCCCTGATGGTGATGGCATGGGCAGCTTCCGGTCGCACATCGGAAGGTTCTGCCCGACAGTAGGACTCCTGCAGGTCAATTTGTTTTTTGGGCACGAGGTATATTTTGCATCTCCACTGATGTATTTTACATCACAATGTAAAAAGTTTTAGCCAAAATTTACATCAAAGGCAAATTTTGTAGGCCTGTTTTTGCACCCACATGACCTAACAAAAGGTTAAGACATACTCCCTCCGTTCCGTAATGTAAGGTGTATGGTTTTTTGAAAAAAATTCAGGAACGGAGGGAGTATTATAAATCACCTGTTGGAGATGCTCTTAGTATCTAGAGATACATGTCGGGGGATATATTTGCGTGGGTTTTTTAGCAAACTAAATCCCCCCGGAGTAAGTAAGAACTTACTTTGGACTGGTGTACCTCATTTCTAAAAGGATAATTTGGACAATAGTGAATGCATATACCCTTTTTGATCTCTTTTTGACTGGAATGTGTTTACAATGTATTATTTCCCATCATTATTAATTTTCATCCGTAGTAGCTTCTCTTAATCAACCACGCAAGATGGACAGACGCGTGTCTTAGAGAAGGATGCATGAGACCGTACGTTAAACAGCCATGACCGTAGAGTGAAAAGAAAAAAATCGATCAAGCTATAAAATAAGTGGTTCTGTATATTGACGAAATAGGCCGTAGTCCCGCTATATAAATATAGCAACACCCCGATACAACCAACTGGGGCAGCAGCAAACATACACCCAAAGAAAAGAAAATGAAGACATAGACGGATTGACTAAACTACAGTGACTTATAACCGCTGCGCCCTCTCCGACAATGTACCACCACGCTCCTAGCACGGAACCAACACGTACCAAGCAGCACCTTCAAGAAGGCACGCGCACGCTGCTGCCCGGACCAGCGGACTGATCCTAGGATTTCCCCCGGCACACAGAGGGATGCAGACGAAGGTAGCCACGACGCCCTTCAAGAAGGGGGATGCCACCCAGAGACGGCATCGCGTCGGTGTCAGTCAAGCCGACAAGGATTTCTCCCGAAAACCCTGTCTGCAACCTTCGGATGATTCCGTCGCACCAGAGCCCCGCAAGACAAGGTCTTGCCACCACCAAACTAGCCGCCCACCAACAATCGCCACCACGGTCACAAAGCCACCATCGCCGTCGCACCAAAGCCGTCGTCCCCAGGTCTGCAAGACGGATGCAGGGGTATCATGTACCAGGGTCAGCAGCACCACGACCGCGCGGGAGGGAACGCCTCCACCGCCTTTGGCGGTAGTCGACCGGACACAGCGGCAGAGCACACTAGTCCCTGTTAGGTCCGGCCGGGCCCAGCGGGCCCGTAAAGCCCCCCGTGGAGGCACACCAGTCCCAACCGGGTCCAGCCGGGCCCAGATCAGGCCCGTAAAGTCCGCTGCCGTGCTGCAACAAGCCGGTCGTCGACGCCGCTGCCCCTGCACCATCTACCACGCCGCCGCCATCTGCAGTGCGTCCGGCAGGGAAGGCCAGCCCGCCCTGGCCCAGATGGGCCCGAGAGGGCCCAGATTTGAGACGCAGGGCTCTGTCGGCGCCGCCCGAGCACGCCGTCGCCGCCCCTGCACTGCCCGCAGCGGCAGACAACACCACCGGAAAACAGCCCTCCCGCCGAAGCCGGGCCACCGCCGCCCTATGCTGCACCGCCGCCGGGAAGGACGCCGCCCCGCGAGGCCTCCTTCAGGCGCGGGAAGAGGAAGACCGCCGCCGCCGGCACCGCCCGAGCCTCGCTCGGGGGCTCGCGCCGACGGCGGCGAGAGAGGATGTGCAGGAAGAGAGCTCCCGAGCAGGGGACGCCGAGACCGCGCCCGGCCGCCGCGGGGCGGCGCGGACGCGGGAGGGAGGCGGGGGAAAGGAGGAGGGGAGAGGGGGAGGGGGAACGGCGGCGCGGGTGCGGCCTAGGGTTCACGAGAGGACGGGTTCCAGTGGTTCTGTATATGAAATGGATCCACACCTATAAATATTTTTCCCAATAAACTAAGTTGCCTACGATTATACAAAAATATCTACTCCCTCTCATCCAAAAGGATTGTCGCTCGTATTGCTATTTTTCTGTGCTACTAAAAGATTTTCATGGCTCGTAGCCGAGATGGCAGATCGACCTCCAATACCAAGGATGAGAGAGTTGGGTACTGCTGCACCCAAATCTCTTTCGTCTCCAGGTCAACGACGATGTGAAAAGTCATTTGTACTGCATGCAGCAACACCGTGTTGCCCCCCTGGTCAAAGTACCTTAACACATCAAGACTAGGCTCACCGGGGCGGTTGTCGTTGTATAGAGGCCGTAGCTTCTCCTCCGTGTCGATAATCTTAGCCTCTGATTCCCAATATCCGCTAGAAAGCTGACGCCACACTAGAATCTTGAAACCATCAACGTATGACCCCAAGTGCACTCGTCGTCGTTTGAAGTTGGTGATGTGGGCGGGGAGCTGTATCGTGCTCTGCTCCATTGTGATGACATTGTAGGAAAAAATCTCGTCATACTTCCCGTCATAGTGGTACACGAGCCAATGGATGAAACCGCCCTCGAGGACGACAATGTTCCCATGCATTCTTTGCCAGTGCTGCAAAAGGAAGCCACGATTACCGTTAATCGGGACAACAGGTGCCCAGGTGCCATACATTGATGTGGCGGTATGGACTTGGACGGTGCTTGCATTTGCATAGTTGTCGTCGTGCACCTCGACGATATTGGCCACAAACAACAGGAAGGAGCAGTCGATGCCGTCGGCACCGGTGAGCAAGACATTTATGTCAAAGTATCGATCCGACCCAATGCCTGGCGGGTCTGAGAGGAAGGTGCGGTTGCCGGTGAGGATGTCGTACACACACAAATTTGGGTGTTCGGTGCTGGCGTCGCGGCGGTGGAAGAGGACGAGCCCGCCGCGGGAAGTCGCGGGATAGTGGTCGCCGAGGAGATCATCCGCGAAGCGTGACATGAAAGGAGATAGACGGACATCTACAAAGGACACGGCCGCGGGCGTCGCTGGGTGGACCAGAGAGAGCGTTGACGGCGGTTCGGCCTCCTCCTCGTCGGTCTTGAGGTAGACAAGGATGTGCGGGGGCACGATTCCTCCTTGTTGGGTGACGCGGCGGATAAAATACGGGTAGAGGATGTCACGACGGAGAAGCTTGCAGGCCACCGTGAAGGTGAACAAGGTGGAGATGTCGGAGCGCGCGACGATCTCCAGCAGCAGATCGGCCGGGAGCTTCCACACGGTCTCCGCCACCGGACCGTCCGGCGCGCATGGGTTTTCTGGCCGGAGTGTGCTAGCGGCCATCGTGTTTGTGTTTGCCGGACATACGATCGAGGCCTTATTGGATCTGAAGAGGGGAATCGATGTTGCTGTCGTTGCAATGGCGTTGAATTTGACCGGGCAGAATCCAGCGCCGGATTTGATTCAGGACTAATCTGCAGCTTATATACAGTGCCCATGTATGGGCCAGACCAACACAAACTCAAACAGATCAATCAAGACTCCCTTAACCTTAAGCCCCATCTTACTAATAATACTATCAATACACGCATGCCATTCTCATTCCGAACAATCAGTACACTTACAATCGCTCTTTCACATTCTAAATAATCCAAAACTGTCAGTGCTTGGCAACGCAATGCAATGCACATATATAGCTCAGATCAGTCAGCACAATTTACCTACGATATGATATGATATTATGCAGGTCTCAGCTTCACACGCCGTGAAGGTCAGAAGATGTCGAGGATCTCCTGGATGAAGCCGTTGCAGAGCGGGCAGTTGCCGCGGCTGACCCAGAGCTCGCGGGAGCAGAGCCGGCAGAAGGTGTGGCCGCAGGGGATGAAGGCGGCGCCCTTGTGCCGGACCATGCACACGCAGCACACGTGCACCATCTCCTCCTCCCGCCCCTCGCCGTCCTCCTCCTCCTCCTCGTCGTCGGCCAGCTGCCGCGCGCTCTTGCCGCCGCCGTCGGCGGCCTCGTCCTCCTCCTCGTCCTCGTCGTCCCAGCTGTCCGTCTGCTCCAGCAGCGCCATCAGGGACATCTGCGCTGCCGGCGCCTCGTCCTGGTCTTTGCCTCCTTCGTCGCCATCCTCCTCTTCTTCGTCTTCATCCTCGTAGTCGTAGTGGTCGTCGACGACTACCGCGGGGGCGGCCCGCTCGGCGCGGCCGACGGTGGGGCCGACGCGGGTGGAGGCGACGCGCGAGAAGGTGGTCGTCTGGCGGAGGGAGGTGGTGCGGGAGAAGGCCGCCGTGGCCTCCCCGGGCGCGTATATATACTTGTTGCTTCGAGTGCTGCCATTGCCGCCGCCGCTGCCACTCTTCAGGGCACCGGGTTTCTGCGATGGGGCCGTCCATGCGTTCGCGGCGCGGCGGAGACGGAGCCTGTCGCGCAGGGGCTTCCAGCCTGATCGGCCGGCGTCGTCGTCGTCCGGGCGGTGGTAGTCGTCGGGGATCCTGAGGAACTCGCGGATGGCAGGGTCGGGCGTGGCCAGCTGCTCTGCGAGCGTCATCGATCGCCGCAGCTCCGGCCGCCGGTCCATTGATCACGCGCAGGTGTCGTTTGCCACGATCAGGTGTGCGTACGTATCCTTGGCGCGGAGGTGGGGGTGAGGAATGCCATAGTGTGTGCATGACAGCAGACCTAAAATAGGAGGAGGCCCAAATTAGGCAACGTCTCCGGCTGAATTTCCGCGTTACATTCAGTGTGACTGATACATGTCCATGTGCATTCAGTGCGTTTCAACTTTCAAGAGTCAAGACCATCAGGTCAAAAAAAAAAAACTTTCAAGACCATGAAATCATAGCAAATGAACATGTGTCGATCACATCTTAGAAATCACTAAAAATGATAGCCATGATTAGTTCGTGCGTTTCGTTTCGCAAGTTTGATGCCACATTTGACAATACGAGCCGGGTGGAGAGTGGGGCGGTGAGTTCGCGATGGGCGAGCTCTTCCACTGTCTCACGATTGCGCAACATGTCGGTGTCAAGGACGACATGGCGTATGGATTGTCGACAATGAGCACGCGAATCAGGATGTTCTGAAATTTACTATCAGCAAGCATGTGATATAGTGAATAAGTATATATTTGCCGATCAATCAATATTTGCCAACATCAAATCTTTTTTCGAGATTGCCATAATGAAATCTGACATGCCTTATTCTGTTTCACGGCGACTTTTCTCCACATGTCAATATGTAGCACGAGTGCAGACACAACTCAGGGGTCCATCATCTCTAATATCAATTAAGAATGAGAAATGATAATGTGTTTGCCTCCATATGAGTAGGGCTAGTGTTTCAGAGGCCGACGATGATGTGACGTTGCCGAAGTGACGAATGATCTTCCTCTGGCTTAAGCCCCATGTCCCAAGTTCTCCTTATTGTGATTGTAGATTAAATCGTGTGTGCTGTGCTGATATATCCAGTAGGTAATCCATGCCTGCTTGTGACGCAGAAAGAAGCTACTACCTTTCGAAATATAAATATTTTTAGCTTTTCTTATTCAGATGTATCTAGAAGCTTTTAATGTTTATTCACTCATTTTCATATTAAAATATCTAAAACATCCTATGATCGGAGAGGTAGTAGTAATTAAGGGAAGGTAACCCCATGGCGTACACGCACCGTTCGACTTGCTTGTTCTCCGGATTTATCTAAAACATCCTCTGCGTCGCCACTTGATCGCAGTAATAACCATCATGGTGCCAAGAGGATCTGCCAGCCAACCCGATAATTAGTCAATCAAGCATCTGAGTTCAGCTAGTACTATTAATCTAGCATTTCTGTTAGTTAACTAGACATTGTACCTAAATTCAACATTGTGATCTTGTCAGCAAGAAACGAAGCAAGAAAAGATTGTATATGCAGTCGTGGGTTACCTTCCCTTAATTATAAACCACTGCCTATGAGCCGTTGCGGGAAAACTGTGGTTGAGCACCATGGCGTGTACGCACAAGTAAAAGAAGTACCGAATTGGATCCAAGTTTAGTGCCAGAAATCAATTAAGCCTCGGGTTGGATCTCATGCTGTCATATATACACCGCGAGGAGTTGACTGATCATCGACTGGATTCAGGAGTCGAAGATGGAATTCGATACAAAGGAGATTTTGCGTGAGATTTTCCTCATCCGTGCAAGAGAGGGAAGCGATATAGCCAGAAGGGGAATAGAATCAGTGGGCTAGAAAATAATGGGGGATAAAGCGCCAGGACGAACTCAGGAGTGTCTGAGCGCTGAGGCGATCAAAGAAGAGCAATTTCGGTTAGCAAGACAGACAAGTGCACCACATAGGTGGAACTATTTGCTGTTACCTCATGTGGGCAAAGCCATAGAAAGGCAGCAGCAAAAACAGTCCTGAATCCTGATCGCCAACACATTACTACAGACCCTCCATTCCAAATTATAATATGTTTTAGATTTTGTGGAATCACATTTATCTAGACATGTTACAGTGTGTCTATTAACTCATTTTAGTTCTAGTCCACATTGAAATATCTAAAACATCCTATAATTCGTAGGGAGTTAATGAGAGCCTGAACAGATAGTCAAACAAGTCTACTAATCAGGCAGGCGTCATACAAACCATAGGGTCATCAGGAAACTATAACATGGAGTAGTCGCACAGCATTCCACAACAAGTTCACATGACAGAAAATTTATTGCCAGACGTAAAACCTCAGGACAGAGCTTACAAAGCCACTGCAGTGCGCAGCCATAGGGTCATGAGACCGCAGTCAGAATGGTTTCCGCATAAAGTGTGAAGAAATCACGAGTTGGGTACACGCTAACTTTGAGGTGATACTATGACAAGTGGCGATATCAGACATGAAACAGCTAGTTCAGTAACCCTCCAAAACTCCCACCAAGACTGGATTACCGCTCCCGCCAACAGCGTTTACTTGTCTCCCTGGTGAAAGAAAAGGAGAGTGCATCAGTGTAAAAGCAATATTCCAGTTCACGTCCTACAAACGCCGAGTTCATGCATGATCCATCGGACTTCTACACAGACCGAAAGACAGCAGTACACCACTATCCAAAACATAGTGAACAGGGATGTTGTAAGACCAGGGGAATCACTAAATGATAACACCAACCTTTCCCATACCTCCGTGCAGATTAAAACAAAGTAAACCCATACCAGAGAAAACAGCATGGGATGGGAGCATCACAATAATCTTTTGATGAATTTACTTGTCAAGAAGATAAATCGGTATTGAAATTCAAGCACTAACTCAGCTACAGCTAACAGCCCTAAGTATGCAGGCAAGTTGATAAATTGATCTCGACCACACCATATTTGAAGTTCATGTTTGAATCCGTGTTGAGATCTAAACATTTTGCAATTGCCAGCAAGTTTGATGGTTAGAAAACATGTCCATAAATGACTTAATAAGTTAATATACACTAACTAATTACTTCGTCATATAAAGTATATTCTTCCTGCACGATTTTCAACATATAAATTTGCTATGATCTTTAATGTTTAGTCACAAGGTGAAGATGTATGTAATTGGCAGACTATCCAGACTTCAAACTGTGTATCTGAAACAAAAAAAAACTAGCGCCTACTGAAGACTTAACATTGAGAAAAAATAAAATGAATACCATACAGAAAATTGGTATCAGACTGTTATGAAACTGATGATAAATTCTAAACAACCAGCAAAAAGCTAACTGTAGGACCAAGGGCAAGTTAGAAAGTAATTACTTCAGGATGAGCAGAGGGAACCGTTGAGACTTTGGGTGACCACTTTGGAGAACCATTGAATATGTATGAGCATTCAGTATACGCAGCCCCTATGCCCACACCAGCTCCAAGTGCAACTGATGCCCAGCGGGTTGTTGGGCTACCTGTATAAAGTAACACCAAGTCAAACATGCATCATGGTTTGTAAGGTGGTAAGGCGCCCTAGGGCGGAGGGGGGCGCTCTGATGCCTAAGCAGCTAATAAGCGGACGCTTAGGCGCCTACAGATTTTGTGACATGCTTACGCCTGTAGTTTTTGTGACAGTTAATTAATGATGCCTAAATCTTACTTCTTTTTGAACTTTTTCTTTTGGCATATGCAATTTCTGGATATTTTGTAAGTACTCCCTCCGTTCACTTTTAATCTACATTCTAGAAAATTTCAGACAAATTAGGCTGCATTTATTAGTACTACTTTTGCACATCCCACCATGCATAATAATTATGGTCTCACAAAAAACAAAGCACCTCATTGGTTAAACCATTCTTAATTAATGCAATCCCTGCATGGGAAAAGCAAACCGGTGCATGCATAGGATGTGGACTCTCTCTCGTCTTAATTACCGAGGTGGGACCCACTCAGAATGTAGATTAATTCCGAACAAATTTTAGAGCTAGAATGTAGATTAAATCCGAACGGAGGGAGTACATAAGATCAAATAATTTGAAAACTTTCGCAAAATGTATAATTCATTGCTATGCAAACTCAAAATTAAGGATGTTCCTGTTAGAAAATAGACAAAGGTATACAGCTAAACAAATTCAGATGAAAAGGCAGTGCATAGTAACATGTATCAGTTCAAACTTCAAAAAGCTTCAGGCAATCAAACTCATTCTAGATATAAGTAAAAGGATTCCACATCATTCAAAGGAATAAGATACAGGGAAACAGTCAAACAGATTAGCTCATAATAATTATCAGAGACATCAACAGGCAAGCCCGTCATGTCCGAGAATGAAAATGACTCAGGACCACATACATGCTACGATTGGCTTGCATCGTTGTTAAGAGAAAACTGGAGGTAGAGAGTTTAATGATGAGCAAAGTAAGCACAAACAACATTTCACAGTTGACATTAGGAATGACCAATAAAACTCATATCACAGCCCTATCAATCCTTGCTAACCACATGGAATGAAGACAATCAAGAACCCCTCAGGAATCAGGAGGTCCATCAGTCCACTAAACACATTATATAAATCTCACATGTCTGCACAATAACAACGTATAATATAAAAGCTATGGTCTGCGTGGTATAATGATCCAGGTGCTAGGGCAGCATTCTTCATTCTCCACATAAGCAGCCACAGGAAAACGATGAAGAGGCGTATTTCGATACAAGAATCCAAATAAACCAAATCTGTCCACAGAGAAACTAGCACCACAAGAAAGCCCTACTCAAACTGATGGTTTACACACAAGTTCTGGCACCTGCTAATCAAAGCCAGCACATAAACTAAATGCAATTCAACCACGGCTAGCACTATTCCTCCACCAATCAATAAGGATATATAGAAATAAGAATTTGCCAAAAGTAACTTTGAGGAGCGCAATCTACCCTAGCTAGTTACCCATCAGATTACACCAACCGAAATGGAGCGAGAGCACCCACACTAAGCCCCAGAATGCCTAGATCAACATAGCAAACAAAGGAACCAATTCATAGATACCTCGTGCATCGATCCCCCTCCAGAGAATAACTTGAGAGTAGCGGAAACCACCCTAGCTAGTCACGCATCGGACTATGCCATCTGAAATGGAGCAGGAGCACCCGCACTAACCCTAGATCAGCGCGTGTACGGCGGCAAGGGGACACGAGAAGCAGGCGGCGAACAGATCTCGCGATAGGGGAGGGAGAGTGGGGGGAGGGGGTGGAGGATGGGCGTACGGAAGAGGATGAGGCCCCCGAAGGCGCCGGCGAGGGAGGCGTAGGCGACGCGGCGGATGGAGAGGTCGAGGCAGGCGTCCCACTTGGCGTCCAGGTCGTACCGCGGCGGGATCCCGGACCTGGCGGGCGGGGAGGACGACGGCTTCGGCGCCGGCGGCGCCGGGGCGGGGACTGCGACCGGCTCGGGCGCGGGCGCGGCGGCGGCGGCGTTCTCGGGCGACTCCGCCATGGGTGGGGAACGGAGGGTTTCGCGACAGGAGGAGGACGGGAGGAGAGGTGGAGACGCGATTGGAATGGGGCGAGCGAGAGAATCGCGGAGGAGGTTTCGTTTGCTGGCTTGCTGTGCTGTTGCGGTTTGGGTGCGGTGCGGAAGGGCTGGGTCGGTCGGGTGGGGTTCCGGAGCCGGTCGTTCTGTGCTTGGAGGACACGCCATTTCGAATTCGAGATTTTGTCATCATATCTTGCCTGTTCTTAGAACGCAATTCAAATCGGTTCGAATCAAACCAATAATACTCCCTCCGTTCCAAAATAACGGTCTCAAATTTATCCAAAAGTTGATGTATCTACACATGTTTCATGTCTCCATACATCCACTTTTAGAAAATCTGAGACAGTTATTTTGGGACGGAGGGAGTACATCCCACTATATTCACTTTCACCAGCGTTATCTCTCTTCTTTACCGAATTGACCATTGTTGTTTATGCAGAGAAGCCCGCTTCTGAGGTGGAACTCTCTAGGGTTGTGTTTAGACGTATGAATTGAGATGCTTGGAATTGAATTGGGCTCAATACCAAACCAACACCTGAACTGAATGGGCTCTAACACGAATTTTGTTGTATGGATATACAAATTATTTGCTAGTTGGAATCCATGGCACAACCAATTCCATTTTCTTGTTTGGATGTACATAGTCTTGAAATACAATTTTCTTCCTCCCTGCTCCTCACTTTGCAGCTCCTTCTCGATGCCTCCAAGCTGCTCCAACCGTACTCCCCGGTATGCTCTATCTCCGACGCCATGCTTGCTCCCGCCGACATGTCTCCTCCTGTTGTCGTTCATCCCATCGATCTAGGGTTCGGGGACGGGGAGGAGGACAACCACGGAGGAGGGATGGCCTAAGGGGAGGGAGGGTGCTTACCAGCAGTGCCGCCGTCGCCAGGTTCGATGAGCTGGCGACTCTCGTTGGCGAGCGAGTTCTGTTTCGGGATGAAGCAGTATGTTGGCTACTCGATTCCAAGCAATAGGCAGGTCGGGGCTCCGTATTCGCTAGGGCGGGGGGTGGGCTTGGAATTCCCGAACGTTTCCAGACCCGGATACTAGACCAACCAAAAACCAGAATTTGGGCACCTGAATTCCAAATAGCCAATTCCAAGGCCCAAATCGTACATCCAAACACATCCAAGAATCTCTCTACTCAAATGAGATGGAGAGAAAAAAATGTTTTTATAAGACTCTTCAAACCAATACTTGAGCATTACAAGCTTGGTTACATAGATAGATAAGAATAAGCCTTCTTGTCTGTAGTATACCGACAGGAAGCAGGTATCCATCTAAAAAAATAAAAAAGGAAAAAGGTCAAAGTCTTAGTTAGTTCCCTCGGAACACGAATAAAGAACACGATCGATATGCGAAACAACACAATACCAAAACATACATGCTTTCACACTATGAAATCGCACTCACGCCTGAATTAGAGGTGACCAAGGGAGAATTTTTCTTATGGAATGTAAGGTTAGCGTGGTGTGGTATGACCGTATGATCCGTGCAATGTATCTTGCTCATGATCAAGAAGCTCACAAGTTTAGCAAGCTTTACTGCGTAGTTTTGTACACCGAGATATTACAGCTAGAGGGTGTTAATTATAAATTATTAACAAAAGAAAAATGGCTGAACGGCAAATTAGTGAAGAAATAAAATGATGAAGGGTAGAAGTTGCAGAAAAAAATATCGCAAAACGTCGACAGCAGGATTCGAACCTGCGCAGGCAAAGCCCAACAGATTTCGAGTCTGTCTCCTTAGCCACTCGGACATATCGACTTTGATGTTTGTTGCAGGAAGATAACATATATCTACAATTTATGTATCTGAACTGCCTAGTCGAGAGGCACCCATCAGCAGCATTTTGAGTGAAAGAATAGATCAAAATAAGAGCGAAATATTTTTATTTACACACATATAGGCTATCACGTTCTTATACCAAATCTCGTGTACACGATCTCTGAATCTTGTGTACACATCCTTACAGTGTCCACCGCTAGCTAGTAGTTACAGGCATTGAATTCGTGGTATCTTCAAACTAAAAGCAAGGTATTGAAATTTACATAATGAATTTTCGTAAGATTGGCCTGTAACAAATGACGAGTATACCATCTCCCGCTCCATGGACCATGGTATGGCCCCTAAACAGAGCCTGAGACGCAACGCCAAGCTCAACATTCTTCAAAAAAAAAAATTGCATATAATTAGTACTACACACTAAATTTATATAAAAGTTTGTATGGCATACAATTTCCAATCGCTCTCAGATCAACGTCAGAATTTAACAGGAACGAATATGAAAGAAAGAATTGCAACGGGGAATACTATATCCAAAACTAAACAAATTAACCTGAAGCAGTTGTGACATCGCCCATGCATTCATGAATGCACATGTGAGATCGACGATCTAATTAGCTTCTCCTCATGCCAGTCCACCACCTAAAGTTGGTGGTCGACTGTTTCTTGATCTCCTCCGGCGACGGGTCGAGGTCCTGGTCGAGCGCCTCGTCCATGCGCAAGAGGTAGCCGTGCTGGAACATGGTGGGGTTGCCGGCGAAGCACTGCCGCAGCGCCGCCGTGGCATTGACGCACGCCTCCTGGTCGACGACTTGCTCGGTGCGTTCGCGGCGGCGCCGCCGCTCCTTGAGGGTGTCGGGTTTCCGCTGCTCCATGTAATCGGGATTGCACGCCTCCATGGCGTTTACGAACTCCACGCCGCACCCGCCGTTGGACACGTAGTGAAGAGTGATCATGGCGTCGGCGAGGTGTACTGCTTCGTTTGCGGCCTCCCGCGTGGAGACGTCTAGTTTGGGCAGAGAGTTCCCCATGGATATGATATGATCTCGATCGATTGGTTAGCTACCTACGATCGAGGAGGAGGAGGAGGACGGCGGTGCCAGATTTATAGTATCGGTTTTAGTTTAAATAGCTTCGGTAGGAGTACCTGCGCAGAGACAACAAAGTACTTGCCGTGCAAGCAAACCCTTGGCCCTTGGGGCTTAAATTTGCCATATTCACGCACGCGCCTTTACAATCTCTACTTTCCTAGCTACTCCAGTTTCGTACTTGATGCTGCACTTCGCTTGTGATGATCGACGACACGGAATAGGTTCAACGACCAGCATGTCCAATGGCGGGCATTCGGTAAAAGCAAACACTCTAGTAATAGTATATTATTAGGAAATAAATTAACTCTGAAGCTAAATTTTTACACATCAATGAAAGTGCAATCAGACGCTCAGTGACCATGAGTACAGATGTTTCTTTTACAACCAACTTAACCCATCGAAAACTATTGTGGCCCGATGGATAAAATCAATTCTTTAAAATTATCTCTGGCGAAAATGTGTCGCATCTAATCCGCTTGACCACCATTTCTTGCTCATCCTTCTTCTTCGGAAATTTTGAAGGACGAGGTGATTTCTCAAGGGCGTCACAGCACTTGCATGGCTCGTCTCCTCTCAGAACTATCTTCTTCAAGTTGGGAGATCGCTCCAAAACAGATCTTAAGAATGTAAATTTCTGTTCTAGTGATTTAAAGCCAACGAATTCAAGCTCTTTCAGACGCCTGTTCTCGGAGCCGTCAAAGCGCATTTCCCACTGAGGTGTCCTTCTGTCAAGGTAGGAATCAAGTCTGGCCTCGCCTGCGTCGCATGAATGTTCCCATACCTGTGTTTGTGTGATCAGTTCATGACATGTCATTGGAAACAACTTTCCACTAAAATTTGTGAAAACTTAAGCTCCATATGTGAAAAATATATCACCTTGATATGTAGTATTTCGATAGATGGTGCTGCAACAAGAAAGGCCATTGTCCATAAAATGTCAAATTCAACAAATATACCACCTATTGACAGCTTCCTTAGATTGTTGAAAGCGGTGCAGAGTTCCTCGATTTCAGGTTGCAACCAAAGCTGATCACATGATAAATAAAGAATGAATGGTTTGCAAGCACATACAAGGTAACATTTAGTGAAAATATAATAGTACTTACATTTTCTCCTTCGAAATCCAATGTGAGTGTATGTACACTGGTTACTCCATGTAGGAGCTGGCTTAATTTAAATTCGCGTTGATCACTTGGTGAACCACATGAGAGTTCTAATTCCCCAAGAGATGGGACAAAACCAAAAGTCACTGGGGTATCATTCTCACATACCCAAGTACTCCATAAGAACTTCTCTAATTTTAGAAGGCAGACAACCTCAATTTTCTCAAAGCGACACTTGTGGATCTCTAAAATACAGAGGTTTGAGTTTGGTGCATCAATCTTGAAGAGAGAGCGAGCACCAGTATCACAATTCAGAAGTATTAGATGCTTCAGTTGCTTGCAGCAGTCAAACACGACATGGTGCATGTCCAATTTGTCAAAGTCTGCATTATGTAGAAAGAGCTTTGTGAGGCAGTGGGCCACTCTAGGGTAGGCACTAAAAAAAGAATCTATTTCTTGAGCACGCTGCAGCATATCCTCCTCACTACAATCCAAAATATCTGTCTCGTCAAGAATGGTGAGATCCAAATCTTTCAACAAACCCTTGTCGACTGCGTCACCTACCAGTGCGCCAACTTCGCACAAGAAAGTGTTAATCAAGTACAGCACAAGGTGCAGACTTGAGATGGTGGATTCTCTCTGATGACCGGCCAAGAATTTCCTGGTTGCTTTGGTCAAAGACGCCATAGCTTCCTCCATGTGAGTTGCCTCAATAGGGTCAGGGCATGGAACAGATAGGAAGTCCTTGACATTGATGGTGAGTTCAGGCAGCAACCAAGGAAGATGCCTCCACCGTGTAGAAAGCACACTTGTCGTAACAGCCATACCTGAACTAACTCTCCCCAAGATAGACAGTAAAATATCATCGGTCAGCGTGCTGAGCCTATCTTCGTCCTCTAGTTGCTGCAATATAAATTATGGATCCATTATTAAACTGCCAAATAAATAAATTCAGAAATCCCAAACAGAAATAGTTAGAGCGTGGCAAGCACAATACAACATAGAGAGTGTAAACTGTTTGATATAACGAATGGCTCGTATGGACACTTGCTATCGAGTCTGCAACCTTGTGCTGTCACATAACTGAATTTAGAAATCCCAAACAGCACTAGTTACACAGTGACAAGAACAACACTCTATCTAGGATAAAGCCAAATATCTCCCGAGCATACTTTCTATCCACTACGGGAATCCCCCAAAACGCCGACGGCCGGATTGTACGCCGACGGCCAAATGTCGGGGCCGTCGGCGTACAACCAGGGATAGGGCAGCCGTGCCACTGGCCGTCGGCGTACAGGGCGCCGTCGGCGTAGCCATCCAGAGGCCGACGGGCGCCGTCGGCGTATAACTGGCCGTCGGCGTAGCAACGGCCATGACGGAGAAGGAACGGAAGAATTCCCTGGGTTCATACGCCGACGGCAATGCCGTCGGCGTATATCTGTTCCTTTTTTATTTATTTCTTTATATGATATTTCTTTATTTATTTATCTACGTAATATTTAATGTAGGCATAATTTATACATAAATTGGATCTATAAGTTCCCTCCCAATTTCGGTATCCCACCTGCATAAAATAACGGTTTGAGTTTTCCGGTATCCCACCCGCATAAAATAACGGTCAAAGTTCCCGACATAGTATATATCCCCTACAACATATACATGTAAAATAAATAAAAACAACACATGTAATATACACCTACAACACATAGTTGATGTCCCCTTTCGACGCACGTCTATGGGGGTAGACGTGCACATTAGGGTTTTTCCAGCGGATTTAGGGTTTCGCCGAAGCGGGGCCCCGGAGCGTCGGAACACCACCAAAACCTAGGTTGTGGCATACCACATGTATACAAGTGTGTTGTGTGTTGTAAATGTGCAATATCCTACTCCGGGGTGTGACCGGCTTCACCGGCCTCACTTTCTCTCTAGTGAGTTCCTGCGCTTAGAGGTGAAAACTCCCCTTTCGGGCGAACCAGATGGAATCTTGTGTTGATTTGGGGTAGACTTTGGTTTCTCACCTTCCCATGGCCAAACCTAACACAACCAAGCAAAAAAGTCCACTGGCCTACCCCC
The DNA here is from genome assembly GCA_947311845.1 of Poa pratensis. Lineage (NCBI taxonomy): Eukaryota > Viridiplantae > Streptophyta > Magnoliopsida > Poales > Poaceae > Poa > Poa pratensis. The sequence goes on along the minus strand of CAMZMU010000115.1, from coordinate 7,708,680 downwards.
TTTCGACGCACGTCTATGGGGGTAGACGAAAACGTTAGGGTTTTTCCAGCGGATCTAGGGTTTCGCCGAAGCGGGGCCCCGGAGCGTCGGAACACCACCAAAAGCTAGGTCACTTGCTGCAATATTTAATGTAGTTGTAATTCATATTCTCTCCTTTGTCAGCAGATTTCGATGGAGATTGTGTGCATATTTATTACCCTCAGTCACTTGCTGCAAAAGCGGAAGCCTTGGAGCTTTTCAGCGTGGAGAAGCAACTGACAAATTCACACAACGGGAAAGTAAACCTCCAGCTATCTAATGACAGTTTGCTAGCCCTGAAACACATGTCTATAAGAACCATGTTGAGCAAAGAATCAGCTAACCAGATTTTGTTGTGGAAATGCAGGTTGACAACAATCTAAAGCAACAAATTTCAGATTTTGTTGTGAAATCCTCTCATCTTGGTCTTCTTATTGACCCAAAGAGCGACTCCTCGGTGTCAAAAGTAGTTCAACAACTTGGTTTTGTGGGTCTGCAGCTCTACCGTGAGGGAAAGTTCTACTCAAGCCGACTAGTGGAGGATTGTTTCTCAAATTTTGTGAATAGACAAAGGATATTAAACATAAATTAAATATATGTCTCAATTTATCTTGCCTCGTGGTGTTGATTTGGGGTAGACTCACTACCGGATATTAAACATAAATTACATTGATATTAAACAAACAATGCAAATTAGAAAATTGAAGATACATGGTACTCTTCAAATTACACAGAGAACAAAATATCGGTAGTAGCAACAACACAACAATCCGTGTGCTTCTTCCTGATCCAAGGGCTCAGAATCGCTCGAAAGAAACACACCGCTTGATCCAACGGCTCCCAAGCTCTCGAAGGAAACACACAATCCGTGTGCTTCTTCCTGATTGGCTAGTAGTATGCCCAATCAGGAAGAAGCACACAGATCGTGTGTTTCCTCCCAGCGCTTGTGAGCCGTTGGATCAGCGGTGTGTTTCTTTCGTTTGATCCAACGGCTCCCAAGCTCTCGAAGGAAACACACAATCCGTGTGCTTCTTCCTGATTGGCTAGTAGTATGCCCAATCAGGAAGAAGCACACGGATCGTGTGTTTCCTCCCAGCGCTTGTAGAACATCAGAGACGTCTTGCCGGACGGTTGTAATCATCAGAGATGTCTTGCCGGATCGAAGTGACCCTCAAATCACTGTAGGGCTGTAGCTAGGGGAAACCGTGTGTTGTGTTTCCCAGGTTACTCACTCATATATTCTACCTTGTGCTAAAACACAAAACATTCGGGTTCCCTAGCTATGCCCGTTTTCCCGCCCAAATATTTCCCGCTATCGTTCCCCCACCGTTTCCCGCCAAATGCCGCCACCGGTAGTTCTATATAACCCAGTCGAAGGTAGGCATGGTACTCACTTGAGCGCAAGCATGGTGTGTATTGGTCCTTGCGAGAAGTGTGTGTCTGGGTTTCACATTTCCGCATCCGAGCATCTCGCTAGGCTTTCAAGCAATTTGAAGGTAGATGGTAGGGTAGTTCCAATTGAAGAAATTTTGCACACTGAGAGTCATCTCGCTTCACTCGGGGCGAAGCTATGCCGCGATGGGTTTCCGTATAGGACCCCGCTCCAAATTCGTGCAGAAATGCTCAGGCTTGCAGATAAGTTTGACAGGAAAGTTACGAATAGTCCGTTCTACCGAACTGAAGCTGACCGTGATTCGTACGGTCGTTCCTGTCTCTGGGTAGTTGACAGCGATGATGACGACGATTTCATGCCGTCGTCAAAGGAAAGGAGGGTTGAAGCACTGAGCAAGAAGGCTGAAGCTTCGTCCAAGGGCAAAGGCAAGAAGGCAGAATCTTCGTCAAAGAGCAAGAAGGCTGAAGCTTCGTCCAAGGGCAAAGGCAAGAAGGCATAATCTTCGTCAAAGAGCAAGGGTGGCAGCACACGCACGGCGTAGGGTGGAGAAGTTTGTTAGTTGTTCATGATTGTTGTAATTTGTTCTACATGCATGTTCACTTGTTTCTTAGTCAATTATGTATCGGCGGTTCAAGAATGTTCTCTGTGTAATTTATGTTGTCACTGTAATTTGCATGGTTTGTTTAATATCAATGCAGAAGCAAAAATTCCATCAACAGGGGCTGCAGTGCATTCGAAAGAAACACACCGCTGATCCGACGGCTCAGTAGCACACGAAGGAAACACACGATCCGTGTGCTTCTTCCTGATCCAACGGCTCACCAGCGCTCGAAAGAAACACACCGCTGATCCGACGGCTTAGAAGCACACGAAGGAAACATCCAATCAGGAAGAAGCACACGGATCGTGTGTTTCCTTCCAGCGCTTGTGAGCCGTTCGATCAGCGGTGTGTTTCTTTCGCTTGATCCAACGGCTCCCAAGCTCTCGAAGAAAACACACGATCCGCGTACTTATTCCTGATTGGCTAGCTGGAGGGAGTCACTCGGAGAGGCAGGTCTATATATAGCCCACCTCCTCAGACAGGTTACTCATTCACACAAAACATTCCAGCGTCACTCGGAGAGGCATCTTTGGGCAACCAGCGGCAAGACGTCTCTGATGACCTGCGACCGTTCCAAACGGTTGCAGATCATCAGAGATGTGTTGCCGGACGGTTGTAGAACATCAGAGACGTCTTGCCGCTCCGTGGATCGAAGGCCGATTTGCAGGAGAAATCGTGTGTTTTGTTCTACCTTCGCCACCGAATCCAATGGCTGGATTTAGCCTACCTGCTGGCATGTTCCCTGGCATTATTGTGTTCATCCTTGTTCACCGGCCAGCCATTGGAGCCACCTCCTGTAGGTCGGTGAATAAGGACAACACAACGACGCTGTTGGAAACACAAGCCCGCAGGTAGGTTGAATCCAGCCACTGGATTAGGGTGACGCAATGATGATTTGCCGAGGACCCGTCGGCTGATCCGACGGCTCAGAAGCACACGAAGGAAACACACGATCCGTGTGCTTCTTCCTGATCCAACGGCTCACCAGCGCTCGAAAGAAACACACCGCTGATCCGACGGCTCAGAAGCACACGAAGGAAACACACGATCCGTGTGCTTCTTCCTGATTGGGCATACTACAGTTCAGAAGCCCATTTCTCACTATATATATGTAGTCATGGCCTCCATTGGCATAGCACATCTAAACTGATATCTGATCCCTCATCACTCTCCCGTGGCGTCACCACCGCGTGTGCCGTCCGCCATGCCAAGGTGCTGCCCTCTCCCTCCCCTACGTACCTAGGTTGCACGCACCTTAGTTGTTTGATCAAATTCCCCACTCATTTTTTCAGATCTCGGCGGGAATCGATGATGACCACCGGCCATTTGTTGGACACGGGCAGTGTCCGGGACTGGGCTCCGCCGGGCTGGCACTGGGAGGTGTCTTCCGGGACGCGTAGTTTGGTGAGGAATCCGGGTGACGTCGTCGACCCGGATCTTGTTTGGTGGCCGTCGCGTGGGCCAGCCTCGGTGCAGAGGCCGCCGGCCCCCGAGGTGGAGGTGCGTCGCCGTATCAGAGAGGAGGACGAGCACGTCCGTCGCTACCTGGTTAGGTTGGATACGCAAGCGGTGCATGACAATATGTGGTATACACTTCATAGGGATCCTCCTCATGTGAGTATTGCCCCAGTGATGGTTCCTACCAACGGTTAAAAATTAAGTCTAAAATACGGTACTTGCACTTCTCGATTATACGAGCAGTACATGTGGAACAGAAGGGAAGTACAACTTCGGTTGTACATCTTTAATCTACAACCGGTTGTACAATAGCTGACAGCTATATATATATATATATATATATATATATATATATATATATATATATATATTATATATATATATATTCAAGAACCAGCTATTCAAGAACCAGTTTCTGAATAACTATTCAGAGCACCTTTTCTGAACTTCCGTTCGTATACTATGTTAACTTCCGGACGGAACTCCCAGATTTTCTGTTTTGCGGACAGTATTTTCAACGCAATTTTCTAACCGTTTATCGGAATGACGCAAGCGATATATCGTTGGAAAGGTACTGAAATTGCGCACCTTATTCGTCTTGACAGGTTTTTCAAATTCTTTACAATTTCAAAACAATTTTAGAAATAGTTCACACAATTTTCGCGAATTTCTCCGTTTTTGTACTGTTTTTTGGCTGCCATTTTCAAACCGCTCGTCTGTTTGATGCAAATGATACGCCGTTGGAAAGCTATGGAAAATGCGAATCTTTTCCGTCCAGACGGGTTTTCCAAATTCCTTACGGTTGTAAAACAATTTTAGAAATACTGAGTGCAGTTTTCGGGAATTTCTCCGTTTTTGTACTGTTTTTCGGCCGCCATTTTCAAACCGCTTGTCAAATTGATGCAAATAATACGCTGTTGAAAAGCTATGGAAAATGCGAGTCTTCGATATCTCTAGACATTTTTCTAAATTCTGTACGGTTTAAGAGCAGATTTAAAAATATCGAATTTTGTTTTTTAGATTTTTAGGTCCAGCGGACACTGTTTTGTCAATTAATTTCAAACCGCTTATCCAAATATAACAAATGATACGGCGTTGGAAAGATATTGACTAGACGCAACTTTTTCATATAGAAATATTTTTGAAATTCCATACAGTTTTTGATTAATTTTGAAAATACGAAAACAGATAAATGAGATGACATTGGAATAGATTTAAAATTGGCAGATTTACGATGTTTGGATTTGAGGAGTCAACATGGGAGTGTCAAATTAGACTCATATCATTGCCAATTGCACGTAGCGGTAGGCGATTTGGAGAAACGGAACTCATATCAATGATTTCTATGCCTACGATTTCCGCCCAGAAAAACAGAGCATCTAAACTTCCTTTTACACGTTTGTAAACTTCCGTGCGTGCGATAGTGAACTTCCGATCGCGAAATTTTTATTTCGTATCCTGCACTATTTTTGTTGCAGTTTTTAAACCGTTTGTCCAAACAATGCAAATGATATACCGTTGGAAAGGTATGACAATTTCACACCCAACTGTCCAGACCATTTTACGAAATTATATGCAGTTTAAAAACAGTTTTAAATATACGAACTGCTGTATTTTTAGAATTATATTTGTTTTCATGGTGTTATTTGAGTATATATTTTGAATTTCGAAGTTTTCTACGAGTGAACTTCTAGCAACTATGAACTTTTTTTCCATGCGGATAAATTGAAAAAAAAATGACGACCAAAAAGTGAACTCCGCTCGTCACACGAATTAAACTTCTCCGAACAGAAACAGTGGACTTCACAGTCCCACCATACTTTTGATATTTTTTTCGTCTTGAAATGATTTACACGATTGTAAACTTCCGAGTGTGCGATAGTGAACTTCCGATCGCGAAATTTTTATTCCGTATCCTGCACTATTTTTTTTGTAGTTTTTAAACCGTTTGTCCAAACGATGCAAATGATATACCGTTGGAAATGTATGAAAATTGCGCATCCTACTATGTGGACCATTTTTTAAAATTATATGTAGTTTAAGAGCAGTTTCAAATATGCAAACTGCTGTATTTTTTAGATTTTTCCTGTTTTCATGTTGTTATTCGGACTAGATTTCGAGATTGTATACTTTGAACTTCGCCATTTTATTAGAGTAAACTTCTATAAATTGTGAACTTCACGAGAAAAAATTTCTAACCTTTTTTCCAATATCTGGATTTGAATTTGTTTCACCGACATAAAGGTAAACTTGCAGCGTATTCGAGCTGAACTTCCGACACGTTTAAAGTTAACTTCTGATTTGTTCAAATCGAACTCCCAACAAAGATGTAATGTACAAGGCATTTTCATATGAACTGCCAACACATCCGAGGTGAACTTCTGTTCGGTACAAATTGATTTTTTTTGAAAGCTGAACTTCCGAGAAAAAAGGTAATTATCCGACATGGCAGAGGAGAACTTCCGACATATTTTAAAAGTGGACTCCTCCACTATGCAAAGCAAACTTTCGTCTGCTTCAGGGAACTCCCAATAGAAAGGTAAACTTCCGACGCGATTGAGGTGAACTTCCGATACCGTTTAAGTAAACTCCGAACACGGTCAAAGTAAACTTCCCAAAAGTAATAAAACCAAAACATGAACATAGACAATAGCTAATGTGAAATTTTATTCCGCCCGGGCGAACATTGACAATAGCTAACATTCATAGCTAGCTTGAAACACCAATTAGTTGTTTAAAAAAAACACCAACTAGAGCATGACACGGAGCTTGTTCCTGGTGTGGATCAAGACCATCAGGGTGCAGCTAGAGGACAGAAATGACGTGTCCTATGTGAGCCCACCACTACCGTGTCTTTACCAGGGACCCAGCTCTAAGTGATAAGAACTGCAGTTTTACACATCTGAAAGTGCTCACACGAACTGAACTTCACCGACGAAAAAATCTACAGAAGGGGAGGGATGCGGATCCCGTCAGACCAGACCTGGGCAGGGAGATCAGCAAGTAGAGCAGTTCAAATAGACAAAATCGGAAGTTAAAATCACCCGCAGTAGTTCGCATCAGCCCAAACAGCAGTCAACGGGATCCGCTTGTGGGGTAGGTCGGGGACGGCCGGCCGTGCCGGGCCAGCGAGCAGGACAAGGGCAGGTGGCGGCTGGGAGAAGGAATGAGGGGCGGCCGCAGGTTGGAGCTAGAGGTGCCGCACCGGGCCAGGGTAGAGTCGGCGGTGGACTCCCGATGCACCCCGTGCTGGACTCCCGCTGCCATGCCTGACGGTGAAGGGAAGGACGGGGATGGGGCAACGCGCGCAGGAGCTCTGATGACGGGAGGGTTCCCGCTCGCGATGGAGGTAGCTGAGGGCGGCGCTTGAGTACGGCCCCCGCAGGGAGCGCCTCGCGCTAGAGCCCGGAGCGGCCAGGAGCGGAAGATTGGCGACGGTGGCGCCGGAGATGAGGAGGAGGCGCACCGACGCAGGACGCCAGGGAGCTGGCCGGCGGGCTGCGCCATGGAGGAGGTAGGGGCAGCGCACTGGAAGAGGGAGGGCGGCCACGCCGGGGTATGACAGCCGCGTGTGGACGGTTTGCGAGAGCGCCGGCCGGCCGGGAAGCCAGGACGGGAGGCGCGCAGGGGAGGGCCAAGGCCTACGGAGATCCTGCTGGCGGCGAGCGGGAGCGGCCAAGGGGCGGCACGCGGAGGCCCTGACGGCGGCGAGCAGGAGCGGCCAAGGGGCGGCGCGCGGAGGCCCTGCCGGCGGCGTGCAGGAGCGGCGGCGCGCGGAGGCCCTACCGGCGGCGATGTGCTCGAGTGAGGTGCGGCAGAATTGGGGATCGGGAGAAGAAGCTGTTCCCGGTGGGTCGGTGGTTTTCTTTTTGGTTTTGGGATAGGTGGGTCGAGAACGCGTTAAGAAGCTCTTTGGTTGGAAAGGTGCTCTGAATAACTATTTAGAGCACTCTTAAGGGGTGGTTTCTGAATAGTCCCACCCTATATATATATATATATTATTAGGTATAGATTGATCAATAAAGTGTGGTTTTCTGTCAAAAAAAAACAAACAGAGGAGGAGAAAAAAAAGGGGAAATCCAGCTAGGGTTCTGTTCCCCCTCTGTTCTTCACTTTCCTGCCCTCCATCAGCCATGAATCCCTTCTCTTTGGCGCCACCCACGGTGAACAACGCCCTCGCCGCCGGCTCCCTCCTCCTATTCCAAGTAAGGCACGGACACGAGCTCCTCTTCTTTGCGTCCATTTGATCCCTTGCTCGATTAGGATTCCGAGTCTGCCTCTAACACGCGCGCGCGCGCGTGCGATTTTCAGGGCGTCCGAAGTGAAACGGCAGTTCCTCCTTCCTTCTTCTTCATGGGTGCCAGGTTTTCGTCAGGGTATCAGTCACCTGTAATAATCGTCCAAGACCGTCTGAAAGATTCCAAGGTGCATAAGCCTAATTGGATTCTCCATGGAGGCGAATAACGATATTAAAAGTTCCCATAGCCAGAGCCGAGTAAGTATTCTACCGCCGCGTCCCCCCTCTCTGCGTTGTTCATAATTCGTTGTTATCACTTCTCTTACTCCCTCTGATCCATATTAGTGGGTATAGCTTTGTCTAAATTCATATGTATCTAGTTAAGTATTTAGACTAGATACATGTGTATCTAGACAAAGTTGTGCCCACTAATATGGATCGGAGGTAGTAGTATTCTGGTGTGCGATGAGCTGTAACTTCACGGGGGTAGATGTCTAGAGTGTGTTCCTTATCAGGCCTTATCAGGCCTGTTGATGAAGCGTTATGTCAGTCAGTAGCAGCTTTTTCTTAGCAATACTCAGATACTAGAATCAATCAAACAAACATGTATTTAAGCCCCGTACGCTCACATATGTTCTTCATGATTCCGTGATATACTAGCTATATGTTTTTTCTTAATTGGCAATACAGAAGTAGTAGAATCAATGAAACAAACATGTTTTTTCTTAGCAATACAGAAGTATGCTTCAGGTCTGTAGTAGGTGCGATCCATGTTTGTATTAATGATCTACTAGAGATATCAGCTCAATATATAACACACTTTATGCATGATTACATGTCCTTGCTTAATCTGAACAAAACCGTGTCGCCCAATTACTGATACCAAGTGTGCTCCGTAGGTATTTGGCTTTTTCAAACGCTAGATAGAGTATTGTTCTTGTTACTGTGTAACTATCTTGCTCTTTGGGGTTTCCGAATTCAGTTATGTGACAGCTAAATAATGGATTCATAATTTACGTTGCAGCAAGTGGAGGATGATGAAGATAGACTCAGCATGCTGACTGATGATAATTGTTCACTGCCGCCCGAAAGATCCGAAGGTCCACAAGCCTCATTGGGTTTCTCCTTGGAGGCGAATAACGATAATAACAGTTCCCAGAGCCAGAGCCAAGTACTCTTAGCACTACACTGCCCTCTCTTGTCTTGCATGTTGATCGCATTGCCTTTGTTCATATTTGTTGTTTTCACTTCTCTTAATATTCCACTTTACAAAGAGCTGTATGTTGTACTCATAGTACAATAAATCTAGAAAGTATACGAACGTGGATGCTTAGAGTATTGCGTCTGTGATTAAACAGTGGAGATTTGACTTTCGTTTCAGCATACTCCTAGCGCTTGATCCTCAGAATTAATCTCGAAACTTTACAACTGTTCTACCGCATGAGGTAAAAATATCTAGTTTACAGTTCCTCCGGCACAGTTGCACATAAATAGTACTGACTGGGTCAGGTCTGCAGTGGGTAGGCTCCATGTTTGCATTAATTCTTTGGAAATAACAGCTCAAATATACCCTATTACAGATAAACATAAATACATTAACTTGATGAATCTGAATGGCACCAGGTTGCCCGGATACAGATAGCATTTGTTCTCAGGAGCCATTCGGCTTTATCGAGCAGTTTACACTCTAGATAGAGTATTGTTATTTCCACTCTCTGTAACTATTTTCTGTTTGGGATTTCTGAACTCAGTTATTTGGCCGCTTAACAATGGATCCATAATTTACATTGCAGCAACTGGAGGACGAAGACAGACTCAGCTTGCTGCATGATGATATTTTACTGTCTATCTTGGGAAGAGTCAGTTTACGTATGGCTGTAAGTACATGCGTGCTCTCTACATGGTGGAGGCATCTGCCTTGGTTGCTGCCTGAAGTCAGCATCAATGTCAAGGATTTCCTACCTGTTCCATGCACTGAACCTATTGAGGCAAATGATATGGAGGAATTAGGTATGATGTCTTGGACTAAAGCAACCAGGAGTTTCTTGGCTGATCAGCAGAGAAAATCCATCATCTTAAGTCTGCACCTTAAGCTCTACTTGAACAACAGTTTCTTGGGCGAAGTTGGCCCACTGCTAGGTGATGTGGTCGACAAAGGTTTGCTGAAAGATTTGGATCTCACAGTTCTTGATGAGACGGAGCCTTTCGACCGTAGTGACGAGGATATGCTGCAGCGAGCTCAAGAAATAGATACTTTCTTCCGTACCTACCCAAGTGTGCTCCACTGCCTCACAAAGCTCTCTCTACAAAATTCAGGCTTCAACAATTTGGACATGCACCATGTCCTGTTTGACTGCTGCAAGCAACTGAAGCATCTAAGCCTTTGTTGTTGTGATACTGGCACTTACTCCGTCTTTAAGATTGATGCACCAAACTCACAACTTTGTTTTCTAGAAATCGACTGTTGTCGCTTTGAGCGACTCGAATTGGTCTGCCTCCCAAAATTGGAGAAGTTCATATGCACTACTTGGGTATCCATGCATGTCCCATTGACCTTTGGGTTTGTCCCTTCTCTCGGGGAATTAGAACTCACATGTGTTGCAACATATGGTTACCGCCCATTTAAATTAAGTGAGCTTCTACATGGAACGACAAGCATACACACTCTAACATTGGATTTCGAAGGAGAAATTGTAAGTACTATTTATTTTTGGCTAAATGGTTCTCTTTTCTTTGTATTCGTCATGTCTTCACAGCTGTGAGAGTTATGTCATGGATGTATTTATGCATGGTACAGAACATACATAGCTGTATATTCCTTGAAAGTATCATATATGTGCTTGCAAACTATTCATTATTTTTTCTCTTAAATCCTGTGATCAGCTTTGGTTGCATCCTGAAATGGAGGAACTCCGCACCGCATTCAACAAGCTAAAGAAGCTTTACTTGTGTGGCATCTTTGTTGAATTTGACATTTTATGGGTGACGGCCTTTCTCGTAGCAGCACCATACGTCGAAAAATTACTTATTATGGTGATGTCTCTCTCCATATTTCTTTCATTTTTGCCACATTTGGAGCTTTATTTTTTCTCAGATTTGAGTGGAAAACTGTTGGGAACTGGACTCTAGTTACATACGTAAACAATTTTTCACATAAATACAGGTATGGGAACATGCATGCGAAGTGGGCAAGTTGAGAGGTGGTGGTATCTATTGTGACAGGAGGAGTCAGTGGGAAATGCACTTCGACGGCTCCGAGAACAGGCTGCTGAAAGAGCTGGAATTCGGTGGCCTTAAAGCACTGGAACAGCAGTTTGCATTTATAAGATCCATGTTGGAGCGATCTCCCAACTTGCAGAAGGTAATCCTCAGAGGAGATGGGCAATGCGAGGTCTGTGACGCTCTTGATGCATCACCTCGTCCTTCGCAATTTCCAAAGAAGGAAGAGGAAGAAATGGTGGTTGAGAGGATAAGAGGCGGCATGTTCTCGCCAGAGATAGTTTTCGATGAGCACTGGCCGCTGAGCGTCTGAGATTTGATGAGTCTATGACTGCACATTTGCACTTATGTTGACCGTTTGTCAGAAAATAAATTCAGAGTAATTTTCATGCAGTCTCACATAAATATTATGTTGACCGGCTTCTGACTTGATTTGATTGCTATTGGCAAACACTCCAAACTCTAGCAAACTAGCATGCCCAACGAGGTAAACCCTTTGCGTGTCTGACGCCATCGGTAAACCAGAAGTTCAGTAATGGGCCTGTCCTCTTTCACTGAAACCAAGGTTCCTGAAGACAAAATGTAGTGAGGAACGTTCAGAGCAGTCAGTTCCTGGTGCCATATGGCCTAGTCGTTCGAGAAATCAGTATCTATTTCTCTAGAAAAGTTGTTGAAGGTTTCTTCCCCTTCTACTCCCGAACTCCCGTAACAAGGGCGGCGACATTGACTGGTTCGTCTGCCAGGGCTGGGATCTGAGTGCAGCTGTCGGGCACTCGATTGTGGTGCGGACGAGGAAGATTTCGACTGGCGGAGCAACGACTGGAACACTAGCGTAGGGGTTTGTACTTTGGCTTCCACACAACTAGTTGAAAGAGCATTTACTTTTTTTTTGAATTACTGAAAGAGCATTTACATTTCTAAGTGGTTTGCTTTCCTCAAGCTTGTAAGAAAATCTTAGAGAAGAAATATTAATTTGAATTCATTTTGGTGGCATTTTGTTGATGTATTGTGATGTGGTTGGACTTGGTGGCCGAGACTTTGATATTATTGCCATTCATTCAGTGTTCTAATTAATAGTCTGCTCATAGCGATATTTAGATACTCCCTCCGTCTTTATTTACTTCGCGTTCTGTGTTTAGTCAAAGTCAAATGTTAAGATTGACCAAATATTTCGAAAAAATATAAACATGCACAATGTAAAATCTATATTATTACAATTATCATAAAGTATACTTTCATACTATATTCATTGGTATTATGGATTTCCTTTTTTTTTTTTTTGTCAAATTTGAGAAACGTTGACTTTGAATAAACCCAAAACCCAAATAAATAAAAATAGGAGCTCTTTTACGGTGCTTGGAAAACTACCGCCAGTAGTTTCAGGTAGCTCTCATCCTAAATTATTTTAGCCGTTCGATTTCGATCTATATCCCGTAAACTATTCCAGCCGTCCAAGCATTATAAGAAAAATAAAGATAATCACTCGGGGGTATTATGGTCACTCGTCCACAACCCGCTGACTGCGGCGTCGTCGCCCTCCTCACGAAGTCACGATCGGAGCCGTCGGCATCTCCCTACGGGTGAGTGATCTGCCCCATTCCCGGCTGGAGGATCGCGCACGCCGCCGCAATGCCAAGGTCACCGGCCCGCCGCATCAACCAAGGTAACACCCTCCCCTCCGCCCCCTCGTCCGGTCCACTGCCTCTGCCCTCTTCCCCTCTGACGCGCGCCTTCCCGACGCCGCCCCAGCCCACCGGGTGACGCCGTCAGTGTCCTGCTCGGTCGTAGCCATGTCCCCCTATTCCGTTTATCAGATGTATTTGTGGATCGCTGGAATTTCAGGAATCCGTTGGGTTCCTAATCTGTTAGAGCATTGTCCTTGCACAATCTAGTGTCTGTAGTAATTTCTAGTTGGACCATGTTGCTTCCTAGGATTAAATTCTTCGGTCAGGCAAATTCTATAGTGCGAATGTGCGATCAGTATCTTGAAGTAGCATGGAGCTTTTTTGTTGCACGGTAGACTTGTGCATGCTGTCAGCTCTTGGGGTAATTTGGTTTATGTGGGACCCTGGACTAGCTGTTCGAAATACCCTTGTGCCTACAACATCAGCGATCCCATGATCAGTCTGTCGCTGAGCACAACCAAACTGGTATCAAAAGAACATCCATAAATACCGAAGGAAATTACTTACTTGATTGAAGCCATAAGCTTCAACAGGTACTTGCAGCGGAAATCACCAAACAACGTGGAACCCAAGTCATATGCCACAACCCCACAGGCAACTGACTGGGAGGCGCCCTAGTTCGCATTGACGTCATTTAAAACTTCACCTTCGAACTGCTCCTCTTCAGAATCTGGCTAAGACAATAGCCAGGGACGAAACCAATATGAGTACATTTGATTGTACTCGCAAACTACCCCCGAAATGAGCATGCACTACTCTTTTTATTGTTTAAATAAAACTTCATTTGCTTTGAAAACTCCATATCCTTGTTGAAAAAAAAAGAAGGATATACTTTTGTTTAATGAAACTTTGTCTTGAAACCTCTATATCTTTCTTGAAAAAGGAAAAAGGCTTTTAGAACTTTTCCCATAAATCTGTCTTTGTAAGAAGTCTCTTTAAAACGTTTTCCCGAAGATACATCTTTGTTGAAAAAGTTAAGAAGAATTTTATAACTATCTTTGAATAAAAGCACCATTTTATCTGTTTCTCCAAAACTCCTCCTTTTCCGACCATAGTCCGTCATGGTCCACTTTCCTCCATCAACCTCATACCGATCCGTTGGTATAGGTGTATGGAACATTCTCCACTTCATTTTTATTTTAAAACTTAACTCTTTTATAAAACTTGCACATAGTCTTAGGACAGCCTCCCAACTGTCCATATCCGAGGACTCGGCTATTCGAATAGTTTGAACCCTCTGCAGAGGTAGCACGCTTTTAGCCCACATCCATCCGGTAACTCATCGTGTCAGCCACGTCCCGCCATACAAGGTGTATGCGAAGTTGAGCCACCGGCCATAGCCTCTTATTTGCTCATGCTAGTATAGGATCCTTCCCATATGACACTTTCCATCAACACTCAGTCCAGTTTCCCGCCAGAAACCCTAAGTGTGAGGACTCATAGTTTTGTCCGGCGGTTTATGGTGGAACCTTCTATCCTCCACACCAAACTTGTGTGAGGACCTGGGTCAGGGGGTAGGTCATCAAACCATCCCCTCATGCATAACGGAGTTATCTCCGTCGATGAGGTATCCCATACTAATAAGAGCAAACTACATGACTAAGCCCCGTTCCCATATGGGGGTAAATGTGGTCGCACAGGGTAAGATTGGTCGTCATAGTACTAGGACACTGTGCATTTTTCATAAACATCACCATTCTCAATTTCTCCACTTCAACACCGACATCTCGGTCTTCCATAACCACACAAGTATTTTCAAAGGAGTTTTGAGTAAACAATCTTTTTCCCATCCTATAATTTGAAAAAGAATTTCCATCTAATATCTCCATATAGGGTGTCAAAATAATATACTTATACTTTGGAAAATTGGTTTTCAAAATCATAGCTTTAGTGGCAACACCACATAAATCACTGATACTCTTTATAAGTAAAACATGTGAATCAAAATAGATGTATATAGATGCAAGCTCAGAGAGTAGCTTGCCTGATTCCAGCCTAATGTTCCTGGGCTTCTTCTCACTGATCAACGAAATAACTCCCATCCTTCTTCGATAAATCCTCTCCAGATACCACTCCGGTAGCATTTATATCGAGCGTCGCAAACATGAAAATAAAACAACACACAATAAGCAAACCATACCACAAGTGGTATACAAACAAGTAATCAAACCACAAACATAGCACTAATTTAACCAAGCAACAACCTAAGATCCATTCTAAGAACACTTCAAGGAAAACTGCCTTAATAACAAGCCTAGCACAATTTATTTACTAAAGCTACAGCAATCATAAATAAAAGATACTGTTTGAACTAAAAACAAACACTTATCAACAATCACCACACTTAGCTAGATGCAAACAAGAGACTAATCCAAACGAGCAAAGCATCACATAACCACATGTTTATCTATATGCGAATAAAACAATTTACTTAACAAGCCAATTTACCCAGACAACATCACAAGGGCATTATACTAACAGGAGTATAACACCATACACATGCTAAAAACATAGAGCACCAAGACATCCTCTATTAAAGGTACCTAACAAACATTTTCCCTAAACAGGAAATACTTCAGACAAAAGTTAAGTCATTAATATTAGCTGCAGGTTAAAACTCTTTACCAAGCTAGGTGTTGATATAAAGCAACTAACAAGCAGCAAGCATGGTGCAAGATTAGTATCTAGCAAACATGCTTGACAACTCATAACACTATTTATTTTATTACAAACATGGTTAGGGTACTGATTAGGCATCTTTTAGGGATTACTTTCAATTTGGAAGGCTAAGAATTATTAACAAACGAAAACAACCAGTAGCTTAGAGTTTTAGTTGAAGTGTTTATTCCTCTTATAAAAATTATCAACAACCCAAGCATCATTAAACAATGGTTAAAGTTCTCAACATCACTTAACAACACATGCTTAGCTCTAAACAAGTTTAATCCTAACCACTAACAGTACTAACATATTATAACATGACAAACAACAATAACATGCAAGCAACAGTACCAAAATGATCATTAATAAGCATAAAACATAATTTTTGTAAGCAAGGCATTTAAATTCTTTTCTTTTAAATAGGGGCAGAAACATCACTTTTACTAAATATTACACTCAGAGAGTTCTGTTAGTCAAACAATCATGCAGGGCTGGATTTGTGTTCTCTGGTACTATTAGAAACTACACCACTTGAGTTTGATCCAAAATTTTATCTACAAAAATTATTAAAAATGCACAAAGTGCTGGCTGGCCTAAAGTAGAAATGCATGTGACCTTAGTTCTAAGCATCCAAAACATATGAGACAAAATTCTGTTGAAAGGTAATGTGAGGAGCTTTACAAAACAATTGGATTCATAATTTTTAGACCAACACAAATTAAGTTATGCACAAAACACTGATTCTGACAAGTTACAGAACAACATTTTTCAAGGACACACAAATTAATACTTTTCATTTCTGCAAATGGCACATGGCTCTAAACTCATAGGGTTACCACTGTGATTTTTGGTTTGCATAAATTTGGAGTTTAACTATTTTTAATCGAATTAAACCTACACTGCAATTTTAGACAGGAAACTAAAACAATAAATAGATCTACTAAATAAAAACGAGACGGGCCAGATCTGGAGCTGGCCAAGCAGCACCATGCTGGGCCGGCCCGTTGCGCTGGCGAAGAGGCACGGGTCGTCGTCCTCCTCTGGACACGCACGAACGCGCGCAGAGAGCAGCAGGGAGCACGGCGAGGATGGCGACGGCGCTCCGGTGTACCTGGGAAGAAATGGAGATGCCCTTGAGATAGAGCAGAAGAAGGGGATCCCGAGGGTGCAGAAATGGCGAGGAATGGTGGTCTGTGCAGCTTGCGAGCTTCCTCGACGTTCGGCGGCCAGAGATGAAGAGGATGCAGACGGCCCGCTCGATTCGTAGCGTCCGAGCTCGATTCCTTGGACGTAGATGAAGTAGACGTCGCGGCGGAGACGATGGTCCTGCTCGATCTGTACTGGGCGGGCTCAAGTGACGGCGATGCGCGACGGCGGCTTGGCTAGGGTGCGGCCATGGCAGAAGAAAAAGAGAAGAGAGGGAGGGGGCAAGTGAGCGAGTGAATGAGGGAGGGGGAGCAGAGGAGAGCCTGGGGGGCCTCCTTATCTCCTTCGCGCGGCAGGAGGAGCGGGAGGGGGGCCTGGCGAGCTCGGCGTCGAGCGGGCGACATGGCGTCGTCGGCCACTGGAGCTACAGGAAGGGGATGACGATTTTGCAGAACGCCCCCTGGACTCCTTTTTCCATTTACATCTAGGTCCTTTTCTGCTTTTTTTTAACCAGTAGCTTTTAGGGATTTAATTGAGGCAGTAAAACATTTTATAAATTTTTTAAAATATTCATGTGGCCTCCCCAATACATGTAGAAGCTACACAAAAATTGGTGTTGCAAAATAAAATATTTTGAACCACATTTGTTCATATGGTTTGAATATGGCATTTTTCTTAAATACAATTTTATAATCCTTTGGAAACTTTAAGCAAGTTCAAAATATCATTTTGAACTCTTGGAACTTCCTTGACAAATATATTAACTTCAAATAGTTTTTATTTTCATAGAGAAAATATTGATTTGAAGGAAATAGATAGTTAAGTAGAGAGAATTATTTATTAAGATCATTGTTTTAACTCATGATCTTTATTTCCATTTTTGAACATTTTGAGGAGTTTGCTTTAAATTTAAGTCACATTCTAAATTTGTGACCAGTGGGTTTTCAACTTAACACTCAAGTACATTGGTGTAATTATTCACCCCAAGCAAACAATAAAACTGGAATTAACAATCAATGCAACCATAAGTCCAACAAGCCAACAATCACAACAAGATCAACATCACAACCAGGATCACACAAATCAAACCACAAGATTCAATCATACCACCATTTCCACAATATTATCTTGTGGGAAAAGTGACCACTCCTAATTATGACAAGATGATGTTTAGGAAATACCTCCACTCATAACTTAATAGTTTTCAAAAAGATTTGAAAAAGGAAATATGTGTGTTGGGGATATACCTACTAGGGGTATCACCAGCATGGATCAATCCGGCTAGTCCAGGGTGGCCCGCAGTGGTGGTGAAGGCTTTGCCTACCGGGCGGCCCAGATAGCTGACGACCAAGGAAGGCGGATGCCGGCAAGGAGGAGGCCCAAGACTGAAGCCCATGAAGCCACCAAGACCAAGACGGAAGGCGGCATACTTGCCGGCTAGGTTTAGGACTCCGTATACTTGCTGGATACGTAATCACCTTGTAACCCTAGGTCCAGCCGCCTATATAAGCTGGACCTCGGGACGCCTTTAGGGCAAATCCATCCATCCATCATACATACATCCAACTCATTGTAACCTGTTCACGGCGATATTGCCTTATAGTGAGTTATAGCAGCACGTAGGGCACCGCCACCGCCGTGGTGCCTGAAGCTGGGTAAACCGCCGTGTACAATCCCGACCTTGACGACGTCCACCTTCTTGCCCTACGTTCACCCTCGGCTAGCAGGACCCCGTCTCCTATCCAAGATGCCGATACGACGACAGTTGGCGCCCACCGTGGGGCCTAAGGCGTCAGGCGTCACGTTCCAGGCGGGAACCCTTGGCGGCATCGGCGAAACAATCGCCGTCGGCCGCGCTGTTCGCTACGGCGACAACCACTACATCAGCTGCGACGAGTCCTACATCCCCGCAGACGACTACATTGTCGGATGCGGAGTTGTGCCGTTTGGCGGCGTCGATGTGTTCATCGGCTACACTTCTGAGGCGTATGGGTTGCCGCGAATTTATTCGCCATCCCACCCGCCCTACAATCAAGACGGATCTGAGTTTGCCTCCTCTGAGGAGTCCGCAGATTCAGATCTACACTTTGTCGGCATGACGGGACTGGGATCAGACTCCCAGCCCAACAGTCAAGATCCCGAATCTATTCTTCCTGCTCCAGGATGATGCGATGTCGGATGCCGGATCCAGATCTACCGTTCACGTCAACGTAGATTCTGATTCCGAAGAAGATTCTGCCAGCATGTTTGAGCAACGGGTCAAGCAGTGTTTTGTTACACCTGATCCTCCGCCATCTGAGGCGGCTACGGGCTCCTCCGTCAACATGCAGCAGGTTTTGTGGCGGATGTCACCGGTGCAGCTTCAGAGAAGGCGGCAACTGACGCCGCCAACCTGGGGACCCCGGCAACCGATCCACAGTTTCCAGAGCCTCCTGGGGCTCCAAAGAAGAAGATTCTGGAGAAGGGCGAGCCCAGCAAGATAGGAACATGGCGGCTCTGGCGGAAGTTCTTCACACACCGGTAAACGACAAAACCAATCCGGCTGATTTGGAGAAACTTCGAAACACCTTGGTGGAGCAAACTGAGTACCTCAAAAGCAAGCAAGCAGAGGTCCAGAGCCTCCTCGACGAAGCCAAGGAGGAAAACGCCAAGATAACCGCCAAGTGCGACCCCAAGCGTAATCTTTTCACCACCACCCCATTGCCCAAGCCGGCAGGACTGGGGAGAGAAGAAAAGAAAGGCAGGGATCATGACACCTTCAAATCCCCTGCCCAAAAGCTTGGTTTCGAGTGGGCTACAGCGCCGCAGCGTAAGGACAAGAACGGGGACGTCATCCTCGCAACCCCTGTCCTCAACACTGCAGCCGCCTTGGACATCCTCAACAATGATGACTATGACAAGGACGAGAAGATCTACTACGCATCGATCCTTGCTCACAAAGCTCTAGAGCAGCAGGCCCGTGCTGATTCTCGCGCCGACATGGCGGACGCAAGGGGAGGAAAGTTGGAATCAAAATCCAACGCTTGCAAAGCTGCGGCCGGTGGCAACCCGAAGATCCGTCCGGCTCCAGTAGCCACGGAAAAGGGAAGGACAAGGAGAAAGACCCACGCAAATCACCACCTCCCAAAGGCAGCGTGACGAGGCGTCCAGGACCGGCAACAGGCGCAAGGCCTCACCTCCACCGCCTAGGCGGGATGAAGGCGGAAGCAGGGGCAGCAAGCAGCCGCCAAGGAGTGGCGGCAACCGCGACGATGCCCCGCCGCCAAGAAGAAGCAGGGACCGCACACAGTCCCCACCACCAGTGCCCAGGCACGAAGGCGGAAGCCGGGGACACAACAATGAGCCTAGGCACAGCCGGGCAGCGCAGGACGAGCCTCATGCTGATAGATCTGGCAAACAGCTCAGTCCGCAAGACGCGAGACATCGTCTCAATGACATCAAGGCTGGAAAGCAAGATGCCTATCTAGGACCTGAGTGCTTTGGCCCAGCCATCCGCAACGTTCAAGTACCCAGAGACATGACATCAGTGTCAAAAACTCATCAAAGGTACAATGGAGCGGACAAGCCAAACTCATGGTTGTCGGACTACGCGCTGGCAGTTGAAATTGCCGGAGGCAATGGCCTCGTCGCTGCACGCTTCCTTCCCCTCATGCTGGAGGGGACAGCCCGAAGCTGGATCGAAAACTTGCCGGAGAAAAGCATTCATAGTTGGCATGACATGGAAAAGGTGTTCACGCAGCACTTCCAAGGCACGTACAAGCGACCCAATACATACACAGATTTGGTTCGTTGCGTGCAAAAGCCAGATGAAACAGCTACAAGCTTCTTGGCAAGGTGGATTCAAACAAAGGCAAGCTGCGAGAACGTAGACGACAATCAAGCAATCCATGCCTTCACCACAGGCCTCCTGAAGGGCTCAAGTCTCAGACATAAGCTCGTACGCATGCAAGTCAAGGATCTCGGAGTCATGCTCGAAGTAGCAGCCATGTACGCACAGGCGGATGACGATGCACGCGATGGAGATGGCGCACATGATATGGCGCCAAACAGGCGAGCAAGTCACAAACGCAAGGCTCCCCAGGATGACAAAGCCGGACCATCAAACGAGGTCGCCGCCGCCTTCGAAGGCAAAGGCGGCAACCGCAAGTGGAAAGGAAAGGGTAAAGATGGCGGCTCCAGCAAGCAGCGCCTGACGTACGATCAGGCGAAAGCCTTGCCTGCCCAATCCACGCGTCCTTAGGCAAAGTTAACCACACATTAGGGGAATGCCGGTTCATGGAGGACTTCAAGAAGGACCCCGAGGTTGGCTGGAAATCAAAAAAGAGCAAAAAGGCTGAGAAGACAAAGAAGGAAGACGATGATGGGGCAGTGTCCATGTCCGAGGATGAGGAACCCAAGCTGATGCGCAAAGAAAGGAAATATCCCAAGGTACATGGCCAATTGGTGTGCTTCCTGGGCACTCCTTCGGCAAAAGAAGAAAAGGCGGAGATGCGCGAGCTAAACGCCACAGTACCAGACGTTCCCCAGTATCTAGACTGGTCAGAGGAGCCAATAACTTGGGATAGAGATGATCATCCAGATCACGTTCCTCACCCCGGCAAATACGCCCTTGTCGTCGACCCAATTGTCGATAACTTCAGGCTCACCAAGGTGTTGATGGATGGCGGCAGCAGCCTCAACATCATCTACGCGGACACTCTGAAGCGCATGAACTTGTCGGAAAGCCAGCTTGACTATAGCAAGTCAAGTTTCATGGCATTGTTCCGGGAAAGCAAGCCAAGTCAATGGGAAGCATCAGATTGGAGGTTACTTTTGGGCCTGAGACAAACTACCGCTCGGAGTATCTCAGGTTCGAAGTAGTCCCCTTCAAAAGTGCCTACCACGCCATTTTTGGACGGCCAGCTTTCGCCAAATTCATGGCTCGCCCGTGTTACATATACAGCAAGCTGAAGATGCCGGGACCCAATGGTACAATTACCATCAGTGGCAACTTCAAGAAAGCAAAGGAGTGTGAGCGTGGCAACGCCGCCTTCGCTGAGGCAGTCCTCCACGCAGAGGAGTTAGCCATGTTGAAAAAGAGCTCGATACGTCACAGTTGCCGGAGCATGTAAAGACCGCTGAGCAAAAGAACACTTTCAAGGCGTCCGAAGACACAAAGAAGGCGGATCTGGTCCCAGGTGACAGCTCCAAGCAAGTCACCATAGGGGCTGGCTTGGACGACAAATAGGAAAGCGCGCTCGTCAGGTTCCTCCGTGAGAATCAGGACATCTTTGCATGGTCATCAGCTGACATGCCAGGTGTCCCGAGGGAACTTGCCGAGCACTCTCTTAACGTCTACGAAGGAGCCAAACCAGTGAAGCAAGGAATAAGGCGCTACGGTGAGAAGAAGCGGACAGCAATAGGGAAGGAGATCATCAAGTTGCAAGAAGCCAAGTTCATTAGGGAGGTAGTACACACTGATTGGTTGGCAAATCCTGTAATGGTTCCAAAACCTAATAAGGAAATGAGAATGTGCATTGATTATACCGGTTTGAACAAGTGCTGTCCTAAGGACCACTTTGCTTTGCCTCGTATAGATCAGGTCATAGACTCCACAGCCGGCTCCGAGCTGCTGTGCTTTTTGGATGCGTACTCCGGGTACCACCAAATCAAAATGCGAGAATCCGACCAAATCAAAACAGCGTTCACTACGCCCTGGGACCTTCTGCTACATCACGATGCCCTTCGGTCTAAAAAATGCCGGCGCAACGTATCAGCGGTGTATGCAAAGATGCCTTCACGAGCAAATTGGCCGCAATGTTCACGTCTATGTTGACGACATTGCCGTCATGTCAAGAAAGAAGGCAGATTTGCTTGACGATTTGAGAGAAACCTTTGATAGCCTCCGGGTATATAGGATGAAACTCAACCCGAAAAAATGCGTCTTCGGGGTTCCTGCCGGCAAATTGCTTGGCTTTATCGTTTCCGAACGAGGGATAGAAGTGAATCCAGAAAAAATCAAAGCGATCCTCAACATATCCAGGCCCAAGGACCTGAAGGACGTGCAGCGACTTGCCGGCTCGGCGGCTGCCGTCAGTCGTTTCATTAGCCGTCTTGGTGAGAAGGCACTGCCTCTCTACCGGCTTCTGAAGAAATCCGACAACTTCGAGTGGACAGACGAAGCAGACGCCGCCTTGCAGCAACTCAAGGACGCGTTAACGTCTGCTCCAATTTTGGCAGCTCCTCGTTCGCAGGAACCAATGCTGCTCTATATTGCGCAACTAACTTGGTTGTTAGCGTGGTACTGGTTGTGGAACGCAAGACGGAAATTTCAGACTTGCCGGAACAACGTCCGGTTTACTTCATCAGTGAAGTATTTTCCGCCTCAAAACAGCGTTATCCGCATTACCAGAATTGGTCTACGGTGTTTTTACGCCGCCAGGAAGTTAAGGCACTATTTCCAGGAACATTCAATAACGTGGTGAGCAAGGCACCTCTGGGGGATATCATCAATAATACAGATGCAACAGGCCGCGTTGCCAAATGGGGCATTGAACTTGCCGCCTTCGACATCTGTATAACCCAGAACGGCCATTAAGTCTCAAGCCTTAGCAGATTTGTAGCTGATTGGACGGAGGCCATGGACGAAGTACCTCTCCCTGAAGATGCATACTGGATCATGCACTTTGATGGATCAAAAATGCTCAGGGCTCGGGGGCTGGCATTGTTTTAAGAAACCCTCAAGGAGACAAGCTTAGTTATGTGTTACAAATTCACTTCAAGGCAACTAATAATGTTGCTGAATACGAAGCTCTCCTTCATGGTTTACACATTGCCAAGGAACTTGGCGTCCAGCGTGTCCTCTGCTACGGAGATTCAGATTTGGTGGCGCAACAGATACGTGGTACTTGGGACACAAAGAGCGAACAATGGCGGCATATCGAGCTACCGTTGACGAATTCGCCAAGTGTTTTCTAGGCTACGAGGTCCGCCACATCCCAAGAGCTCAAAATGAGGCGGCAGATACACTTGCCAGAATGGGTCTGAACGCAAAAAGGTACCAAAAGATGTTTTCCTGGAACACCTACACAAGCCGTCAATTAAAGGAGCAGACCTCCTTGACCCAGAATCGGCAGAACCAGTTGATAGTGCTAGCTATGCCGTCTACTTGGTAAAGCCGGATTGGACGACGCCATATTTGGACTTCCTGATCAATCAGGAGTTACCGGATGATGAGGTTTTGAAAAGGCAAATAATAAGAAGAGCCAAGGCATTTACAATAATCAAAGGCGAATTGTACAAGCGTAGCACCACTGGTGTTTACCAACGCTGCATTTCGCCCGAAGAAGGCAGAGAACTGTTGGATGAGATACATGCCGGCGTATGTGGACATCATGCTTCCTCACGCGCCCTTGTTTCAAAAGCCTTCCGACAAGGTTTCTATTGGTTGACAGCCAAGCAAGATGCAGAAGACATTGTTAAAAGATGCAGGGGCTGCCAACTTTATGCCAGACAATCACACATGCCGGCTCAAGAGCTTAAAACAATACCCATCACATGGCCTTTCGCAGTCTGGGGCTTGGACATGGTTGGTCCGTTTAAAACGGCGCCTGGTGGCTACACACATTTACTTGTGGCTGTAGACAAGTTACCAAATGGGTTGAAGCTAAGCCTATCAAAAAGCTAGACGGCGCCACAGCCGCAAACTTTCTGTGGGGAATAATCTCTCGGTTCGGGGTGCCTCATAGCATTATCACCGACAATGGCACTAACTTGTCGCAAGGCGAAGTCGAGGAATACTGTTATAAGCATGGTATCCGCCTAGATCTAGCCTCAGTAGCGCATCCGCAGGCAAACGGTCAAGTAGAGCGTACAAATGGTTTAGTCTACAAGGAATCAAACCACGTCTCGAAGTACCATTGCACAGAGCGGCTGGGGCTTGGGTGGATGAATTGCAGTCTGTCCTTTGGAGTTTACGCACAACTCCAAACAGATCAACCAAGTTTACTCCTTTCTTCTTAGTCTATGGCGCAGAAGCAGTGTTGCCAACCGACATGATGTACGATTCTCCCAGAATTCAAGCCTACGTCCAGGAAGACGCAGAAGATGCAAGACAGGATGGCCTTGACCTACTTGATGAAGAACGAGATGTTGCCCTTGCGCGATCCGCCATCTATCAGCAAAGTTTGAGGCGTTATCACAGCAGAAGGGTGAGGCAACGAAGTTTTAGAGTGGTGACCTGGTTCTCCGCCTAATCCAAGATAGAAAGGGCTTGCATAAGTTATCCCCGCCTTGGGAAGGACCTTTTGTGGTCAGTAAGGTGTTGCTCAATGGTTCTTATTACTTGGTCGATGCACGACGGATACAAGAAGAAGCGAGGTCGCAAGCGCAAAAGGAAGGTTGACGACAAGTACGAAGAAACCAAGCGACCTGGAACATTGAGCAGCTACGTCCTTTTTACACTTAGCAATTTCCACATTGTAATAAGTACTATATGATTATGAAATAAAAGTCTGTGGTTTGCTCATTCAGTTTTGGGATCATGCCATCTTTTGTCTTTTCTCGCAATCATATATCTGTTGTCATAAAAGTTACCAAACAAAATAAGTTTTGCTCCGTGCTAAGGTCCAAACTTTTTGACATTTGCCGTCTGCCGGCTAAAAACGCAAACAATCTTTGCACCGCCTAATATGCTTATCTGTCTGTTTGTGTGGGTCGCCTAGTAGTATGTCGTTGGCACCAACATGCTGGCTTTGGTCTCTGAGTCTAAATTAGTTGGTATTGCACCTGGTTGGCTCAGCTAAAGTAACTAAGATGAGGTTCCGCCAACATATGAAAAAGCTAAACATGCAGGCGAGATACATATTAAGGCGGGCCACTTAATAAGCCTACCGCCAAGTGTAGCATAAAAGTTGGCCCATAAATATTTACAACCCAAAATAAAGTTTTATGCGTTAACAGATTAACGCAGTGTTTTGTGCTGCCTTTGCAGGAGGAGTCTAAGGGATTGCCGCCTTGGTAGAGCTGGTGGAGAGATCCTGGGGGCTGACGCCGGCATTCTTGGGGCTGGCTCCGCCATCCTTGGGGCTGCGCTTGTCGGCTCCGGCTTCGCCTTCTTCGCCTCGGAAGCTTCAGGATCCGCCAAGGAGGGATCGGCTACGGCAACATGCGGGTCCGGGTGTTCCTTGTAGAACTTGCGGATGTCAACCATGTTGGCAACCCGGGTCGCATAGCCGCGAACAGACCGCAGCACGTCCTGCATCACGATGGCTTGGTTGTTTTCGTCTTCGGTGGGGAAGTACTCGGTGACTTGATGAATATCAGCCTCCGGGTACCACGCCGCCGTCATGCCAATGCCAACTTGGCGCCGCCTCGTGCTGCTGAGCGTAGCGTGTGTCGTGTTCAGCTGCCGCCTTCTCCAGCAGGTCCGGCAGAGCATCGAAGATGACGGGATCGCCGTCTTCCCCAGGGTAGAACTTGGCGGCAAATGCTTTGCCTGCGCCGACAATCTGGTTGACGATTTCGCCAACTTTCAAGATCGGGCAAGGCGCGGCGTTGTAGCCAGGTCATCTCCCAAGCTAGCCGGCACTGCACAAACACAAAGTTACACACTGCAGCTTCAAGTTTCAAGAAAGCAAGGTGACAAAATGAAGGATTGGAGCATACCCAAGACATGGTCGTGGATGGCGTTGACCTCATCCAGATGGTTCTCAAGCGTTTCTTGGCTAGCTGGACCGCCTTTGACAGTTGGTCCTGCTGCTCCTTGGCGTTCTTGTTCACCTGGTCAAGGTTGTTGCTCATGGCCTCAAGTTGTCCAGTCAACTTGCTAACTTCGGCAGCATGGGCCAACGCACGCTCATCCAGCTCCTTGGCGTGATCCGCCTTCAGCTTGGTCACCAGCCCGGCAAGATCTGCAGCTTCGTTCATCAAAGCTTGCATGTCAGTGGAGTTCTTGAGAATATCTTGCGCAGTGTTTAGTAATTCTACAAATAAAAAGAAAAGACGACTAAAATACTTGTCGGAAAAGGAAAAGAAGTCGGACGAAAAGAAGGCAAAGAAAGCTTTGTCACCTTCATCCTTCTTGCGAGCTTCTTCCAAGCTCGCAATTTGGGCGTTCTTCAACTCCACGTCCTGCTGCAGTTCCTGGCATTCCTTTTTTCTTCTCTTGAGCACGAAATAGCTCAAGATTGGAAGCAAGAACGGCCTGCATGCACGAAAACAACATTATGGTTAGCACTATTTAGTCAACGAGACCACTTTGCCGGCTAAATTTTTCAGCCGCCAAAGTGCTCGGGGGCTGGGACCATAGGCTATTTTACCTCAAGTTGTCCGTGCAGGGTGTCGTGGAGTTCGTCCATGTGCGCGTACCAGTTGCGGGTACCGTCACGCATGGTCTTCAGTGTTTGCCGGGGGTCTTGCAACCCTTTGCCAGATTGGGAGCCAGGATGGGAGGACGATCCGCCTTGTTCGGCCGCCATCTGGTCATCCATCTCCTGCTTCATGGCAATAAATCGAGCGGCATCACTAGCCGAAGCTTCAGCCGTCTTGGAAAAAGTGTATCCGGCAACTGATTTCTTGCCCGCCATCTTCTCGTAGCCGCCTCTGCGGTACCAGCAGCTGTGTACGTTCCCTGGCATACAACCACGGGAACGCCAACTGTGGGCGTTGTCGGCGCAGCAGCTGGAGAAGACGTGGTGGCTTGCCCCTGCCGGCAGCAATCTTCAAGTTGGAGCGGAGCTTGGGCATGGCAGGCTTGCCCTGTAAGCAGAAACATGCAAGTTTGTCAGCACAAACATATCAAAATCCAAGTCAGGGAAAGCCAAAGTTTGCTACCGCTTGAAGGGGACATTCCCCACGGTCTCATCCTCTGCATCGACAGAGGTGGCCGCCTTCTTCCTCTTCTCCAAATCCTTGGTGGAGGAGCTCAGCTTGCGCTTCTTCGATTTGCTGGCACCTGTCGTACCAGTTTGGAGCCAACTCTTCCTCCCCAAGGTTTGCAGCTGAAAAGGAACAAGACAATATTAATCAGTACCTAGTGGGCAAGGATGTTAGTGAAATAACAAAGTAGCTTTGACTTACCGCTGGGGCTGGGTTGTCATGGGTGAACATGGCGACGCCTTCAGCCGCCTTCACCGACAGAGGCTTGATAAGCTCTCTAAGCCGGTATTCTAAGGCATCCTGATCAAGGGTGCTGTTGCCGGCGTCATCCGCCTTGTACTCGCACATCTTCAGTGGGCGATGGCGGAGTGGCATAATCTTCCTCGACACCCAGCAGATGACGGTGTCAACTCCGTCAAGTCGTGGAGCCAACATCGTCTTCGTCAAGAACTCGATCCGCCTAACGGCAATTCGAAGTTCCGCCGCAAGCTGCTGAGCGGCACCTTTGCCGTCCAGCAGCCTTGTGGGTTGGCGGACCGTTGACGAAGGCGGCATCCCTTGTGTGCTGCCAGGTGTCGGGATGTCCTTGCAGTAGAAGAAAGTGCTGGTCCAGTGCTTCACCGACTCGATGTATGGTATTTTGGGTACCAGTCGGGTTGGCGGCAGTTGAACGTGACACTACCGCAGGTTGCTAGGTGGCCGCCTGGTATGGTTTGCCGGCGGCACAGGAAGCAGTACTTGAACAGCTCTATGGACGCAGCTATGCCTAAGTACCCTTCGCACAAAGCCTGGAAGCCGGCTAGCACTAGAATACTATTGGGCGCTATGTTGTGTGGCTGCAGCCCATAAAAACTAAGCACCGCCAAGAAGAAGGCGGAAAGCGGCAGAGACATACCGCGAAGGCTATGCGACGCCAACATGACGCGCTCGCCGTCTTGGGGGTCAGGCACCGCCTCGTCGCCTGGAACCCTCCAGGAGCATTCCGTCTTTGGCGGAATGTATCCGCCTTCCTCCAGCTCCTTCAGATAGCTGACGTCATAACTGACGGCAGCCAGTACCTGGAACCCAGGTCTCCAGCCTCTTCCTCTTCCTCGGCGTCGTCATCTCGTCGGCGGCAGATTCCGCCGCAGCCTCAGAGCTGGTCGCCGCGAGGGATGGGAGGGGAAAGGTTGGAGCGGCGGTTGCAGGCGCCGCCGGAGCTGGGGAAGAAGTAGAAACCCCGCCCGTGGCCACGGTGGCCGGGAGAGGTCATCGATGCGCCTGCGGGCACCGCCGCCGCTGGGACAGATCCAGATCCGGCGGGGGTCGCAGAAGCCGCAGCCAGTGCCGCCGTCGCCGCCGCATCCTGCTGAGTGCTCGCCATTTGGGGGAGAGGCCGCTCGTGCTCGCCGGAGTTGAGTACGGGAGGAGATGAGCTCGGGAAGGTGAGGAGGCCACGGTGGGTGCGAATGGGAAGAAGTGCATCGATGTGCCCTTTGGGGTATTTATCCCCACGCGCCAAGATCCGTGCCGAGATTGGGGGGACGCGAGATTTCCGCCACGTGCCCACGATTTGCACGTCGTGGCAACGGCGTCTGCGGCCTCGCTCCGATTTCTGTGCGTAGTGGAGAAACCATCATGACGCATGCCCAAGTCCAAACTGTCGTGGACTGCATGGCGTCATCCGTCAACATTTGACGGTCCAGTCAATTGACAAGACTGGTGCCAGGAAGATTCCTGACAATGGTCAGGCCGTCTTTCCCATGATGGCGGCAATTGTCCGACTACTTTAGGCGGACCGCCGCTTACTTTCAACTTTGGAATGCTTCAAGCTCTTCAGACGCTTACAAGACAAGGCGGACGTTGCCGACAAAAGAAGACGGCGCCTGAAGAACTCGAACCCTCCCAGGGGCTAATGTTGGGGATATACCTACTAGGGGTATCACCAGCATGGATCAATCCGGCTAGTCCAGGGTGGCCCGCAGTGGTGGTGAAGGCTTTGCCTACCGGGCGGCCCAGATAGCTGACGACCAAGGAAGGCGGATGCCGGCAAGGAGGAGGCCCAAGACTGAAGCCCATGAAGCCACCAAGACCAAGACGGAAGGCGGCATACTTGCCGGCTAGGTTTAGGACTCCGTATACTTGCTGGATACGTAATCACCTTGTAACCCTAGGTCCAGCCGCCTATATAAGCTGGACCTCGGGACGCCTTTAGGGCAATCAATCATCTCATACACCAACTCATTGTAACCTGTTCACGGCGATATTGCCTTATAGTGATTATAGCAGCACGTAGGGCACCGCCACCGCCGTGGTGCCTGAAGCTGGGTAAACCGCCGTGTACAATCCCGACCTTGACGACGTCCACCTTCTTGCCCTACGTTCACCCTCGGCTAGCAGGACCCCGTCTCCTATCCAAGATGCCGATACGATGACAAT